>OY856187.1:191032002-191339339 GCA_963693315.1 Diogma glabrata | reverse complement strand
CACAATATTGTAAATTCACACAATATTGTGAATTTCGTATTATGTAACACCAATTTGGTGAAAATTCAACACAATCTGACAAGATCAATCAATATACATAGTTACTGTCAAAATCACAATTTTGTTTTATGTTTTGTATGTTGACTTTTTTATACAAATTTCATCGATTGGCGTAGAAATTAATTTATACTGCAAAAATAGGTCTTTAATAATATTAAATAGTCATATTTTTACATATATATCATTAAAACATATTTATTTATTAAATATATTTTTATTTTATTTTAAGATTAAAAAAATAAATAAAAAAAATTTAAAAAACACACTTTTTGAAAAACGAACTAAAAAGTAGAAAATAAATTTTGCATTAGCACCAGCGTTATGTCTTTTATAATTACATTTCCTTTGAAATTGTTAGAAGAAAAAATATTTAAATGGTATTTAACACATCTTAGCATAGATGCAAATATTAAATTTTTGACTAATTTAAAATGCTAATTTTCGATTGACAAACAGTTTTCCGTTCCCATTTGTTACATAAAATAAAAGTGGGTGACGCATACATTAATATATAAAAGGAACAAATGTATTCTATGTTAATCTCTAACAAGAGGGACTACCAACGTTTATTCCCTTTCCTTTCTGAATGCGCCACCCACTTTTATTTTATGTAACAAATGGGAAAGGAAAACTGTTTGTCAATCGAAAATTAGCATTTTAAATTAGTCAAAAATTTAATATTTGCATCTATGCTAAGATGTGTTAAATACCATTTAAATATTTTTTCTTCTAACAATTTCAAAGGAAATATAATTATAAAAGACATAACGCTGGTGTTAATGCAAAATTTATTTTCTACTTTTTAGTTCGTTTTTCAAAAAGTGTGTTTTTTAAATTTTTTTTATTTATTTTTTTATTTTAGAGTTTTTAGTTATATAATTTTACCTACAAATAAGTTAACCACATTATTTCACAGAAAATACACCATAAGTAAAACTAGCAATTAAATCACTTACCGAAAATTTAATATTCTTTGAAATTTAAAGTAATTTTAATAAGGTTAATTGCACTATAACGTTATTTAAACATCCAGTGTAAAATTTTAGTACGTTTCTTTGCTCATTGTATTAATTTTAAGTTGTACATAAATTATTAAATATATATGTTCGCACCAAATGTCAAGTTTTTCTCGGAAAAAAGGTCTGAATTATAGAGCTTTTTCCTTAAAATTCGAATCGTTATATTACTGTAAGTAATTGACAGATTAAATACAGCAATGATAATTAGAAATCATTAATTATGTATTAAAATGTATTGAAAAAATAATAATTATGCAACTATAGTAAAAAAAACTTTACGAGAACACAAAACAATCTGGATTTAGAAGAAATAACAATTATTTAAAATTTTCGAAATACAAATCACTCATTATTTACAATTTAAGGCCATTTTTTCATATAAAAAAGACAAAAATGTGTAATATGTCCTCTATTATAATGAGATACTCAGTATGAGCCAAATTTCAGCGTGGTAAATGGGCATTCAGATCTTATGGATTTTCATACATAATAACTGATTTTTAATTATCATTGCTGTATGTAATCTGTCAAATACACCAAAATAACGATTTGAACTTTAAGACAAAAGGTCTATAAGCTTTGAACGAAATGTCATACTTTTATTTTTTTTGTGTTCATTATTTATAATGTAAGGCCTTTTATCCATATGAAATGACACAAACATGTATGATGTCTATGATTATAATGATATACACAGTATTACCAAAATTCCTTCGCTCAAAATGAGTCAACCAGAGGATGAGGATTTCAGTGCAATTCTTTAAGGTCTTTCAGAATGAAGAAAAATTTGAATTTTTTTCTTCAGATTTATAAAGTTTTTTGCTTTAAAAGTTTTAGAAATACGTACTGACTGCTTCAACAAACTTGTCTTTTCAATTTGGGATCAATCACATAATGGGAAGTTACTGAAAAATGAATCACAAAATTCCACCCATCAAAGCTCTCAAGAGTCAAGTTAAATAAAAGTGTGTAAAAACGACATCTGATTGTTTTATTTCGAATTTAGTACCAAAAATCTGTTATAATTTGGTAATAATTTGTTATAATTTTGTTACTAGGGTTTCTGTCATAAAGACACATAAATTTGGTTTATAGAATACCATTTTTGTACAAAGTTGTTAAGCATTTTGGTGAAATTGACAAAACTGTCGATTGACAAATATGTGTTCGGGAATAGGGCCCCTGGGTGTGTGTGTATCATCTTGTCGTATATCAGATCTTCTCTCTAACGGATCAGAGATAAACACAGATTCTACTGTTTATCACGATATAGCGAGATTATACAGAAAAAAAATTGTTGGGTTATTAAAATTGTCTTCATTTAAAATTTCATTCTATGATTTCTGGAAAACCACGTAGAACTGATATTCTGCTCTCGTCGTAGAACTGATATTCTTCACTCGAGAGGAAGAAAGTTCTTGAAATGAGAGGAGAATAGGCATGAGCTTAACAAACCTTTCAGGAATTATATAGGGTTAAATCTTTGTGACATCTACTCGATGCCTGCTCGATGTTTTAATTATCATTATTAAAAACTTAATCTTGAGCATGTTAATAAACGCATAAGTTAAACCAAGCTTGAAATTTAAAAATAATGATTTTTTTTCGTTTAGGTTTTTGAAACCTGTTTACACAACAAATAAATTTAATTAAATAAAGTAACACCAATGACCAAACAAAACATAAATTTTAGTAATTAAATAAAACATCGTAATCTCTCTTCTCCTTTTTCTCAAAAGGAAATTAATTTAGTTGTTCTATATTACTCATGGCAAAAACATGCTTTCTATTAACCCCGGTAAATAACGTTGGATCGAATCATTGTAAATATTGTAATAATATACGTAAATAAGTTAAAAATGTTCTAATCTATATGAGCAATTTCACGAAGATTCAACAACGTTTTGACTTGACCCCTTTTAATTTTGATTATTTTTTGTTTGATAGTCTTTCATAAATAAAAAATACTAGTTCTCTTAGAATTTTTTTTTCGACCAGGGGTCTTCAAAGAGTGCCCCTCAATTTTTTGTTATTTTGTAATGTGAGTGCATTTAGACGAGCGATTGTAGAAAAACTACTCAATCGATTTTCATAAATGATATGTCGTTGAATATGTATTAGAACAAAGTTTATAAAAATGTACACTGTTAATTTTTTGAACTAATTTTTAACGGTGTAACATAAGAAAAAAACAGTGTAACATAAGAAAAGATGGCACAGCCACTTTTTTTTTTTTAAACTAAATTGAAGCTTATTTTGTATCTAACTACTTGTGAAAGTTTAGGACACGCGATATTTTTTATTTTAAAGATAAAATTCGTTGTGCATATGACTGTCTATCTATACAAGACTATCTATAAACAAAAAATAATCAAAATTAAAAGGGGTCAAGATAAAATTTCACAAAAATTTGCTGGGACCCTATTCCCGAACACATAAATGTCATCACAATAATTTTTAATTCACTAGATTTGAATATTGAGAATTTTGAATTATATATTAGAGATTTTTTGAGCACTTAAACTCAAGCAATTAAGTATTTTCAATTTTTCAATTCGAAAGTATATTTTGGATTTTTCTTAGAGAAAAACTCCATTTTTCTCTTATACGTGTTTCGGATTGAGATTCGAACTATCCTTCCTCCATTATTTAACTACTTTAAGTTGAAATTTTTTCTCTTAGTTATTTGTGTTTTTTTGTAATTCAACTAGCCAATTCTAGTGTATGTAGTCTAATTAACTCTACGAACTTATGTTTATCATACTCTAACTAAGTTAGCATTGAATGAATAACTTGTGATCTACGAGTTTGGAAGACAATTTCCAACTAGTTGTTGTGACTAACACTGATTAAGCTCTAAATGTTATTTGAATGTATATTTACTTTACACGAAAGACAATGTTACTGTACATTAAACTTGTTAATAATTTTTAATTCACTAGATTTGAATATTGAAAATTTTGAATTATATATTAGAGATTTTTTGAGCACTTAAACTCAAGCAATTAAGTATTTTGAATTTCTAGAGTTTAATCAGTGTTAGTCACAAAAACTAGTTGGAAATTGTCTTCCAAACTCGTAGATCACAAGTTATTCATTCAATGCTAACTTAGTTAGAGTATGATAAACATAAGTTCGTAGAGTTAATTAGACTACATACACTAGAATTGGCTAGTTGAATTACAAAAAAACACAAATACCTAATGAGAAAAAATTCAACTTAAAGTAGTTAAATAATGATGAAATTTCAACTTTAAAATACCATCGCCTTGGTAGGTTAGTTGGATAACGTGTCTGCCAAAACGGATTCGAACCATGGCACTGATGAAGGATAGCTCGAATCCCAATCCGAAACACTTATAAGAGAAAAATGGAGTTTTTCTCTAAGAAAAATCCAAAATATACTTTCGAATTGAAAAATTCAAAATACTTAATTGCTTGAGCTTAAGTGTTCAAAAAATCTCTAATATATAATTCAAAATTTTAATTATTCAAATCTAGTGAATTAAAAATTATTAACTAGCGTTATCACAATATTGTAAATTCACACAATATTGTGAATTTCGTATTATGTGACACCAATTTGGTGAAACTTCAACACATTATTGTGAATCTGACAAGAACAATATAGTTACTGTCAAAATCACAATTTTGCTTTATGTTTTGTGTGTTGACTTTTTCATACAAATTTCATCGATTGGCGAAAAAATTAATTTATAACGCAAATTTAAGTCTTTAATAATATTAAATAATCATATTTTTATCTAAATATCATTAAAACAAATTTATTCATTAAAAATATTTTTATTTTATTTTGCATGTTTTAAGATTAAAAAAGTTAGTTGTCAAAAGTACGAATCTAGTACCAAAAATCTGTTACAATTTTGTAAAAATTTGTTATAATTGGTTTGTGTCTAATATACACAAATATGAGTTAGAGAATACCATTTTTATACAAAGTTGTTAAGCATTTTGGTGAAATTGACAATATTATCGATTGACAAATATGTGTTCGGGAGGGAATAGGGTACCTGAACTTGTGTGAAATTGCTCATATATAAATACGTAAGCAATATTTTTGCGGTACAATTTTAAAATATTTGCTCAATCAAAAGTGTGGCAATATGTATATTGTAGGAAAGATCTTGAGTAGTAGATGTGTCGAAAATACTTTTTTATTCGCCTATGTATTAAAGTGGTACTTTATTACTGTGATTTGCGGTCTTAAAGTGTCACTTTTTAACCATAGATTTTGTTGTCATAGCTGCGTCCAAAAAAGTAAAAAACATTTGTATATGTTTAAATTCTATAAAATATAGAAATGTTTATCAAAGCAACCCTTAAATTCAAAATTTCATTATCCAATTAAAATAGTTTTGACAGCAAATGATATGTCATGGTTACGATAGTTTGGAAAAAATAACAAATATTGTGTCAAAGGCAAAGTTGGTTTGTTTTAAACACTTTTGTTTTAAACACTGTTTAAAACAGTGTTTAAAACAAATTGTTTTTTTTTTTTAAAACAATGTTTTAAACAAAAACTGTTTTTTTTTAAATATTACGATGAAGCATATTTGCTATTCAATAGAACTGTTGTACACTGTCGTGTTTTACCTTTTTTAATACATTTGACCACCTTTTAGGCACCTTTTAGCACCTTAAACGTCATCAAAATTTAAAAAAATTTTAAAGCTTACATGAGGTTTTTTTGTTAAAAAAAATGCGTTCTAGAGTGTTTGTTGTAATCCAACCATAGGCAAAATTTTAAATACTAGAAAAACATTGACCTCTTATTTTGTTTAGAAGAAATGTTCATTGCTCAATTCAGAAATGAAATAAATCGAAAAGTCCAGCGTAGCAAATTTTTAATATTTAAAATAAAATATTAAATTAATGCTAATGAACTTACTTTTCGATTTGTAATAGTTTTGGATTGATAAATAAAACAAACAAAATATAGGTCAATTTAAAATTGATTCGGTAATTGTTTTTCTGATTGGTTGTTTTACGTAAATCGTAAATTATATTTTTTTTGTGATTGGTTATCTTTTTTATTAACGGATTTTAAAAATATGAACGGATTACAACAGATCCCCTCCAAAAAGGTGAATTAATATTTTTTCAAGTTGCAAAAAACAGTTTGAGGAGTAGAGTAATTTGGGCAGTAAAACTAAATAGGAAAAAAATCAAGTGAATAGTTAGTTTTTGAAGAAGAGATTGATCAAAAATAAAACAAAATTAAAATAGAAAAATAATAAAAATAATAATAATAAAAGGTTTTTCAAATTAATAAAACTAAAATAAATTTATACGAAAGTTTATACGGAATTTGTGTTTCATTTAAAGATTGTGTTGTGTTGATATAAATTATAACATTTTTGGGTACCTTTAAGAGTAGGGTACCACATTTGGCGCGGCCGGAAACAGGCACGACAGGCTTGTTTGTTGATAGAAAAGAAAACAGTGAAAAACAATATTTCTATCGAAATAGTGAAATAGTGAAAACACAGTAAACGACCACAGTGAACAATATTTACAGTTTTCCAAAATTATCAAGCAATCGAAATTTAAAAACAGTGATCAATGTTGAAAATTACCGATATCTAAATCAATCGAAATTTAAACGAATCAAATATATGTAACTAAACTCAAACAAAAAACAAACAAAACTAAATAGAGTACATATGTCAACCAGCGCAACACAAACAACATCATCAAGAGGAGTTCAATAACAAAACAAAAAAACAAATTATACAAATGTTCAAGAGCCCACCAGTAGAGGACAAAACCAGACCTATAACAATTACAACCAGTACAACACTAACAACATCATCAAGCAGTCCAACAACTCCAGATTCGAAAGCAGCAGCAGCTTCAGGTTCAGCGACAGCAACAGCAGTTTCAACAACATCGTATTAAGAGTGAGTCATTTTAAATAATTTTTGTACTAACAATAATTAAGATTTAGCTAATATTAAGAAATAAAAACTTTACAATGAATAGTGATGAATATTTTGTACTTTATGATAGTTTAAACACTATTCCAGTAATATATAGCAATAATACCAATAAGTCCGCAATAGAATATTTTTTAGAATCGGCGGAAAGAGCATATTATAATCTTCCATCAAATTTACAAACATATCTGTTATTGCGAATTAGTTCTAGGGCAAAAGGATATGCATATTTCCAAATAAATGAGCAAAAGTATAATTCTTTTAACGAATTCAAACAGTACTTTAAAAATTTTTTTGGCTTTTGGGAACCCACGTTTGAACCTATTGAAAATTACAAAACACATAAAGAGGTAGAAACAGAACTCGCGGCATTACAACCCAGCCAGCCACTTAGTGAAATTTAGGTGAACCATTTTGGGATTTGGTTAAATTTAAGTAAAAGTTTAGTTAAACATGTGGAAAAAGGTAATAGATGACTGTTTCAGCTAATTAGTGTACTTGTATTTTTATTCGAAAATTATAGTTAATATGTTTTTGGTGTAAAAAATAAGTTAATAGGCAAATTAAACATATTAAGTATACAAATTTAAGTAAAAAAAATCATGTAATACAGATAGTACATGTATTTAATGCATTAAGTGAAAATTTAAGTAACAAAAGTGTATATCGTCGCTTTAATAATGAAATAACGTATGCCATATATACGTTGTTATTATATAATGGGTGCGCTGCATTCCCCATAAGGATGTCTGTAAAGTGGCATGTTAACATGTTCCAATTTTTTCATAACTGGGGGGTGAAAATTAATATATTGTTAATTAACGTACATGCAAATTTGAATTTGGTTAAATATTGAAACAGCGTAAATGCATGTACGATATTTCAATTCCTATAGAATAATAACTTGGGCAAAATCAGTGTCGTATACTTTACATACATTACGATCGCCACACGAAATGGTAAATCTAAAATATTGTATAAGCATCATTCATTACTACATGATATGCCGGTTCATATAAATAAAAAATTGTAAGAATATTATGCATTAGTTCAATAATAATTAGTTTTAGACTTAATCGTACTTCCATGCAAAATGAAATAACGTATATGAAATATGAAATAACGTATAAGGTACCTGATTGACTTTTCACCTCTTTTTAGGTAGAAAAGCCAGCAGGTACCAATGTGAAATTTTAATATGCTGTGGAGAAATTAGTCAAGATTAATTGGTAGAAATTTTTTTTCCAATATCTTTATTCATTCAATAGTACTGCCGAGTTTACGAAAATCCGAAAATCGAAAAATCTTTAAGCCCAATTATCTCGAAACTACACTTTTGCGAATACGTTGTTTCATTATTAAAGCGACGATATAATACATGTATTTAACTTATTACCTGTTGTTTAGCTAGCGGTAATTTAGCTGACATTGCAACAGTTATTTCATGAAATAAGTTAAATAGCCTAAAATTAACATAACTACGGAACATTGAAACTTAAAAAAAATTCTCAGACAGTTGTTAAGTTAAATAGGTCGAGTTTTACATGTAATATTGCATTTAATTTGGTTTAGTGAACGAATGTTAACTAAATTTGTGCTGTCTTTTTCATATAATACATATAATAAGTATATGTGTTTATAAGTATCCATAAAGATTTATAGCAAGTCTTGTTTCCCGATGACATTTATTATTAGTGCGCAGTATATTGATCAAATCGCTCGGATACAGTCTTTATGTTGTTGTTGTAGCGACGTGTTTGGTGCTAACCCTCCGGCTCTATGTCCAGGTTCAGGAACTCTGCTACTGCCCTTGAGCGGTACCCCAAATCTTCCTTCGTCAAGTTTGTAAAATTTGCAGGACAATTAAATAGGTGGTCTACATCGTGTGGCGTGTCCTCACATGCAGGACACTTGTCAATAATTTCAATGTCAAATCTGCTCATGTAGTTGTTTAGAATGCGTGACCAACCGGATCTTAGTTGAGCTAGGATGGATCTGGTGTTACGGGGCAGTTGGACCTCTTCGAACAAAACACGATTTGGAATATAGTTCTTTATTGTATTTTCAACCGGTTTGGTGTGGAGTGTTTTTAAGCCAGTTCTATATGTACATTCGTCTATGTTACCAGTAATCTGGCTATCTCTGACATCTTGCAGAAATCATCTTGCTGTCTTCCTTATGTCTCTAGGTGGTTCGATCGTAGTTAAGGTGTCATTGCAAGGATGTTGCTCTCTGTGACAGGTCAATAGATATTGTTTGGTTAGCATTTCATTATGTTCACGGACCGGCAATATGTTACTTTCCTCGTGCAAGTGATCTCGGTGAGCCATCAGGTGACATCCGGTTGCGGTTCGCAAGGCAGCATTTTGTGTTGTTTGTTACTTATTCCAGTGAGTGTTGGCAGCTTGGGGAGTCCATATGGGTGCAGCATAATTTAAAATAGGTCTTCCTATTGCTTTGTATGTTGTTATGATCGTGTTTTTATCTTTGCCCCATGAACTTCCCGCTAGTGCTTTTAATGCGTTATTCCTGTTTTTCAATCTTGAGTTTATTTGTTGTGCATGAGCGTTGAATTTAAGCAGTGGGTCGAATGTTACACCCAACAGTTCAACAAAAAAAATTCAGTCTTTATTATATATTTCTCTCACTAACGTTGTTTTAAATAGTAAAAAATACCTCTGAAAAACGGTCGATACCACATAATGCGGCGGAAGAAAGCGGCCAAATTTGAAGCAAGATTTGATGCATCAAATGTGTCAACGGATGAAGAAATGGATCGGCCACCGCCACAACACCTGAATGCCATTTTTGAAAATTATTTGCCAGCAGAAAATGATCGAAAATACCATCCCCGTTAGTGTAACTTGTGATGGATATGTAGAGTGTGACGATGATATGCCAGATTGTACATCCCAAGTTGGTGAAAATGCTAAATTTTATTATCAGAAGCAGATATTGCTGAGGAATTGATGCGCGAACACCTGGAATATGAGCATAACGCTCAAACTAAAATAGATCTGTTGTACGAACTGAGGCAATGGGCTTTGCAAAACAAGATTTCATTAACAGCGTTGTCACAACCACTGAAATTGTTGAACAAGGCTGGGATTGAAAATCTATCATTGGATGAACAATGAACTGTTGAACATGATTAACAATAAAGAAGGAAACATAAAATTTTATTTATTTAACCTAATAATTAAAAGACCACCGAACAACATATAATAAATAAATCACCTAAACTATATTTATGACTGAAGGATATTGTTTTATTGTTTTATTAGATTCATTCATTTTGCTTTATATATTATAATTTTCTGTAGTTAGATTATTAATTTTTAAAAATGGGTTTTTATTAAACCACCGGTATCTAATGGAAATATGGAATGTATCTTACTTTAAAATTTAGCTTTCAAAATGCGTAAAAATATAGTAAAAAATAATAAAACTCAGTAAACAAGAATAAGGTTAAGAATAAGGCTTTTTCATTCATTTTTTAAAAAATTTTGTTTCTTATAATATTATTTTTAAGCTTTTTTATGGTAGAATGACAGTCCGATAATAAAGTAAGGTTAAAGAAAAATGGATAGTTCAATTACATATAATTTTCATGAAAAAAACATGTAATAACTACAATATCTGACTTTGGTACAGTAAAATTACATATATTTTGCACTTGCTTAGTTTTGTATTCAGCTGTTACATGAAATATACATGAATTTACTCTGCCAAATTCAGATATTGTAGCTATTAAATGTATTCTAGATAAGAATTATATGACCAATTTTCCACTTAATAGCTAGATAATTTACATGTATTAAATAAAATACGTGAAAAATTTTTGGATAAATTTAAGTTATTTCATGAAACACCTGACAAAATTTTACTTAAATAATAGGTAAATAATTTTATGGCTAGGAATTACGGATACGATATTATCTATCTCCCAAACTAATGCATTTAAGGACAAAATAGGTTTTTATGACAATTTCTAAACCGACTTCAAATAAACATTTTTATACATACTTTGGAGCGTATTTTTGAATGGATTTAAATGTTCATGTGTAAAGAAAGGTTCGATCTTTTTTATACATAAAAAAGAAACAGGAAAAAATAACGAGAACACCCCTTAAAAATACAATTAAATATTTATTTTTTTATAAACCGAATACTTTAATTTTCAATTTTCTTTTCGGTATTCGATAAAAAACATTAATTATTGAAAATATAATAATAGTTTGTAGTATACTATAAAGTAGGCTTATGTGATCATGAGGGCATTTCGGAGCATGCATTTTGTGGTTTGCATGCGTAACAAACAAGTTAAATTTAACTAATAATTAGCTAAAATATAACATAACATTTGTACTTATTTAACTTAAAATTTGGTTAAATTATAGTTAAACTTAGTCACATATTAGCCAGCATATTACATAAAAATTACATGAAAATTTAACCAATATTTTTATGGACAAAGTACGACACTTAGGTTAAATTTAACCTTTTATTATACATAAATTTAGGTTAAATGAGAATGCTCACTAAAATTTTGTACAGATAATATCAACCTATATCTAAGCTAAAATCCACCTATTGTGTTACCTGGGAATCATCACATTTCAATTTAGAAAACGAATTACAATACACGCAACAAGAGTTACAGGACGTCAAATTAAAAATGAATTACCTCGAAGACACTCTACAAGATAAAAATAAATTGATAGAAACTCGTAAGGAAACCATTCTTGACCTTAACCAGCAAAATACGAAACGCGTCAATGTAATATCGACAATACCTGACCACTGCATTCAAACTGATAAACCTAATAATAGCAAAAATGATGAAAAAACTCAAATCATTAACAAACACAAACCGACAGTAGAAATAAAACAACCAGAAAAATTCTCTTACGCTGACATTCTTAGTCAAAATATTCCTTCAGATTATAATTCAGATTATAATTTTAATATTACACCAACAACCAAATATAGAATAAAACAGAAAATATTTTTGAATACGACAACAAGTAATTTTACACAAAATAAAAAATCAATTAAACTAAAAAATCGATTGCAACACAAAAATTTAGCAGTGACGAAGGCACATAGAGAGATAAATTCCGATAGCATTCGAGATAAGAAATGTTGCGAAACTCATACACTTCCAAGTAATGATGATTTCAACTCCAACAGTGGTTCATACAATAATAACTCCTCTAAAAATAAATTTTCAAATTTTAAAACCGTACATAAAACACAAAAGAAATTACGATTAAAATCTGACTTAGATAGGAATCAACAATCACTGAGTAATAATAAAAAACCTTTGATTACGAACAACAAGACGAAAAAATATCAGCAATATTTTAAGGTAAAGTACAATCAAAACCAGCAACGTAATCATGATTATGAAACAACCAAATCCAAAGGTTCTATTATGACATCATATGTTAAGTGTTTATTAAATGAAAAAAACTATCTGCGTTCAAAGAGAGTTAATTCGAAATCTCTCGCTAAAAGTAAACTAAAACATTTGCAGCAACCTTTCTCAAAAAATCAAATTAAATTGAGCAACAATTGCACATCAAACTCGCATTTCATTTTGGCGTTTAAAATCGCTGAAAATTTTGTTAGATTATTTTCGTGGTTCTTAATTTCCATAACCAATGTGAGCTATACTCGTAATAATATTTGGAAACAAGATAAATATTCTGTTCAACCGGCTCACGAATATATTAAAAATAATATTCATTTACCAATGAAATGGTTTAAATCATTATTCGATGAATCATCAATTATATTTTCTTTAACTTTTAAATGGAAGTTTGTGAAGCACACAATTTTAAATAAAAAGTTTTTCAAACCAATTTTGCATATGTGCGGACACTTTCAATCAAACCATTTATTCATAAAATTAAAGAAAAATGGTTTAGGCAGTAGTACTGATAAAATACAAAACATGTTTAACGACAAATTTCTTAAGACTTTTAACCATTTAACATTTTTACTCACATAAGTAATATAATCCCACAAAGAGTTTCGTAGTTTTAAGTACTCAAATATTTACAAAGATTTAAACAATCAATTATTATAAAAACAAATAAAGTATTTCATAATAATTTACTAAAATAATTTAACCAAAAAACATAAACAAAAATACAATTTTATATTATAATAATTCATTACTCATTTTATGAAACCACAGCAACATATTTTAATTAAAGAAAAATAAACAATCGCAGAAAAATAACAAATAAATAAAATATGAGAACAATAGTTGTAACCAATTAATTAATGATATATGCATTATGCAATCTTCCAAATGTCGAACCATTCGTAATGGGGACATGAACCGTATAATTATTTTTTTTAGCAAATAAAATACTTATTGTCTGGGAATCAAAAGATTTAAATGTTCTTAAGGTCATTACCATAATTTTATTATGTAATAAAAAAAAAACATAAACAAAGTGACTATATAGAAAGATGTATTCACATATAATATTATACTTATAAGAAAACATACATATATCAATATAAAAAAAAAATAAATAGGAAACAATTTTTTTTTATACATCTATCTATCTATCTATCTTATCTAAAACAATCTTAGTCTATGAAATAAGCATTAGCATAATTATTAAAATTATTAAAATAAACGTAAACTTATCATTTTAAATTAAATATCTCAATAAATGAAATGTACACACCTAACGTAAAATTACATAGTACATATAAAATACAAAAACAAAATATTTTTACACAAATCTAGAGTAAGGAATAATATTACAATGAATTTCAAGTTCAATGTTTTATGAAAGAAAATTCGACCTAATTTTTACGTAGAAATAGAACACAAAAAAAAAATTAAATAAATATTATTCTGATCTTTAAAGAAAATAAAAAAAGCAAACGTTTAAAAAAAATCATAAGTTAATACATATAAATAAGTGTTGATAATAAATGCTTTTAATAAAACTTAATTTCAAAACATTTGTATCAAGTTTCATTTTATTTATATTTGTTATTATTTTTAGTTACATTACGTTACATTTAAATTAAAAAAAAAAAAAATATATATATAGTTGAGTAAGGTCGTGGATAACAATTAAAAACAAAAGTTTGTTAATCTAATAGAAAAAATAAATAGTAGGATTTTTTCAATAACTAATATATAAATTTTTATTTGGAGTAATATTATATTACAATTATTTTCATCCTTTGATCATACTGACCTAGGAAAAAAATAATTGTTTTTTTAAAAGGCGAGGGATGTTGTAATCCAACCATAGGCAAAATTTTAAATACTAGAAAAACATTGACCTCTTATTTTGTTTGGAAGAAATGTTCATTGCTCAATTCAGAAATGAAATAAATCGAAAAGTCCAGCGTAGCAAATTTTTAATATTTAAAATAAAATATTAAATTAATGCTAATGAACTTACTTTTCGATTTGTAATAGTTTTGGATTGATAAATGAAACAAACAAAATATAGGTCAATTTAAAATTGATTCGGTAATTGTTTTTCTGATTGGTTGTTTTACGTAAATCGTAAATTATATTTTTTTTTGTGATTGGTTATCTTTTTTATTAACGGATTTTAAAAATATGAACGGATTACAACAGATCCCCTCCAAAAAGGTGAATTAATATTTTTTCAAGTTGCAAAAAGTTTTTTTTGAAGTAGAGTATTTTGGGCAATAAAACAAAACAGGTGCAAAAATTAAGTGAAAGTTCACATTTTCTAGTTTAAAACAAAGTTAAAATTAAGATTATAATTTCTAAAAACATAATTATAATTTGAATCATTTAGTTTCATTAAAATAAAAACAAAAGTATAACAAAAAACTGTTTAGTGTTTTTTTATCGGAAGTTAAAGTGTGTGCAATTTCGAAGAAGTTAGTTTCTGGGTACCTAAAGAATTAGGGTACCACATGTTGATGAACGCAAATCTTTGTTTTTTTGTTTTTTTATATATATTTTAAAGAAGGAATAACTAACCAATAAATTCTATCACATATAAAATATGACATAACCCAATAGTGCATGATAGGATACAGAAAATAAAAATAAAATAAGAGAAAATAGTAGTGGTATATCCTTTGATCATGTGACGCACTGTCTTCCTTAATTACACGAATTTACAAATTTTGAACTTTTTTTATCTCCTTGAATAAAACCCAACTTTTCTTATGGATTTGGACCTCCTGAACACGAATATCATATTCATTTTTTTGGTTAGATCTTGTTTTCGAGATATTCACGAAAAACCAATTTTTTCGGTGATCAAAAATGTTTTTTTGGTTTTTGGGTCTCATATTTTACAAAACAAACAAATTCAATATATTAATAAAACATGTGCATAGTAAATATGAAAACAAACATTTTGAGCTATATTTTGTATAAACTTATTACGGATTCTGGAAGTTACAGTCGACAAACTTTGAAAAAATACGAAAAATTCACATGTTTTTAAAATTTTTCCCTTTTCAACACCATAAATTTTGAACAAATAAAGACACTAATTTTTTTTAATTTCTTAAAGCCTATAGTAACTTCAATTTTCTTTTTTTTAAGCTAAAAGATACGAATATGGTGCAGTTTGCACCAAGTTATTCAAGTTTTCTCAAAGAAAGTCAAAACTCAAAATTTGGAAAAAAATTTAACTATAAGAATAATTTAAATTCTGCAACATGTTTGATTTATATATAAGATATTTTCGTATTGGATATAGCTTCTCCCACCTCGGACTTATTTTAGGAGTTGGAAAATATGAGTTGGTTGATTATGAAATGTCGTTTTTTGACAAAAGTTGTATTTTATTTGCATATGATTTTTCTGGAAATTGAGATTTTGTTTTAAAGTTTTTTGACATGATCTAGCTCCTCCCACCTCGGTCTTATTTTAAGAGTTGGAAAATATCAGTTAGTTGATTATGAAATGTCTTTTTTTTGACAAAAGTTGTTTTTTATTTGAATATGATTTTTCTCGAAATTGAGATTTTTTTTGTGAAGTGTTTTGACATAATCTAGCTTCTCCCACCTCGGATTTATTTTAGGGGTTGGAAAATATCAGTTAGTAATGAAGATAAGCAGTTCTTATAAATGGGGTGATGCTTTTAGCAGTATGTATTATGTAACTTCCACAAACAAAACAAAAAGAATTTGGGCTATTTTTACACTTGAAACTTCTTGACGACGCCATTTAAATAAACTTGACTTTACACTTTACTGACAATTTATGTTGCTTTACAAGGCAGCTATCACTATTGATTTATTGATTTTTAAAAACAATACACTATTTAAAATTTATATAAGTAATAATTTAATTTTTTAATTAATATTTTCACTTGAATGTTTGGAATTAAATTTATCCTCAGAGAGATTATATTTGCAACTAATCATACAACAATTATCTACTTAAAAAGAAACCTCATTAAACTAATTAAACAAAAGTTGGGAAAACCAAAAAACTATTAAAAAGGAGAAGTAATTGCTTTCTTAAATTAAACTTAAAATGATAATGAACGTAAGGAGTAACACAAAGTGGGTGGTGATAGACAAAAATGTACATTATCAAAAAACAAAAAAAAGAGAAAAAAGAAAAGAAACAAACCTTACAGGTATTAATAGACATAAATAGGTGCTTAACTTTACGGTGCTTGAACTAACTTAAATAGTTCTGATGTTATGATGTTTTGCCTCTCCTCACAATTTATTATGTTATGTTTATATTTTTCTATATACGTCTCATATCGATCCAATTCCCAACTTCGAAAACAAAAGTGGAAATTATACTTTACTTTTTTAAAATACTTCTTTACTAATGTTTGAGAACGACTGAACTTTTAAAATTATAATTTATGGCACAATAAATTAAGTAAAAAATTATTTTTTCCAAATTTTGAGTTCTGACTTTCATTGGGAAAACTTGAATAACTTGGTGCAAACTGCACCACTATTCGTGTCTTTTAACTGAAAAAAAAGAAAATTGAAGCTACTATAGGCTCCAAGAAATTAAAAAAAATTAGTGTCTTTATTTGTTCAAAATTTATGGTGTTGAAAAGGGAAAAGTTTAAAAAAAACGTGAATTTTTCGTATTTTTTCAACTTTTTTCGATTATAACTTCCAGTATCCTTAATGGATTTTTACAAAATATAGCTCAAAATGTTTGTTAGTATATTTACAATGCACATCCCAAGTAGGTTTTGCCAGACATTGACATACGGCCAAGCACTGGTTCATTAATGGTTAACAGTACTTGGCTATTGTTACTGGGCCAATACTAGAACCAATTATCGGCCGATCTATGGTTTACAGAAAATAGCCAGTATATTGTTACCTTTGAATGGCCAAGCACTGGCCCATGAATGGTAAATATTACTTGGCTATTGTTATTGGGCCAGTACTGTAGCCATGAATTTGCCGATCTGTCATTTTTTTTAAATTTCACTAGAGTATTATCCCTTTTAGAAATACATAGTTTGAAAAATTTCACATATAGTTTAGTTATCGCCTTGTCGGTTGAAAGACTATGGTAATAAAGAAAAGGTTGGTATATGTTTTAATTTATTTTCATTTCTATTTTATTTTAATTATTTTGTAAATAATTTATTTAAATTTATGTATAAAAAATATTATTTTTTTTAATGGCGGAGTCAGGGTGGTGTTTGCCATTACTCAGCCATTCTTGCATCTGAACCAGTTGTATAGGGAGTTTTGAATTTTTTCCGTCATGTTTATTTTATTTTAAATTAGTTTGTATTTAATTTATTTAAATTTACATATGATAATAATGTATATTTTTTTTAACGGCCCAGTCATGGTTGCCAGTACTTGGCCCAAGAATGGCAACCATTTATTGTCCGAAGTTATCACCCAGTAAAATTATGTTAATGGCCCAGTCGTGGTTGCCAGTACTCGCCCATTGCTGCATTACTGGCTGCCAGTAATGGACCATTACTGGACCAGTTGTACAACCTTGTATGGGATGTTTCATTAATATTTTTAATTTAATTGTTTTGTAAAATATGGGACCCAAAAACCAAAACAACATTTTTGATTACCGAAAAAATTGGTTTTTCGTGAATATCTCAAAAACAAGAGCTAGCCAAAAAAAATGAATATGATATTCGTATTCAGGAGGTTCAAATCTGTAAGAACAGTTGGGTTTTATTGCGGCAGATTTTTCTTGTAAACTAGTGTTATTAAAGCCCACACACAGAGTTATATGAAAGCTCGATTATTCGAGCAAGCAATAACGTGTTACGCGCCATCATCAAGGAATACTTCATACATAAAATTTTGGGCTGACTAGGTAGTAATATCTCTAAAAGCCAAACTATTAGTACGAAAGTGCTGGAGGATCTGTTATTCGATTCCCAACAGAAGTTCGATGGAGGAGCAAGTACAATTTGCTTAATTGCTAAATAAAAAGTGGTAAATATGTGCTATTCCTGTGGAATGTGGATCAAAAGGAACATCCTAATTTTGAAAAGGACATTAAAGATTGGGTACGAGATTTGTAAAATTAGGTTACGTATTTCATATCATTGATATATTAACATTTATTACCAGATCCAAATTTCTGAGGTTTAAGTTAGGGCTGAGGGCTAAACTACTTTTAGGCATTTTGGAGAACTATTCGAGTAGCTACTGAGAATATTCTAGAAATCTTGAGAATTTTAGACGTGATCCTTAAGAATTGCCACTAAATCTTGAGAATCTTTCCGAGTATTGAGAATTTTCAAAGAATCTTGAAAATATTTGGACGTACAGACTATCTTCAGATAATCTAGAGAATCATGGGAACCTTGAAAATCTTTAGAAAACCTTTATTTATCTGAAAATATTTAGGACACTTATTTTCTTTGGAGTTTATTCACTCCAATTACATATTTTTATTTAAAACCAAAAAAACGAATATTTGTAGTATAAAACATATTTAAAACAAAAAAAACACAAAAAAAACAAAAAAACTGTTTTAAACAATAAATAAGGTTTTTTATTATTTTTCTTACCCGTGTCTTCTACAAACGCGTCTATGCCTGCTGAAAGTGTGTCTCTGAAAGAAGAGCAGCTCTCTGCTGCTCTTTCTCCGTATGCGTTCCATCTGATCTTCTCAACGAAGCTTTAATTTCAACACTGTTCTTCGTCAATGCTTTATTAAGTCCAGCCGCTGCAAGCACTACCGAGATAATATATCACAGAAGGTTCTGTAGCTGCCCCTCTTTGCCCTCCACGAGAATTTTATTGTTCTTAGAATGTAAAGTCTTGTCAAAAAATCAGTCTTTATCATTCTCCTTTAACGTAGAGTATTCTAAAAATATTTCTGCTTTCTCCACTAGCTGATTCTGGGTTTTTTAAAGCTAATCAAATCAATTTATTATTAAGAGCTAAAATTTACTCTTAAATTATTATTGGGGGCTACAGCCCACATCGTCACAGAAGCTCAAAACAAAATGGCCTAACTCTTATGGCTGTAAATGAATTACCAGAATCTGAAAACTGTAATTTGGAGAGTTCTTGAATAGGATCGTTTGAAAAATTATACGAATAAAAAAATCGGAAAATTTATCTCAAGCAAATTGGAAAATTTATCTCAAATGTATATGTTTATAGAATAAAAGTTGTGTGAACAACATTTTAAAACTTATGTTCAGGGCGATAGTCAAGGAAAATATATTGTACGTTTGCCGTTAAAAATAATATAAATGCGTTAGGTGGTTCGTTAACCTCTGTTATGGGCCAATTTCTTGCTTCAAAGCGTAGTCTAAATTGAAATACCGGTCGATTATTGTTGTAAAAGTAACTTGTGGATGAATATCTTTGTTTGAATCATATATGACCGACATTAACGTTGTTAGTGATTGTAACGTAATATATATTTAAACTACCCCATTTTTCTGTAATTAAATACACTAGTAGTACGACAAATTTAAGGGTTGTTTTCAATGCTTTCACATTATTCAATCAGACTAACCGAATTTCTCAAAGCCAGGAGTTATCTATGCCTTCTAATTGGTGATATGATCCCACTGACGACAACCCTCCAGACTTAATTTCCAGATGAATCCCGGAGAAATTAGAAACAGCAGAATTGTCCTTTCAAGGTCTAAAATTTTTGTGAGAAAGTCATAAGCTACACTCTAAGAAAAATTCACTACTATAATAGTAGGAAACGGGTTGCCTACTATAATAATAGTAAAATACTTTGATGTGTAAATTACAAACTTCACATTAAATAATGTGTATAATACGTTCAAGCATTTTGTGTAAAGCTGCGTATTTTTATTTGTGAAAAAACATATTTTTTGTGAGAATTCGCAGAATTTTTGTAAAAATACTAATTTTTAATATGTAATATATTTAATTTTTTGTGTTTTTACACAAAATGTGTATTATTACAAATTGTAATATGTGGATAAAAGCACTATATGGCATTATACAAATGTGAAATATATAAGCATTTTGTATGGAAATTGTGAGGTTCTATAAAATATTTTTGTTTAAATTATAATTAAATATTTTATTTATTAACCATAATAATTATGTACATTTGTTTATTAAAATTTAATTAATAGTTTATTAAATTTATGATGTTATGAATTTGTGATTTCACTGTAAACTGCCAAATCGTTTTTCAAAAATTTTCTGTAAAATAAAAATTGAGAGATAAGTTTTTGAAATATATTTATCCTAATTATAAATCTTTCAAAAGTAAAACATTATAATATTTTCTTACTTATGATTGCAATCCATGGAGTATTATTTTTATGAATGTGAAGATCCGTTTTTCATTCCGTGAATCGCAAATGAGTCGCCAAACTAAGAAACTAAATAAAATTATTTCAATTTTTAACCTAATTATTTTGAATTAGGCATAACTTAACCTTTTATCTAACTAATCAACTTATTTAATCACTTTTAGCTTAATTTCAATATTTAATTTTTTTGATTTCGTTCGATACTCATGCCAAATGAATAAAAAAAATGATGCAATAGGTTGTGAATACTTTTCCAAATTTTATGCGTAAATTCACACACATTAGGTGCTTTAAAATTAAAATTACACAAAAGAAATGTAAAATCACACAGAAATAGTTCAATTAGCGAATTCCTTGTAAAAACACCCTTTGTGTGTAAAATAACTGAAAATTTTACCCAAAACATTTGCCATTCGTTTTTTTACATTTGAAATGGGTAAATTTATTAAAAATTTGATAAATTATCTACTATTATAGCAGCGATATCACAATTTAAAAATTTAAGTTTTTAGAGTGTAGTTTTATCAAAAACTGTAAACCATTCAATGAATCACGATGCAAGGAAGACTGACTGCAATCGAAATAGATAACGCATTAAAAGTGTTAGTAAAACTAGTTCAAGGAGCAAAGTAAGTGTCTGTGATGAATTAAATCAACTTAAAAAACATGGCTGCGTTTTGTCATCCAGCAAACTGAGGGATTTGTCACCATTTATCGATATGGATGGTTAACTGTATATGTAGGAGGCCGTCTATTAAATGCTGATGTTTTTTATGATTATCAGATAATTAAAAAATAATTCTTACCCATCTCGTGCAATTTATCAAAGCTTTTGGCTAATCATAAACACGTTCGCGCATTAGATGTTGTCTTACAAACATTGTTATATACCTTGAGGCAACGATTCTGAATTAATAATGATCGTAATATATGCCGTAAACAAGTTTATAGTTGCGTTAGATGTGCCAGAACCAAACCACAAATGACTGATCAAATAATGGGCCAGTCACTTAAGCCTAGAGTTAGTTCAGAAAAACCTTTTTAAATGTCAGCATCGATTTTGTGATTCTTTTAATATTGTTCATAAACTGCGATCAAATATAACAACCAAATCTTAAGTGTGCGTCTTTGTGTGCTTTGTTGCGAAGGCAGTACATATGGAGGTTGTGAGAGATTTAAGTTCAATATCCTTTTCGGTATCTTCCATAGATTTGTAAGCCGTCGACACTTATGTTCCCATGTATGTATCTGTAATACCTGTTCCCTTGTTTGTATCTGAAATACTTCAAACCGCAATATCAAAATTCTGTTCAAACTGCCATACAATTCTTCCTCATTTTCTACATTTCGGCAGATTGAGGGAAGCTGCAGTCAAAAGCGCTAAATATCATTTGAAACGTATGGTATGAGGTTATTCGAATACGTTTGTTTGATTTTTAACCAGCGCAACAATAAGTGTTTTCATTATGTTATTAATAAAATTTCGCCAAGTGCCTACGGCAGAAAGTTTTAGTTTAAACGTGTAATGTTTAAAATGTGTATCTTGATCTTGAAAAATCATGAACTGAAATGTTATTAAATTTACTAATATGTCTTCTGGTAAGGAAAAGGAATTAAAGGAGTATCTAGCTGGAACAACATATTCAACGTGCGTTGTTTCTATAATAGGGTTACAACTTGAGTTCAATAAAAACATAACATTTCAATAAAAAGAAAAAAAATTCCATTTTACATTAAACAAGACACGATTAAGACATCTCCCGATTAAACGTAGAACGAAAAAAACTGTCAAATCACTCCCCTATATAGCATTAAACTGAATCAAAATTTCTCATATTTCCTTATTTATTAAAGCCTTTAAACTAATCATATCCCATTAAAAATTATTATTGTATACTAACATACAAGTACTTCCAAAACAAGAACATCAACATTTAAAAAAAAACGAAATGAAAGGAAAACGATGACATTCCGTTCAGTATTTCCTTTATTTTCCTTATCCAATTTTCTATTCTTTGTTATTTTAATTCCATTCAACCGCCTTCTCTTCTACTTTAAAATACGAATATACACGTTTATCATGTTAAACAGTTTTTGTTATGCAAGTGACATCCTAATCTCTAATCATGGTATTCTGTGTTACCAAAAACCGTTTGCGTTTTCATTTCATCATGGATGGTTGGTATGTCGATAGCTTACGTAACCAGGTTCTCAACATGTAGAGAAAACAACTTATCAAATTCTTATCGTATTAAAGGAAATGATATAAAATACATTTGTATATAGTTAAAATGTATAAGGCCACGTGCCGCCACGTGAATCAAGTCATCCACCTTTAATTCTACAATGTGACACGTGACATCGTGCTAAAAATCTTTATTTACGTATCACAACTAAAAAAAAATTTTTTATTCAACAAAAAGTAAAAAGATTTTTTTCTCAGAGCAAAGCAGTTATTTTCCTGTCAATTTTGTAGAAGGGTTTCCGAAGTCGTCGAATTGATCACGGGATTCGGGTGGATAGTGTTAAATAACAGAAAATGAATAATTCAATGATTGATTACAAATTTTATGATTAGTTAAGAATAATTTATAAATAATAATTGAAAATGATAAAGGGGAATGATTTATTGTAATGGTGGTGATGGAGTTGTTTATTGTAAATATTTTATTGGTCTTTGCTATATTGATAGCAAAATTTATATGGTTTGAATTTTTTCTTTATAATATCATGATTCTTTATAACCGTTACGTTTTATTTTTTTTTTTAGATTTGTTCTATAGTTCATTTTTGTTTTCATTCGTCGCCATTACAGTACTTCACCTAAATCGCAACATCTTGTTGTCAAGTGATGTTAAATTACTTTTTAAATTTTGAAATACTTTTACTTAAGTTAATTATTTTTGAATACTCGATAACTTTTTAACTGCAAACATAAACTAATCAAATCTTTTAAAATTGATAAATTTCACTCTAAGGTTTCAGATCGTAAAGACAAAAAAGATTTATTTAATCAATTTAGTATTATTAGTATTATTAGTATTGTTAGTATTATTTATTATGAAACGGAGCATTGTGGAGTTATTTTGTTAGTTAATTGTTTGTTGTTAATTGTTTTGTTAGTTAATTGTGGAGTTATTTTGACTATTCGCTTTGGCCCTTAAAACCGAAAATGAAATAATTTTAATCTTTCATAATAACCCCTTTAATTCTAGTTCTCTGGTTGAAAATTTGTCGTTACGAAACTCCAAAATATAAGATGTGTTTGGGCTTGAGAACATGTTTGAGTTGAGAACATCTATCGTGAATGTTTTTAATTTTCCTGGATGAGAAGTCAACCTGACCATACAACGATTGTTGAATCCTTGTATACGAAGATTTGTAATTCATGTTGAGGAGTAGACTTGACGGCTTACAACAGTTTGACAAGTAAATGAGCACATAAAGCACACTTATGGCCCTACAGTTTTCTTTTCTTTAACAAGCAATATTTATCAAGTCTTGCTTCGAGTCTTTCCTGGAAAACATTATTTTGTTTGCTCCTGGCCTCTAATGAATCTTTTAATTTCTCGTGAGTATACACTTTACTTATTTCAACCCTCTATTTCTGAACTGTCTATGTCCTATGACATTGCCACTCTAGAACTTGCATTGATTTGAAAAAGAACTTTCCTATTTTTGATATATTTAGTTTACAAGAAAATGGAATTAAAATTTACTGCCGGTATTGTCCTATGGTGGTGTTACTGAATCTCTTTTAAGTTACCCTAAACTGTCTTCGCTAAAATTTAACGAAATGTAGCATGTTATGTATAATTTGGATCAAATTTCAAGTGACATTGCTACTGACATTCAAAAGGGGAAAAATCATTTTTATGTGCCTATAGTCTGGCAATATAAAAACTCTACAACACATCTTTATGTTAATAATTTTTGTCAGTTTGTTCTTCTACATTCACGAAACCCTCGGCGAATTTTATTCGCACTTGACCTACTTTTCTTATTTTTTTAAAGCATGAATGGCTAAACCATGTAAATTCTATAACATAAAAATATGACGTGGGCCAATTTTTCATGATAGGATAGAGGAAATAACGATAAAATAAAAGATAAAAAGCATATTTTGGATTTTTGAGATCAATTAAACTCAAGTAAGTAAAGAAGTAATTGGAATATTTTCAATTCAAAGGTATGGTTTGAAGTTTCTCAGAAAAAAACTACAATTCACATTTTTTACGTGTTTCGGATCGGATTCGAACCCACCCTCGTCAGTGCCCGGCTCGAATCTTTGGGCAGACACGCTATCGATTACGCCGTTGAGGCGATGACAATTTCAAAGTTGAAACTTCTTCATCACTTAATTATTTTTTACTTAAGTTGAATTTTTCCACTGTCATTAGACTCCATATTATGGAAATGCTTTTACATTATATGGGATTTTTTGCATTAAATTTCTAGACAATACTTTGTGTGAATTCACAGAATGGGGAACATTTCTATTCTAATTAACATCCTAAGTCACGATTGTATAGTCATTATTGATTGTTTCCAATCAATGTGAAATCAATGGCTGACACTTGGTCAATTTGTAGTTCTATATGTATTAACATTAGACTACATTAAGGGAATATTAAATTTATTTTGGATTTTTGAGATCAATTAAACTCAAGTAAGTAAAGAAGTAATTGGAATATTTTCAATTCAAAGGTATGGTTTGAAGTTTCTCAGAAAAAAACTACAATTCACATTTTTTACGTGTTTCGGATCGGATTCGAACCCACCCTCGTCAGTGCCCGGCTCGAATCTTTGGGCAGACACGCTATCGATTACGCCGTTGAGGCGATGACAATTTCAAAGTTGAAACTTCTTCATCACTTAATTATTTTTTACTTAAGTTGAATTTTTCCACTGTCATTAGACTCCATATTATGGAAATGCTTTTACATTATATGGGATTTTTTGCATTAAATTTCTAGACAATACTTTGTGTGAATTCATAGAATGGGGAACATTTCTATTCTAATTAACATCCAAAGTCACGATTGTATAGTCATTATTGATTGTTTCCAATCAATGTGAAATCAATGGCTGACACTTGGTCAATTTGTAGTTCTATATGTATTAACATTAGACTACATTAAGGGAATATTAAATTTATTTTGGATTTTTGAGATCAATTAAACTCAAGTAAGTAAAGAAGTAATTGGAATATTTTCAATTCAAAGGTATGGTTTGAAGTTTCTCAGAAAAAAACTACAATTCACATTTTTTACGTGTTTCGGATCGGATTCGAACCCACCCTCGTCAGTGCCCGGCTCGAATCTTTGGGCAGACACGCTATCGATTACGCCGTTGAGGCGATGACAATTTCAAAGTTGAAACTTCTTCATCACTTAATTATTTTTTACTTAAGTTGAATTTTTCCACTGTCATTAGACTCCATATTATGGAAATGCTTTTACATTATATGGGATTTTTTGCATGGATCATAAAAAGCATATGTTTTAACAAATTGCAGGCACAAAACTAAAATAGAGTTGCCAATAATCTAGCTAGACTAGTGGCATATTCCTTGTTAATGTGATGCACTGTCTTCCTCAATAATTAAAGTACCCACGTATAGAGTTATTTGGAGGCTCATACGACCGTTAACTGCGTTACGGTTTAACCGCCAGCACCCCATAGATATCACATTGAATAATGATATCGCACCTTCATTGCCAGTGGTATTCACGTTAACTCATATTTCAATAGCAGGAGCTGGAGTACGCGGGTTTGTCACACCCGTAAATCAAAAATCAAAAAAATATTTGCAAATCAATAAAAAGTGATCTCTCCATGTGGTGGAACGCAAAGTTAGCTTAAGGCTTATGTAATGTTTTTGGATTTATAACACAAATAATTTATTTGTCTCTTAAAATAATCAACTTAAGCGAAAAGAATGATATAAATGAAAATATTTAACACAAACAAGAAAACTGTCAACCAATTTTCATCTTTGTTACAGCCTTGTTTCTTTTATGTAATAATAAAACAGAAAACGTAATAAAAAAATGATAAATAACAACAATGAATAATTTTTATCACATATGTCCTGTTTTTATTACAAAATAGAACACTTTTGTTTTTTTGGTTTTTGCGTCAATCATTAAAACAAAGGATGAACCGTAAGATAACATTATTTTATTTATTTAAACGGTTGTATAAATCTTAGCTTTTTCCATTCTACTCTTATGTAGCAGAAGTTTAAATATTTAATTTTTCATAAAAAACTCTTTTAGGGCTATGACCTTACACCAAACAACTTATCAACCCTGTTTTGTAAATATTTCATTGTAGAATCGTACAGACATATAGAAGTTGTACTCAATAAATTTTTTTTTTTAAAGCCTATCAATTGTGATAATAACTTTAAATTATTGTTCCATTAAAAATAAAAAATCTCCGCTATATGTCATCCAAAATGTTAAATCGAAATTACTGTAATCATATCATAATTCATATAACAAACAACATATAATCCAGAAAACATAAAAAATCGGTGATAAAAAATAAAACATAAAAAAAGAATAAATAAAATTAATAAAAAACAATAAACAATATAAAAGTGTTTTTTCGGTTTATGACCCAAAAAGGGATGTTGTGAATTTGTGTGGGATGAGTCTGTAATAAACTTAGGAGACGTAATTCCTAGCATAGTAAAACTCTTTTGTAATATAATATTTTTCTTCATGACGTTTCAAGTTTCAAAATGAGCTTGTTAAGCTTATTTAAAAAACACTAAGCTTGATCAGCCCGATCAAACCCGAAAATGCAGTTGTCTCAACCTCACCGTGATGGCGAATCGTACTCCAAAATCGATTCAACATCTGTACATTGTACAGTTACAAAACGATGTGCGTGAGACAACCTCACGTAATGTTTATGTGAAAATTAAATATATTTCATTTAATTTAAAATACATCAATTTTAAAAAGAAAAATGCATGACATAGGGCCAAAGAAAATTTTTTCATTGAAATAGCTATTAACTTTATTCAACTATTATTATATTCGATTACCCTTTATATTTTAAATACACCACATTCTGTTATCAATACAATACACCACGTTCTGTTAATGTGTAGCTGTCCCAAGCACGTTGAAATTGTTTGCAAGTAGTTTTTCTTTAGTTGAATAATGCTGCCAACTTTGAGATGAGGTTGTCAATACTTTAATTTTTTTTCAGTGAAATAATCAGTGCCAATTTTACACTATGTCAACTTACAGTCACAGATGTCCTAGTATGTCTTAGTACAGAATCAAAATGGATACTTTAAATCAAGTGTTCTTAATTTTTTAGTGGTTTTGTAATTATAACGCCTATCCAGTTTCAGCAACAAACTTAATAAACATTTTCTTATATTTGGCTGGATAATTTATTGAACATCATTAAGAGGCATAATCTTGTAGTGTTTCGCACAGTAAAACAATTATATATACTTGCATTTCAACAATTGCGTTTAAACGTCCCCGTTTAATATAATTTTAATAAGTGAATATTTATAAAAACCATCATTGAATACTCCAACATATCTTCATAAAAATGTAAAAAATTATTCTTGAATGCACAATTATGGACGTATCTTGAAAATGAAAAACAATTCATTAAAAGAAATCATCTGATACAGATATTATAAGTTAATTAATTAACAAGTTGCATAAACCAAAACAAAAGCCTTATTTCAAATAATTCAATTCCATTTATTGAAATTACAAAAACAAGCAATAAAAAATATAATCTCAATGAACGTAAATACAAAACTGATTAAATTTAACAAAAATTAAATTGAATTTAATTATGTAAATTTTTTTTTGTCCTTATGTTTATTTGAGAAGAAGTAAAGGTGAAGCTATAAAAGATTCGGATTATGTCAATCGAATGTTATTTTATTAAATTAATAAACTAAGCTAGTGATTGGCTTGAAAAAATGCATGAAATATTGAACTTATCCTTTTGGAGGTGATAGTTTGAGTTATGAAGACACAATAATAAGATCTTTTGCAAAGTAAAAAGATAAATTAATTTAGAAGTTACCAGAAATCACGGCAAAAAAATTGAGCTATGCATTTCAACGGGATATATTAAATAATATTTAAAGTGATAGAAAATATCGATTACTGTCAGAATAAACCAGATCGTACTTGTTTATTTAATAAAGAAGCTTTGCCAAGGTTACTATTTTGCCAATAACTGACCATATAAGCACTTTCAGTTTATGCCCGAATATATACCTGATCCTCTCAAAGAATGAAATAAGTGCCAATTCAAAAATCAATTTTATTGGCTTCATAAATGAATTGCACGCAAAAATTTCAAAATAAAACGGCCTCGAATGAACAAAGAACAGGGACCCTAACGACCCCAAAAGCCAGAGCAACCAAGACCATCACCACCACTACGTCAAAAATAAAAAAATACATTAAAAGGAGTTTCACTCACCCCATTATTTGAAACTGATCCAAACCACCATACTTCTTCAACATAAGTCAACATTGACTAAAATCTAAATTTATGATGCATAAAAAAATCGTTGTACTCAATGCGTTGCACAGGTGATTAATGAATGAACACAATAATAATACAGCCAACCAGTCGTTGCAAACTAAAGTAACAGGCGAATGTTGAACAACGATAATAGAAAAAAATCGGACAAGTGCGAATGAAATTCGCTCGCCAAGGGTTCCGCGAATGTAAAAGAACACAATATCAAATATAAATGACATAAAGTTATGCTGTAAAGTCTTTATATCGCCAGACTATGAACGCATAACAGAATAAATGATTAATCGTAGACGTCAATAGTAAATGTCAATCACATCTACATTGATCAAAAATGTTACTTGAGGTTAAATCTTATCCATAGCTGTTTATGTTAACTAAAGAAAAATTTAACCAGTATTTTATAGGTCTAAATTGGGAATATTTGTTCTATAAATCAGCGTCGAAATATAGGGTGGTATACATACACTTAATATAGCACTTTTTTATCACTAACTAAAAAAGTGTGCATCGCAGAATTCTAAAAAATGTTGCAGTGTTTCTTAAATTAAGTGCTCTTTCAAATGACACCCCACTCGTTTGGGTCCAAAAAAGTTTTTTTTTACCCTCCTTACACCCATCCCCTAAACACACAGAAATATAATTATTTGAGACCTCGCTATAATTGTTCTTTAAAGTTTACCAAACTTCCTGTATTTATGCATTTTTCCCAACTTTTCCGTCAATCAGTGTCGAAACTAGAGTTACTGCTCGAGAAATCCGGTCTCGAGATTCTCGAGAAAAAATTGTAATTTTGAACTCTCGAATTCTCGAGAAATGATATTTCCACATTTTCGAGATTCCCATTTCTCGAGAAAAATTGTCGAGAATCTCGAGATTTAACAGACCACCATAAATCATTCAATATTATTATTTTGAGTATTTTTTTACTAAACAAAAATTGTTAATGTCACTTCGAAAGTGATTGTCACATTGTTAATGTCACTCATCACTTTCTGATTGTTAAATCTAGATGTCGATGCAAACAGTAATACCTAATACGAATTTAGGATAATATTGTTATTTGTTATAAATGTATTGGGAAAACCTTTTTTTATTTCTATGGCAAAATAACTTAAGATCATCAAAATGAAGGCTTTTAATCTAAAGTTTACATTTGTATTATATTAATGGGAAATTGGAAAACCTCGGATTGATGCGAATTAAAGGTTCATATCCAGCTGAAAATGCCTACGAAAATTACGTCCCAGATATTGTTTTCACTACAAGCGATGAGTGTAATGTTGAAATACGGCAAAATATCTCCAACTTTCCAACAGTTATGTTGCAGTCATGGGAAACGAAATATCAATATTTTATAAAGAAAATGAAACCAGTTAAAAAATCAGTGAAAGTGAAGCTTCCAATAGTGATTCAGTTCTACAACAGATTTCCGATTCAGTTCTACAACAAAATAAAGTTTTAGCTGACAATTTAGTATTGAATCAAAATATGAAAATACGAGAAACGATTTCAAAAATTAGGGTAGTTGTAAAATTATTTAAAACTCGTCAGTGCGCAATGCTATTTTGCAAAATGATATAAAAAAATTAAATGGAGAGAAAAACGAGTTGCCATTACTCCTGGATTACAAAACTAAACAAAATTCTATTGAAACTTCTGTTGATGTAGTTGCTTTAAATATTTTGAGTGCCATTGGTTTTTCTATTTGCTCTAAAAGCAAAAAAAATTTCTCGAAGATTATTTAAAGATCCAGAAATTGATTCTTCTAATTACAATGAAAGCATTACATATATCGAAGAATGACATCAACGAAAGTGAAGAGCTTATGCATCCATCGGCCTCAGAATTAGAGCAAAAGGGTTGCGTTGACTTAAATTTAGAAGTATTCGTGAGAGTTTGAGAGTGCAGTCAACAATAAATGACAACTATCGCTCACTATCCAAGGAAATGAATATATTTGAAGCTACTGGTAAGATCACTTTCAATTCAGAACTTTTAAGGAACACTCTAATTTTGATAAAACCTAAATACACTAAAAACGGGAGAAATTTTTCTGTATCTGGAAATTTTGACAGTAAACGGAGAGTTACTGTTTTTGTTAAAATTAATGTTTAATAATTCTCGAGAATCTCGAGAAATTCAAATAATTATTCTCTATTTCTCGAGAAACTCAATCGCTGATAAGCTTGAAATTCTCGAATCTCGAGATTCATAAGAGTTCGAGAAATCAGAAACTCTAGTCGAAACGTAGGGGGAGCACGGTTCGAAAGTTTTAATTTTTTGACAATAACTCGAAAACTGTGACCAGTGAAATTCTAAAAAACAATGCGTTATTTTTTAAATTAGGTGTTCTTTCATATGATACCCCCTCGCTTGAGTCAAAAAATGTTTTTTTTACCCTCCTTACACCCATCCCCTAAACACACAGAAAAATAATTATTTGAGAGTTCCCTATAATTTTCGTTCAAAATATAGCAAACTTCCTGTCTCTATGAATTTTTTCTGTCTATCAGTGTCGATACGTAGGGGGGGAACGGTCTGGAATTTGCCCATTTTTTAGAATAACTCAAAAACTGTGCACCGCGAATTCTACAAAAAATTGCAAAGTTTTTGAAATTTGATGCTCTTTCAAATGACACCCCACTCGCTTGGGTCAAAAAAGTTTTTTTTCACCCTCCTTACACCCATCCCCTAAACACACAGAAAAATAGTTATTTGAGAGTTCCCTATAATTTTCGTTCAAAATTATAGCAAACTTCCTGTCTCTATGAATTTTTTCAATTTTTTCTGTTTTATTTTTAGCAAACTTCCTGTCTCTATGAATTTTTTCAATTTTTTCTGTCTTCTCTTTCCGACACTGATCGAAACGTAGGGTGGGGGAACGGTAAGGAATTTGCACATTTTTTAGAATAACTCAAAAACTGTGCACCGAAAAAATCTAAAAAAATTGCAGAGTTTTTGAAATTTGATGTTCTTTCATATGATTTCCCACTCGCTTGGGTCAAAAAAAGTTTTTTTTTACCCTCCTTACACCCATCCCCTAAACACACAGAAAAATAATTATTTGAGAGTTCCCTATAATTTTCGTTCAAAATTATAGCAAACTTCCTGTCTCTATGAATTTTTTCAATTTTTTCTGTCTATCAGTGTCGAAACGTAGGGGGAGGGGAACGGTCTGGAATTTGCCCATTTTTTAAAATAACTCAAAAACTGTGCACCGCAAAATTCTACAAAAAATTGCAAAGTTTTTGAAATTTGATGCTCTTTCAAATGACACCCCACTCGCTTGGGTCAAAAAAGTTTTTTTTCACCCTTCCCCACCCCAATCCCTTAAAAGCACAAAAATATAATTATTTGAGAGTTCGCTATAATTTTCGTTCAGAGTTTATCAATATTTCTGTCTCTGTGAATTGTTTCAAATTTTTCTGTTCATTAGGCTCGAAATGCAAGGGGGGGGACCAACTTTTTGTGTCACTTTATTGATAATAATTAAAAAACTATGCATTGCAAAATTCTAAAAAAAGGGCAATATTTCTAAAATCAAGTGCTATTTCAAATGACACCCCACATGACCTGGTTTTAAATTATGTTTTTACCCCTTTTCATTCCCACCCCTTTAATAAATATAGTGATGAGTATCTGCCACTTTTCTATATTTTTCATTAAAAACCTACTCATTTTTCTATCATTCCAAATATATTTCAAGATTTTCTATGAAGTAGGGTCGGAGTTAATCGGGGCAATAAAACATCGAGAAAACGTCATTTTTCAAAATTATACAAAAAATGGTAAGGTGCAAAATTCCAAAATATATTTTTAAATAAGGCTGAAATAAAGCCCTTTCATATGATACCATACTCGTCTCGATAAAAAAATGTATGTTTTCAAAGGCTTTACATCGGCTTTACATCGTTTGTTTTACAGAGACAAACGAACACAACTTTATTTATTTTTTAACCCACCATCTTGTGTGGATAGGTTAGTTTTATAAGCACCTCAAATTTTAAGTTCATCGGATCGAGATAATCGAAATAATGTGAAAAACACGTTGTACTCTCACCAATAGGGCATGGTTAGATTAATCGATTATTCGATTAATTGATCGTTTCGCAAATTGTTCGATTAATCGAACAAAAAAATTAATCTAAATTTACGAAAATGTTTAAACTTTACAAATTTGTTTAACGAATTTTGTACCGAATTTCGAAAAGGTTTATTGTCTAAAGATGTAATCTCTTTTTCTTACAAATTACTTTTTTAGTTGTTATGGGTATAACACAAAATATATTAATAACAAAGTTTGATTTTGACAAAAAGTTTTTGACAAAAATTTAATAGCTATCTTTCCTATGGGAAACAGCCGTAAACGGCCTCAGTTCACTATCAAGATCCAAAAATCAAAGGATGCAGCAATCTCAAATGACAAATAAAAAAGAAATGTAGAGTAGAGCCACGGTGTAGTAACTGAAGTCCGAACACACCCTATTTAACATACTGAATTGTCCATAGGTTTTTAAGTAAAAGAACTACTTGTCAAATGAATGAATTAAAGCGTACTTAAGCGTCTTTCAATATTTAATGATTAATGGATGTTATTAATCCTTAAATTTGGCGACGAATTGGATAAAGATAAGTAACAAATGAAATAATAAATTAATAGATGTTATTAATCCTTACACACGGGTTCGTCTAAAAGATCGTATATGAAGCCGGTTTACTTCTAACAACCTTAGTCCAACGCCTATCACAATATTCGAAGTTTGGAATCAATTGAAACCGAACCGAACCCCAAGAAATAGGCTTGTAATGGTGTACACATTTCATGTCGCAGAGTGTTTTACCATTAGTCAACGTCTATAGGTAAAAATTACAGCCCAATCAAGAGCTACTCTACCAAAATCAGCATAGCAAAAGGAAGTGATCAACTCCCACTAGCACAGAAAATAGAAAAGGAGTCAGAAGTAAAACTCCAATATCACAAATCCAATCTGAAACTATGCAAAGCACCATAGATAAAAGCGCAAATGAGACCGACTCACAAAACACCACGTGCAGACCTAAACAGCCCGAAGCTTTGTTACTAAAAAACCGACTCACTAACATATGCGAATATTCTAAAAAATGTAAAAGCGAATGCGGATTTAAGCGAACGTTGAGAAAATGTACATAAGACAGACCACACAAGGAGACCCGTTTCTGCAGCGGCTGTAGAAAGAACACAAACTACTATGTTTCAAGAGCAAATTGGTAGGGTTTCATGGAACTGATGCTAAGGTAAAATGGATTATGCGAGAGACTTCTATTGAGGTCAAAGATATATATACAGTGGCCACAAAAGATAAAGTTCGGGAGGCCTATACCCATACACGTGGGTTGTACAACTGGTCCAGTAATGGTCCATTACTGGCAACCAATAATGGTCTATTACTGGCAACCAATAATACAGCAATGAGCGAGCACTGGTAACCACGACTGGGCCATTAACATAATTTTACTGGATAATAAATTCGGACAGTAAATGGTTGCCATTCATGGACCAGAGAAAGAACAATAGCAATGGCCCATACAAGGTTGTACAGTTGGCCTAGTAACGGACCAATAATGATGACCAGTATTGAAGTAATGGCCAAATACTGGCAACTATGACTGGGCTGTTCAAAAAATATAAAATATTATCATATGTAAATTTATATAAATTAAATACAAAGTAATTTAAAATAAAATAAAAATAACGGAAAATTGAATTATTCCTAGCCACCAAAGCAACAATTTTTTGGGTTTTCTGTTTATATCACAATAACAGAATTACTCGAAATAATTTCCAATAATAAACCAACTTAATATATTTATAGTTTATAATTATATTTATATACAACATACCTAATAATATCAGCTGTTTTATAAATAGGGAATTAACCGATTTTATTAAAACTTATTTGCAAACGAACGCACTTGTGTATTGTCACAAATTGAAATAACGACTGATATTTATTATTTCATTCAAACATCAAAAGGTTTCTTAACAAATAATTCAAAATTAACAACATACATTTATTGTTTTAGCTTTTGGATGTCGTTACATTTAATATTATTATTTATCGGCGTATTTTCGGCTTATTACCGGCCTATACTAATATTTGGGTGTCTTTTCGGTCTATGTTGTCGAATGAAAATACTATCGGTGTATTATCGGTCCGCTTTCGTTGTCAAAATATTTGAATAATAATATATCGGCGTCTTTTCGGCCTGTTATCGGCCTCTAGTAATATTTGGGTGTATTTTCGGCTATAAATCGGTTTATCGGCCTCTTTTCGGTGTCTTTTCGGCCTATTATTTTCACCCGGGTTGTTATATACCTTTTTATACTCCTATCACAGTAAATTATAAATTGCATCACACTATCCATGATGTGTAAATTGATTTTCCCTACTCCTATCACAGTAAATTATAAATTACATCACACTATCCATGACATATAAATTGATTATTTCAAATAGCGTGCGGTAAGTAAAAAAAAGCGTGCGGTAATGGATTTTCATATATATATTACCGCACGCTTCTAATAAAAGGAAACATTTTTATTTAAAGAAAAATTTGATTTTTAAAAATTAAATATTTCAATTCATTTTGACACAGAATAATGCAAAGCCTACCACAATTTGTAAACTATTTGCATTTAATTTATAATTAGTAGCTCATTTTTTCAAGTAATTATATGCGTTTGGGAATTCAAACAAAGTCGTAGGAAAAGTATATAACAAATCTCGAGTTGTAAAGCATTTTCCATGCTCGTGAAGATACTGCACTCGACGCTACGCGTCTCGTGCGCAAAATTTTCCCTCGCATGTAAAATGCTATTTACAACTCTAGATATGTAATATACTAATTTCAAATAGCGTGCGGTAAGTAAAAAAAAAGCGTGCGGTAATGGATTTTCATATATGTATACTAGCGGGACCCGGCGTGCTTTGCTACGCCTATAAATAAAGTTTGTGCGTATACATTTTGTTGACGTAGTAGCAATAATTTCAAAGAGTAGTAATGAGAAATGATTTTTTTTTTTTTAAATATGAATGTAAAAGGATCAGTCTAGTTGATCAGTAAAATATAAAAAATTAGTATTGTATCTAAAATAAAGGATATATAAAAAATACCCGATCAAATAAGTCTTCAGGTGTGTAAGGTTTCATGTGTGTCTCTATATAGAACATTATACGGAACAAAAATCGATTAAAAAATTTTCACAGTGCTCATGCGGTTTAATATACGCTTTCTTTACCGGTAGGTTACTAAAAAAGTTGCAAACAGTTGTGATCGTGATGTCATCTTATTATCAGTAAGGGCAGTAAGAATCGCGACAATTCATTCGATGAAGGTGCATACAAACACATTTACAAATTTTAAACATACACACATTTAAAATCATTTCTCATTACTACTCTTTGAAATTATTGCTACTACGTCAAAAAAATGTATACGCACAAACTTTATTTATAGGCGAAAAAATTGAAGCTGTTTTTTGAATTCAAATGTCGTATTGAAAAAAATTTCCACAAAAGAAAAGGCTCCTGTCAAAATAAACACAAAAATACAGGGTCCCATGCAGCATTGTTATATTTTTCCATTTAGAGAAAAAAATATAATTTTATTCTTTTATTGCCAGATAGAAATAACTGCCAAACAATATATATTTTATTTTAATTTCATTCTAAATAAAAACAAAACCAAAAACATTCAATCAAATAATATCCATTTCACTCTAAAGTTATTCTAAATGAAAACAAAACCAAGGCGTACATGATACAGTTTTAGTTAGGATCAAATTTTCAGTTTTAATATTATCAGTTTTATTTTAATCGAAATACTTTTGACAAAAATAAGATAAAATTGAATAAGGTTGGTCATTTTCCGATCGATAAAAATGCTAAATACAAAATATCTACATAAGTCTGTTATTTTGTAAGCATATTTGGTCAAGCAATGAAAAATCTCGATGATATTTAAACTGTGTTTTTCCAATGCAAATACTATCACGTTAAATTCGCACACTTCTTTATGTTAATAAAAGAAACTTCAACTTAGAAAATATTACTTATCCTGTTTTTTCATAATCTAAGGTTTTATATCATTGAAATACCCAGGTTTAAAAAAAATCGAAGAAGGGCGTCTGATAAAGTAGATCTGTGCCGTATTATTATTATTTAAAATAAAAATTACTATCTTTAAACAAATTAAGTAATACTTACTCATTTTTAATTTATTATTTGGAGTAGTTTTATGCTGTCTAAACGAAAAACGATCATTTGAAATTTTGAAATGTATAAATATATAAGTTCATAATATTATTGTAGATAGAGGATTAGTGAAAGAAGGACAGAAAAATAATTTAATATAACTTCATGGCAACTACTACATATTTTAAAAAATTATTATTTTGTAGTTAATAATAATAAAATACAAAATTATATACAGCATAATTTGGATAAAATGAAATTTTTTCATACAATACACGACAATTGGAAAAAGCAAATCGTAGTGGATTTTCAAAATTTTGACATTAAAAACGTTTTAAATACAAATACGGCTCCATCTATTGGCTAACTCAAATTAATAGGGCGTATATCACACTATCAAATATATTGGTCAATAAAAAAAATTTGATATGAAATTGGAGAGTTGTAAAATAAACTTTGAAAGTTTTTCATCCGGTTGATGACAATTTTTTTTACTTCTAGCGGGAATCGTTCTATTTTAATTAGCAATACAAATAAGAGTATTTTTCAATTTGATATTGATTTTTGTAAATTAACATTGAAGATCAATGATAAATTTAAAAAAATAAATAAATTTAAATTATTGTTTTCTTTAATTTTCACTCTTATGTCGAATTCTTTTCACCCAAATCCATAAAAAAAAATTGATGTAAATCAAAAATTTTGTTCTATTGATGCAAAAAAATCAATTTTTTTTTCGATTTACATCAAAAAGAAAAATGGGCATTTTTTCGTAAATTTTTTTGACATTACTAATATCAACAAAGAAAATTTAAAAAATAATCGTTTTGTTAACGACAAATTTTTATATAACTTTGAATTGTTTAATTTTGAAGAATTAATTATTGTGTTTTATAATATTTATAATATATATAATATATATATACAATAATGTAACTAACATTTAATAAAAGAACTCCTAATAAATAAAAAAAACTCCAAAATGGATTTATTAAAAGTAAAATACTATATTTCATTGGGCGGATGAAAAAAGATGCATCATAGAAAAAAACGAAGACGCTTTTCTCTAAAATGAAGTAATTTAAATTGAAAACAAATATGAATGAATAAAACAAAATTATTTTATTTACAAATTAATTGAATCTTTTATAAATATTTCAATACGCAATTGCAGAATATTGCAGAAATTTTTCAAATTTATAAGTAGACAACCGCCATTTAATATCACTAATAAAACCATATTTCACATCAATTTTTGTTTTTTGTTCTTTTCAGATCCTAATTTATAAATTGATTTAGAAAAGTGAAAAGAAAGAAAACCACATTATTTTTATTCAAACTTTATAAGAACCAATACATTAATTTTTACTTCACCACAATTTTAAATTGTGTGAAGTAATGCAATCTATCGTGAAAAAAAAAAATCTTACATACCCCAAATTTTGTTTTTTCTTTTGTTTTGGACCATCCTCTATCCAAATAGCCAATAAAAATTTTGGTGTACGTCTGTGTGTGGGTGGGTGGGTGGGTGGGTGGGTGGGTGAGTTTTCTGCATAGGATCTTGATGAAACTTTGGCAAATGATACAGATTCACTTGAAAATAGAAGATCTGGATTCATTTTAAATTTGGACAAAATGGCGGGGGGTCTCCCGAACACCTCTAAGTTTAAATCTTGAATAACTTCTGATCTCGAGCTATGATCTTATTGAAACTTAGTATATAAGGTTTTAATACTGTTTCCAATATTTCTGCATACCAACTTCCGGTTTGTCACTTCCGGTTAAAAAGTTTTTTTTTCAGGTGCTTATCCCTACTGTAGCCTACAATTACCGATCGATTTTCATGAAACGTTGCGAAAAGCTTTTAAATAACATGAGAAAGATTTTATCAGCTTTTGGAGCACATTGGATAAAGGGTTGGGGGGTCCACCATACAACAGGTGGTTTTTTCCACAAAGTTTTTATGTTTGTTGGGAGCATAAAACATTCATTCGTGAATGAATTTTGATGACACTTTGGAAAAAGATGCAAACATGTATGACAAAGAACTGATTAGTTTTTGAGCGATAGTGAACAAAGTGGTGGGGGGTCCCTGGAGCACCTGTTTTTTTGAAAGCTCTATAACTTCTGTACCTGATAAGCGAATTGGATGAAACTTGGTACATGAGTATGTAGTACGGTTTGAAATAGTTCTGCATCCCAACTTCCGGTTTTTCACTTCCGGTAAAAAAAATTTTTTTGTACTTTTTTGAAGTTTTTTCAGTGTCTTTATGCACACTACAGCCTACAATAATGAAGTGATTATGATGAAACTTATGGAATAGGGTTCCAATTAGTGTAAAAAGATAATTATCATGTTTTGGGACACATTGATCAAAGTGGTGGGGGGTCTACCATACAAATGCTGACTTTTCACACTTTGTTTTTTAAGTTTGTTGGGAGCATACAGACTTCATTCATTATTCAATTTTAATGACACTTTGGCAAATGATGGAGACTTAAGTAACAAAGAACTGATTAGTTTTTGGATAATATTGGAATAAGTGGTGGGGGTCCTCCCGAGCACCTGTTTAATGTGTCACACTTTTTTCAATGTTTGTTGGGAGCACACAGCATTCGTTCGTGAACGAATTTTGATGACACTTTGGAAAAAGATGCAAACATGTATGGCAAAGAACTGATTAGTTTTTGAGCGATAGTGAACAAAGTGGTGGGGGGTCCCTGGAGCACCTGTTTTTTTGAAAGCTCTATAACTTCTGTACGTGATAAGCGAATTGGATGAAACTTGGTACATGAGTATGTAGTACGGTTTAAAATAGTTCTGCATCCCAACTTCCGGTTTTTCACTTCCGGTAAAAAAAATTTTTTTGTACTTTTTTGAAGTTTTTTCAGTGTCTTTATGCACACTACAGCCAACAATAATGAAGTGATTATGATGAAACTTATGGAATAGGGTTACAATTAGTGTGAAAAGATAATTATTATGTTTTAGGACACATTGATCAAAGTGGTGGGGGGTCTACCATACAAATGCTGACTTTTCACATTTTGTTTTTTAAGTTTGTTGGGAGCATACAGACTTCATTCATTATTCAATTTTAATGACACTTTGGCAAATGATGGAGACTTAAGTAACAAAGAACTGATTAGTTTTTGGATAATATTGGAATAAGTGGTGGGGGTCCTCCCGAACACCTGTTTAATGTGTCACACTTTTTTCAATGTTTGTTGGGAGCACACAGCATTCGTTCGTTATCGAATTTTGATGACACTTTGGAAAAAGATGCAAACATGTATGGCAAAGAACTGATTAGTTTTTGAGCGATAGTGAACAAAGTGGTGGTGGGTCCCTGGAGCACCTGTTTTTTTGAAAGCTCTATAACTTCTGTACGTGATAAGCGAATTGGATGAAACTTGGTACATGAGTATGTAGTACGGTTTGAAATAGTTCTGCATCCCAACTTCCGGTTTTTCACTTCCGGTAAAAAAAATTTTTTTGTACTTTTTTGAAGTTTTTTCAGTGTCTTTATGCGCACTACAGCTTACAATAATGAAGTGATTATGATGAAACTTATGGAATAGGGTTCCAATTAGTGTGAAAAGATAATTATTATGTTTTAGGACACATTGATCAAAGTGGTGGGGGGTCTACCATACAAATGCTGACTTTTCACACTTTGTTTTTTAAGTTTGTTGGGAGCATACAGACTTCATTCATTATTCAATTTTAATGACACTTTGGCAAATGATGGAAACTTAAGTAACAAAGAACTGATTAGTTTTTGGATAATATTGGAATAAGTGGTGGGGGTCCTCCCGAGCACCTGTTTAATGTGTCACACTTTTTTCAATGTTTGTTGGGAGCACACAGCATTCGTTCGTGAACGAATTTTGATGACACTTTGGAAAAAGATGCAAACATGTATGGCAAAGAACTGATTAGTTTTTGAGCGATAGTGAACAAAGTGGTGGGGGTCCTTGGAGCACCTGTTTTTTTGAAAGCTCTATAGCTTCTGTACCTGATAAGCGAATTGGATGAAACTTGGTACATGAGTATGTAGTACGGTTTAAAATAGTTCTGCATCCCAACTGCCGGTTTTTCACTTCCGGTAAAAAAAATTTTTTTGTACTTTTTTGAAGTTTTTTCAGTGTCTTTATGCACACTACAGCCAACAATAATGAAGTGATTATGATGAAACTTATGGAATAGGGTTCCAATTAGTGTGAAAAGATAATTATTATGTTTTAGGACACATTGATCAAAGTGGTGGGGGTTCTACCATACAAATGCTGACTTTTCACATTTTGTTTTTTAAGTTTGTTGGGAGCATACAGACTTCATTCATTATTCAATTTTAATGACACTTTGACAAATGATGGAAACTTAAGTAACAAAGAACTTATTAGTTTTTGGATAATATTGGAATAAGTGGTGGGGGTCCTCCCGAACACCTGTTTAATGTGTCACACTTTTTTCAATGTTTGTTGGGAGCGCACAGCATTCGTTCGTTATCGAATTTTGATGACACTTTGGAAAAAGATGCAAACATGTATGGCAAAGAACTGATTAGTTTTTGAGCGATAGTGAACAAAGTGGTGGGGGGTCCCTGGAGCACCTGTTTTTTTGAAAGCTCTATAACTTCTGTACGTGATAAGCGAATTGGATGAAACTTGGTACATGAGTATGTAGTACGGTTTAAAATAGTTCTGCATCCCAACTTCCGGTTTTTCACTTCCGGTAAAAAAAATTTTTTTGTACTTTTTTGAAGTTTTTTCAGTGTCTTTATGCGCACTACAGCCTACAATAATGAAGTGATTATGATGAAACTTATGGAATAGGGTTCCAATTAGTGTGAAAAGATAATTATTATGTTTTAGGACACATTGATCAAAGTGGTGGGGGGTCTACCATACAAATGCTGACTTTTCACACTTTGTTTTTTAAGTTTGTTGGGAGCATACAGACTTCATTCATTATTCAATTTTAATGACACTTTGGCAAATGATGGAGACTTAAGTAACAAAGAACTGATTAGTTTTTGGATAATATTGGAATAAGTGGTGGGGGTCCTCCCGAACACCTGTTTAATGTGTCACACTTTTTTCAATGTTTGTTGGGAGCACACAGCATTCGTTCGTGAACGAATTTTGATGACACTTTGGAAAAAGATGCAAACATGTATGGCAAAGAACTGATTAGTTTTTAAGCGATAGTGAACAAAGTGGTGGGGGGTCCCTGGAGCACCTGTTTTTTTGAAAGCTCTATAACATCTGTACCTGATAATTGAATTGGATGAAACTTTGTACATAAGCATTTAGTATGATTTACAAATATTCTGCATCCCAACTTCCGGTTTTTTGCTTCCGGTAAAAAAAAATTTTTTTTACTTGTTGGCAGTTTTTTCAGTATCTTTATGCACACTACAGCCTACAATAATGAAGTGATTATGATAAAACTTATGGAAAAATTTCAATTAGTGTGAGAAGATAATTAACATCTTTTGGGACACATTGATCAAAGTGGCGGGGGATCTACCATACAACTGCTGACTTTTTACACTTGGTTTTTAAAGTTTGTTGGGAGCATACAGATTTCATTCATTAATCAATTTTAATGGCACTTTGAAAAAAGATAAAGACTTTATTGACAAAGAATTGACTAGGTTTTGGACAATATTGGGATAAGTGGTGGGGTCCTCCCGAACACCTGTTTATTGTTTCAATGTTTGTTGGAAACATACAACATTCGTTCGTTAAGTAATTTTGATTACACTTTGCAAAAAGATGCAAATATGTATGGCAAGGAACTGATTAGTTTTTTTAGCGATAGTGAACAAAGTGGTGGGGGGTCCTCCAAGCACCTGTTATTTTGGAAGCTCAATAACTTCTGTACCTAATAATCGAGTTGGATGAAATTTGGTACATACCCATTTAGTAAAGTTTACAACAGTTCTGCATCCTAACTTCCGCTTTGTCACTTCCGATAAAATTTTTTTTACTTTTTTTCGTACAACAGAATTTATGTTTGTTGGAATACTACTGCCTGCTTTAATATTTTTATTATTAGAACTACGAAGTCCATAATATTGGTTAGCTTTTAATTAAAGTATTTTATGGATATTAGCTCATTATATATCCAGAACACTATGTTTCCAGAGCTGTGGTGAAGTCAGCCTATGCATCAGCGTCGCAATATTTTTTACAGGTTTCGAGACATTCTAACACTTCTATGATTAATAAAGAAAGGTTTTGACTTAGCATAATACGCTTTTCGTTTATTATCAAATAAAACAAAACTTTCTTTACTAAAACATATTTGATAGTCTAATAATGGCCCTAAACCGGGCATTCACATACAACGGAAACAGAAACAGAAACCGAATTTCATACAAATTTGACAGCAACTGAAACAGAAACCGAATTTAGAAACAGAAACAGAAACGGAAAATTCGTCTGTTTTGTCTGAAACGGAAACAATTAAAATTGAATTGTTTCAGTACCGAAACTGTCACATGACCAGAAACTGTCACATAATATTAATTATTATGTTGAATTGTGATAACAAAAGCTTTGAATTTTGAATTTAATCAATAGGTTTAATAAATACAAATTATTTGTTTTTGTTATTCTTCAATTTTATTATTCATAATGGATAACAAATTCACAAACTCAAACAAAATTCGGTTTCCGTTTCTGATATTATTCACCACCGTCAACCAAATTAGAAACAGAAACAGAAACTGAAAATTTTCAGTTTCAGTTTCGGTTTCTGTTTCTGTTGTATGTGAATGCACGGCTTTATACAGATGTTGAAGTTTACTATGAATTGAATAAATTGATTTACGCTGCCATCTGAAAGTAGGCTTATGAACCATCCGTATTGAACATTTAATTCGCAATTAAAAAATATTTAGGAATTTAATCAAAATAAAAACTATCCTATCTCTCAAGTTGGACCATTATACACACACTGAACACAATTTTATTAAGATTGGTTACGTTGTTGCGGAGTTTATCGCGGACAAACATCGTGACACGTGATTTTTATATATATAAGAAAGATGCTCAATCTTGTCAGTAATTGTCAGTAATAGTACATAAAGAAGCTTAAATTATTTAATTGTAGTAAAATGAGAAATTCCATAGATAATTTTTAAAATTATTCAAGTTGTGTTTTGAATGAAATCCCATATAAATTTTATTAATTTATTCTCTTTTCCCCATTTTGCAGCGCCAAAAGAAATTTAAATTATTTAATTGTAGCAAAATGAGAAATTTCATAGATAATTTTTAAAATTATTCAAGTTGTGTTTTGTATGAAATCCCATATAAATTTTATTGAATTTCGTTTCTTTTCCCCCTTTTGCAGTGCCATTGCAGCAAATACCGGAACAAAATAATCGCTCAATAACATATGATAGCCTATATGGGCCCTACATGTATGATTGAAAAGTCGATAAACCAGGTTTGACAGTAAATTAATTAATTTACGCCGTCATCTGAAAATTTGCTTATGAACTATCCATATTTAACATTTAATTCGTAATTAAAAAATATTTAGGCGTTTAATCAAAATAAAAACTATCCTATCTCTCAAGTTGGACCATTATACACACACTGAACACAATTTTATTAAGATTGGTTAGGTTGTTGCGCAGTTTATCGCGGACAAACATCGTGACACGTGATTTTTATATATATAAGATTACCGCACGCTTTTAATAAAAAGAAAAATTTTTATTTAAAGAAAAATTTGATTTTTAAAAATTAAATATTTCAATTCATTTTGACACAGAATAATGCAAAGCCTATCACAGTTTGTAAACTAATTGCATTTAATTTATAATTAGTACTTCATTTTTTCAAGAATTATATGCGTTTGGGCATTAAAACAAAGTTGTAGAAAAAGTATTCAAAATGAATTGAAATGTTTAATTTTTAAAAATCAAATTTTTCTTTAATTAAAAATTTTTCTTTTTATTAAAAGTGTAAGGTAATAAAAATATATATATGAAAATACATTACGTAACACTTTTTTCTCATTACGTTACACTTTTTGTAATAATCAATTTTCATGTCATGGATAGTGTGATGAAATTGATAATTTACTGTGATTGGAGTAGAAAAAAACGATATATTATCCATTTAATAACTAATATTTTCTATTAGTAAAACGCTTTTCAAAAATCCCATTCAGTTTAGTTATCGGTTATCGGTGTTGAGATACTGAAAATGCTGTCCGAAATTGCAAGGCGTATCTAAAATTTGCATCGAATCCATAAAGAAATATATGAAGGAGCTTAAATCTCACAGCTCTGAGATATCAAGACTTCGGTCTGGGTTAAGGATTTTGATATAGTTTTCGGCATAAAACTTTTATGAGGACATTGTTTTTAGTTTTGGGCAGCGATGTATATCAAAAATAGAACTCTTTGTTAAAGCACAAGCATTTTTTTATCTCTGTTTAGAAATTTATTACAAAACAAACACGAAATTAATACGTTGCCGGAAAAATATAACAGATCATAACTTAATGAAAAGATGATACACCCAATAAACTACTCAAAACCTCTCCATCTAGCGTTTCAAGAAAATATAACAAAACCAAAAATTCATATTTCTTTCAAAATTCCAAAAATATTCTAAAAATTAAAATAAAATTAAAAATTCAAACTTTTTTTTAAACTTCTAAAAACATTCCAAAAATTATTACAAAATCAAAGATTGAAACTTTTTTCAAAATTCTAGAAATATTGTAAAAATTATAACAAAATCAAAAATTGAAACTTTTTCCAATATTCTTAAAATATTGCAAAAACTAAAACAAAATCAAAAATACCAGTTTATTTCAGTATTCCAAAAATTATACTAAAATCAAAAATTTAAATTTTTTCAAAATTTTAAAAGTATTGCAAAAACTTATAATTCAAACAAACTTTTTTCAAAATTCTAAACATATTCCAAAAATTATTACAAAATCAAAGATTGAAACTTTTTTCAAAGTTCCATAAATTATAATAAAATCAAACATTTTAACTTTATCAAAATTCCGAAAATTCTTAAAAAACAAAAGATTGAAACTTTTTTCAGAAGTATAAAATCATTACAAAATTTCTTAATTCACAAATTCAAAAATTCAAACTTTTTCCAAAATTCTAAAAATGTTGCAAAAATTATAACAAAATCAAATATATAAACTTTTTTTTCAAAATGCCAAAAATATTCAAAAAATTATAATAAAATCAAAAATTGAAACTTTTTCCAAATTCTAAAAATATTCCGAACATTATTAAAAATTAAAAGCTAAACATTTATCAAAATTCTAAAAATATTGCAAAAAATATAACAAAATCAAAAATACAACCTTTTTTTAAAATTCCAAAATTATTTGAAAAATTATAATAAAATCAAAAAACAATTTTTTTTCATATATCAATAAATATTACAAAATCAAAAATTAAAACTTTTTCAAATCAAAAATTCAAAATTAAACAAACTTTTTCCAAAATTATAAACATATCGTAAAAGTTATAACAAAATCAAAAATACAAACTTTCTTCAAAATTTCAAAAATATTACAAAAATTATAATAAACTTTAAACTTTAAAATAAAAAATTATTTAAACTTTTTCAAAACTCTAAAAATATTCCTAAAATTCTTATAAAATCAAAAATACAAACTTTTTTCAAATTCCAAAAAAATTTCAAAAATTTTAACAAAATCACAAATTTCCAGTTCGATAATATTTCATGTCAAACAAATAATTAATTTCATTCTTTTCTAAAAAATTGAGTAAAAAAAAATTTTTAAATCATTCTTTTGACACACTTGACAACATTTTTTTGACAAACTTATAATGCAATAATCTAGATTTTGGTCTCACATACCAATCCCGACCATCAAGATTTCTCCAAATTCAATCACTTAAAATGAACGTTTTTTAAGCAAAAAATATGCAAATTTCCTTGTTTTGACTATTTTTTGACACTCTTCCACGACAGCTATCGACCACATCGTCCTTTCGGCTCTTCTCATTGAGTATCCTAAATTTAGAAAAAAAAAATTTGAAATCCTTCAAGCAGTTACTAGATTTCGTCGGTTGTGACGGCCGACCGGCAGACAGACATACATGTTTTTTGTTTGCTTTTTTAGAATCAGTAGATCCTAAACCGTCGAGAAATGCCAAAAAAGTGGGGGTAAGAATTCCACTTTTGGCTCGAAAATGTAATACTTAGGTCTTTCAGGCCGAAGTAATACAAAAGAGGTCAATATGATCTAAATTCTAAAGCATACGAGAAAGTTCATATCGACTTCACTAGTCAGTCATCCTTTTCAATCCAGTAAATACATCGCCTCGATCTTGTTCTAGTTCCATGGGTGAATTACAAATAAAACAGCAGGTGTTTTTAAGTTTATAACAATTTTATTTCCTCTCAAAAACCATCAATTCAATATTCCGCATCCAAATTATTCCTTCGGGAGCTCCTGAAAATAAAATATTGTTCAATGTGTTACAATGCACAATCCTGAAAAGAAAAGAAATTTAAATTTGTAGAAATGTTAATTTCCTTTTAGTAAAAAAATAACAATCACAAAATGTAAACAACTTAAAAATATTTGACGTTTGTCAAAATTATACGGTGGTGAGCCTCAATATATTTACTCATACAATATAATTTATAGTAGAATCTGACTGACTCAATATATTTACTCGAACAATATAATTTATAGTAGAATCTGATTGACGTCTGACCATAAACATCGATTGACAGACTTATGAAAAATATGGAGGGACCAATATATGAAAAATAAATATTGAGGTCCACCACAACAAATACTCAATTCTGTTGTAAACATCCAAGAATGAAGTCATACACTAAGTCAAGCAAAAAATTTATATTGTGAATTTATGTTTAATTTTAATTAAAAGGGCAGAAAATTTATGAAATTTATTTGCTCATTAAACCATGTGTGAAAATTATAAATTTAATAATTAGGTATTTTGTTTGTATGATAAAAATAGTAGATTTTTATACAAGTGGTGAAAACTTCTCTTTTTGCGTGACTGAACGGTTTGTTAAGTGTTACGGTTTTGCGTGACTGAACGGTTTGAATAAGTTCAGGAACGCAAAAACGTTTTTACCACGCGTAGAAAACGCTATTTTTTCTACGCTTGTAAATATAAATGATAATATTTACAAATTCATCTACTAAAAACTTACAAAACGACATATCTAAATTTGACTGTGTCAAAAATAAACAAGATCGCATTTTTACCAGTGTAAAATAATATTATTATTGTGTTCGCCTACAGATGGAATAATAACAGGCGAATACAATAAGGCGTGCTATACACCTGAGCTAAACTATGCGAAATATGCGAACTATGTTTAAAAAAAATAATGTATATAACGTAATTACAGAAAAAAACATTACGGAATCAAAACACTTAAAAAAGAAAATAAAAACGGAAACATTACATTTTTTTAAAAAGCTTTATTCGCATTAAAACATAACATTTTTAAAAACATAGTTCGTATATTTCGCATAGTTTAGCTCAGGTGTATAGCACGCCTTATTGTATTCGCCTGTTATTATTCCATCTGTAGGCGAACACAATAATAACATTGTTTTAAACTGGTAAAATTGCGATTTTGTTTACTTTTTACTAAGTCAAATTTAGATATGTCGGTTTGTAAGTTTTTAGTAGATGAATTTGACAATATGAATAATGAAAATAATTCATATATTTTCTCTAAAACTTTTAAAGATATTACAGATATTTTTTTTACCGACTGGAAGTCATCGTTTAAAGTAAAAATTTAAAAAATTGTATGTAAAGTTTCAATTAAAAACAAATATAAATAAATACTTTAATAAAATTTATTTATTTATTTAATAAATTATATTTTATTTTTTTTTTTTGGCGGAAAGAACTCAGAGAATATATTTTATATCTGACAGTTAATTATCGGAGGGAAAAATAATACGATACGATCTGATACAAATTTTATTTTATCGCTCCGATTTCTCCGATATAGAAAAAAAAACACTCATTATTAGTTTAATTAATTAATTACACACAATTGATATAATGATTAGTTTCGATTCGATTCGATCAAAATATTCAAAATATTCAATCCCTTCAAAATACTGCGATATTGACAGAAATAAACACAGCAACCGAAACAACAACAGAAACAGTAATTGAAATTCAATCTCAAATATTCAATTCTTTAAATAACCACCACCTGTAGGCGACCACCGAAACTTATTTACTTTCAGTCCTAGTGACTGAAAACATTTTCAGTCACTACTTAGAAAAGTTTCCCTTTCACATAGGTTTTACTATATATTAAAATGACATTTTCGTAGCTTGAAGTAGAAAAAAGACAAAACTAAATACGAGTGAGGAGGACAAAACCCCAAAGATTCAAAGCCCGTTTGATTGACGCCATATGCAAAAAACAATGAACATTGCAAAAACATGTTATAGGTGTTTTTGATTAAATTTTTTTATACATCAGTTTTATATTTGATGTTTATATTGTTTTAATTTCAAAGTGGCGCTATAAATTTACGATTGTTTCTGTGCTAAAAAACAAATGGGTTTACTGTGCTAAAAAAACAAGTGGGCTTGTTTTTTTATCCCAACGGACAAATTATTATCAGCATGTGGTAAATCAACATACAAGGTACAAAAGATGCAAAAATAAACTTAGCCGCATGTGGGAGTATACACGATCACATAGAAGCTAAAAAAATTCTTTATTTTGTGTTTTAATCCAATAAAAAAGAATGATTAGATTAAAAACAAAAGGAATCCGTAGATACATTTTAATAAAAGTAATTGCCAAGTGAGAACAAGCTTACTCTGGAATCCGTTGAGGCTCCCAAATATTTTTCCCCATCTCACTTTTAAATTTTTGTTGCCATGGGATGAATTATTGGATAGACTCTGGATAACTGATTTACCCTCCAAATCACAGCTAGATGTGCGAAGACCAGACGGGTGCAGAAATGTTTACCAAACATTACGGAAGGTGAATCGTATGATACGGAAGGTGAAAGTTTTTTATCTTACTTTCAAAAATGTGAAATATTTTTCTTGTGTGATCTTGGAACATTACAAAACAAAAATTTGAAAAAATTCACGGTTGTGGGGCATTCTTTTGCAAATCAAACAGATTTGAACAAAATCTGACCGACACATTTTTGATTTGGCTGAAATTTTGTTAAGGGGTTCAATATCGAAAAAAAAGATATACGTGCTTGAAATTTTTTTTTTATTTTTAGGGTTCCGTTTTTTATACGGAACGCTATTGGTGAGAGTAAAACGTGTTTTTCACATTATTTCATATGAAAGAGCTTCATTTCAGCATTATTTAAAAATATATTTTGGAATTTTACACCTCACCATTTTTTGTATAATTTTGAAAAATGACGTTTTCTGGATGTTTTATTGCCCCGATTAACTCCGACCCTACTTCATAGAAAATCTTGAAATATATTTGGAATGATAGAAAAATGAGTAGGTTTTTAATGAAAAATATAGAAGAGTGGCAGATACTCATATCTATATTTATTAAAGGGGTGGGAATGTTAAGGGGTAAAAACATCATTTAAAACCAGGACATGTAGGGTGTCATTTGAAACAACACTTGATTTTAGAAATATAGCCATTTTTTTAGAATTTTGCAATGCATAGTTTTTGAATTATTATCAATAAAGTGACACAAAAAGTTAGTCCTCCCCCTTGCATTTCGAGCCTAATTAACAGAAAATTTTGAAAAAATTCACAGAGACAGGAAATTTGATAAATTTTGAACGAAAATTATATCGAACTCTCAAATAATTATATTTTTGAGCTTTTAAGGGATTGGGGTGGGGAAGGGTGAAAAAAAGCTTTTTTGACCCAAGCGAGTGAGGTGTCATTTGAAAGAGCACCAAATTTCAGAAACATTGCAATTTTTTTTAGAATTTTGCGATACACAGTTTTTGAGTAATTCAAAAAAATGTGAAAATTCCAGACCGTTCCCCTCCCCAACGTTTCGACACTGATTGACAGAAAAAACTGAAAAAATTCATAGAGACAGGAAGTTTGCTATATTTTGAACGTAAATTATAGCGAACTCTCAAATAATTATATTTCTGTGTGTTTAGGGGATGGGTGTTAGGAGGGTAAAAAAAAACTTCTTCTGACCCAAGCGAGTGGGGTATCATTTGAAAGAGCACTAAATTTCCAAAACATTGCAATTTTTTTAGAATTTTCCAGTACAAAGCTTTTGATTCTAAAAAATGTGCAAATTCCAGACCGTTCCCTCCCCTACGTTACGACACTGATTGACAGAAAAAACTGAAAAAATTCATAGAGACAGGAAGTTTGCTATATTTCGAACGAAAATTATCGAACTCTCAAATAATTATATTTCTGTGTGTTTAGGAGATGGGTGTAAGGAGGGTTAAAAAAAAACTTAAAAAAAAAATAAACAAACAATTTTATTTTTTTCCAAAAAATTGAGTAAAAAATAAATAAAAATCTTATTTTTGACACACTTGACAACATTTTTTTGACAAACTTATAATGCAATAATCTAGTTTTTGTTCTCACATACAAATCCCTTCCATCAAGATTTCTCCAAATTTAATGTTCCTACTCGTAATCACTTAAAATGAACGTTTTTTAAGCCAAAAATATGAAAATATGCTATTTTTGACACACATAATGATTTTTTCACTTCCGGTACAGTTATCGAATACAGCGTCCTTTCAGACCTGTCCCTTGAGTATGCATATTTTGAGAAAAAAAAATTTTGAAATCCCTCCAGCGGTTTTCCCTACAGCGTAGGTAATGACGGCCGGCCGGCCGGCTGGCCTACAGACAGACATACAATTAATTTTTGCTTTTTTAAGAAGGTAGGGTAAGAATTTCTCTTTGAGCTCATGAAAGTAATACTTAGGTCTTTCAGACCGAAGTAATTGTGATTTCGACACTAACTATATTGTTCTTCTAGATTCACAATATGTTTAGATTCTACACAACTTTGGTATTTCGGAATACGAATTTCAAATTTTGTGTAAATTGGCAATATTCTGATTACATTTATGTGTTCGCAATTTTTTCTTGTCCATCCGTAGAATTCTCTACATATCCTCCGGCTACAGAGCTAGATTTCCATCCCCCCCCCAATCGTTTTAATTGCAAAACAAGATAGCCATTATTTGCAAACAATGTAGCTGCGGTGCTTCTAAAACAATGCCCAGTGAACGTGCCCATAGTGTCCAGTTTCAAAAACTCCGCTATTTTTTTAGGAAACTGTGCAATATAGTTATGCCAAAATGGTTTTTTGGTGATTTTTCCACTTCTGATTTGATAGAAAAAATCTGTCTATATTATTGCCCTTGTTCATTTCAATATAATTTTTTAAGATATTAATCCACTGAATGTTGGTCACTGCAAATGATCTGGATATGTAGGTTTTCGAGGAGGGAATCATGACGCTTATTTTATTTTCTGAAACATCGATTTCAGTTTTCTTCATTTTATAAAGCTCGTCGCTTCTACAAGCTCCAGAAATTCCGATAATTAATGCAGCCTACACAAAAACAATAAAATAAAGTATCCAATTTAAAATATAAACTTCACTTTCTGAGGAAGAAACTCAAGGGGAGCTTCATCTAAAAATTTATTAATATCATTTCTTCCAAAGAACCTCGATTTTTTTGGTTTATATCCTGTGTTTTGTTTCTTCAGGAGAGCAATCAATTTGAAAAATTTTGATACATCCGTTTTTTCGTTAATGTTTATAGAGTTGTTTTGAGCGTGGAATATGTTGCCCAGAGTGTTGACGGCTTTTTAGATTTTGCAATTTCGCTAATGAAAGCTAGTATTACATTTTCAGAAATGTTCCTAATTTTTTTGCAATTACACCATTCCTTGAAAATATGATACGATTTCATGTATCGCGAGTTACTTTTATCGGGCAACAGTTCAGTGGAAGCTGTATGCGCAGCATTCCGTATTTCTGGAGGAGTACAATCCATTTCACTGTCAAACATTTTCACAAATTATATTTGGCTGATTTTGAAACAATCAATACAAGAAACAAACGTTGGTTGAATTTATTGTATAAAATTTTTGTTTGAGTTTATTTTGCCTACTATGATTTTATCAATAATATGCCAATAAACATTAAACATAGTATATTTTCATTATAAAATTCATTTTTATAATATATATTTACTTAATTGTTGTGAATAAAATAGTATACAAACCTCGGTGGAAATGTCATTTCTGCCTCGAGATTAAGTTAACCTAACCGTATTTCCTCTCGATAGATATGACATATTTACCACCTCGGTACGTAATATACTATTATGTTTTTCAATGATATTTTTAACTCTTGTTGAAACTTATTTTTTAACTAAACATTTAAAATTTGAAATAGGTCGATAGTTTATTGTACGATAAATTACCAAGTTTCACTTTTATTGCCCATCGGATTACCTTCTTTGTGCAGCAACACAAATAAATCGTTTTATATAGATTGGAAATTGAAATTTTTATTAATTTAAAGATATAGGTATAAACCATTGAAGCTGTTTTTCATAGTTAAAATTCCGTTATTAAAATTTTTGACATTTATTGACATGTTTTGTACCTGTTGAACAACAAAAATGTGTGAATCTGAGATTTATGGTTCCGAATTTTTTTTAAATTGTTTATTTCGGAAAATTAAAAAAGAAATTTAGTATGCAGCGCCCAGTATATTTTAAGTCACAACATCATATGAAGAGGAATAATATCATCTGAAGATCTATATTAATAACAATATATGAGCAATTTCACGAAGATTCAACAACGTTTTGACTTGACCCCTTTTAATTTTGATTATTTTTTGTTTATAGATAGTCTTTGATAAATAAAAAATACAAGTTCTCTTAGAATTTTTTTTTCGACCAGGGGTCTTCACAGGGTGCCCCTCAATTTTTGTTATTTTGTGATGTGAGTGCATTTTGACGAGCGATTGTAGAAAAACTACTCAATCGATTTTCATAAATGATATGTCGTTGAATAAGTATTAGAACAAAGTTTTTAAAAATGTACACTGTTAATTTTTTGAAATAATTTTTAACGGTGTAACATAAGAAAAAAATGGTGTAATTGAAAAAAAGATGGCATAGCCTTTTTTTTTTTTAACTAAATTGAAGCTTATTTTATATCTAACAAATTGTGAAACTTTAGGACTAGCATCATTTTTTGTTTTAGAGATAAAATTCGTTGTGCATATGACTGTCGGGAATCAGTTTTTTTTGTTCTGAAGGAAAATTATAAAAATGGCGATTTTTAGATTCAGATTTTTTTTTTATGTTAAATATCAAATATTTTATTATTAAATGAACTTTTTAAAAAGCAATTTCAGTCAAGTTCAGCAAAATTTTGCGACATTTTGACTCGACCCTTTTTAATTTGGTTTATTTTGGTCTATATTTAAAAAAAATCTACTTGAAGCCGTATTTTTCATTTATCAAAGGCTATCTATAAACTAAAAATAAACCAAATTAAAAAGGGTCGAGTCAAAATGTCGCAAAATTTTGCTGAACTTGACTGAAATTACTTTTTAAAAAGTTCATTTAATAATAAAATATTTGATATTTAACATAAAAAAAAAATCTGAATCTAAAAATCGCCATTTTTATAATTTTCCTTCAGATCAAAAAAAACTGATTCCCGACAGTCATATGCACAACGAATTTTATCTCTAAAATAAAAAATGATGCTAGTCCTAAACTTTCACAAGTTGTTAGATATAAAATAAGCTTCAATTTAGTTAAAAAAAAAAAAAAAAAAAAAAGTCTGCCATCTTTTTTTCAATTACACCATTTTTTTCTTATGTTACACCGTTAAAAATTATTTCAAAAAATTAACAGTGTACATTTTTAAAAACTTTGTTCTAATACCTATTCAACGACATATCAACGACACACATTCGCTCGTCAAAATGCACTTACATCACAAAATAACAAAAATTGAGGGGCACCCTGTGAAGACCCCTGGTCGAAAAAAAAAATTCTAAGAGAACTTGTATTTTTTATTTATCAAAGACTATCTATAAACAAAAAATAATCAAACTTAAAAGGGGTCAAGTCAAAACGTTGTTGAATCTTCGTGAAATTGCTCATATATATAATTTTTATAATCCAACCCTGTAGTATGAGGTCTGGTGGTCCGTAAAGGTCCACTAGTTGGTCGGGCACGCAACACCATATTCATCCATCGCTAGCTCTGTCGCCTGTGAATTCACGCAACCGACACTTTGCAAGAAATTTAGAGTTTACTAACCATTTGTCTCAAACACCACCCAGATTCTCAAGAGGGATAAATTCCATGCCACAACATAATTCATTTAAAGTTCATTTAAGTAATTGCATATAATTCTTTTTTCTCTCTTACTAATTATTTTGTTTAATTCTAGAATTTTACAGAACAGGTCAATAGGAGGAGGTCTGACTTACTACATCCGTCCTGAAAATAAAAAAAGACGAAATTTGAGTCGGTATAGAACCAAAAACTCGAAACAAAAACTCTTGAAAAAATTATTAAAGTAAAGGGTTTAATCAAGCTGGAAAATTCAGTATAAAACAAAATGTTAACACAATTTGAGAGACTGTACTGACAATAGAAAAGGAAGGACGAACTAAAGTTGTAGTTGTGTGCCATGGATTTACGGATTCTGCTATCCACCCGCAGAACATAATAACAACTGAACCTAACAAAAACAAAAAAAATTAAGATTTAACTAACAAAGGAGTTTTTCGAAGGTTGATCCAATGAAATTCACAGATGACCAGAGGATAAACACGGCATAGATTTGGCTTAGAAAGCCATGGGCTAGCGTTTTCCTGCTCACCACTCCTTGACAAGCAAAAGATATCACCAAAAGACCATGTGTTGAGAATAAAAGGTTGGTGTAGCAGTAAAAATAACGTCAGTCACAGCGATCCGAATGACAGGCGATACTTATCCCTATTATCGTCCACCGATCGATCTGCAGTCGTTCTACCCTCCAACCGGGTAAAATCTAACGAATAGGATTTTCGAAGACCATGACAGTTAGATTACTTGATCGTAACAATTAGTGGTACTGAAATCATTGAGAACCCGTGAACATGGTAAAATATCCATGGAGAAATGACCTAGATGGTAAACCACCAGGAGTTAACAAGATTCCACTGCCGATCCTGACTCAGTAGTCAAGAGTTCTACCCAACTAAGGTACATGGGATCCAATAAGTATTCGGAATACATTAGGACATGGGATCCATTTGGACTCCACTAGGAGTTCGTCTGATGAACCTTTGCGGTTTAAATTAAACACAAGAAACTAAAGCATACATGCTGTCGATGTGTCAATGACTTACGCATTCTACCTTTCACCCCCAGAAGTAAAACTCAACAGCAAACACAAACAAAATATTTAAAACTCAAATAATTGTCTGCGCTTTCGGATATACGAATACAAGGGTCTTTCCTTTCGCCCACAGAACAAAACTAAGCTAAATTAAAATTAACAAATAAAAATAATCACATTCAATTTTGAGGCGAGAAAAAGAAATAATTCCAAAATAATAAAAACCAGTTGCGTTGGAGGTTGGGAGAAATAATACGACAAAGATAAACGGCACTGGAACAAACTGGAGGACTGTAATTTTTGTGGTACGGTAAAAAAATTATAGAAAATATTATGAAAAATTGCTGAAGGCATTGCAATTGATTTTCCGTCAAAAAGGTTGACGTCTTCTTATTGTTAGGAATAAAAAAAAAATGTAGTATGAATTATTTAATGGGGAGCGAGCGGGTGGTAGTCACTGTCGTTAACATGAAAATGTAAAACAAATTTACTCTTTACTCTTTCACTTTTTTTCTCGAGACTCATTTTTCCATACTTTATTGATGGTTAGGAAAAGTTAATAAAACTTGCAACAATATTGTTTTTAGTTGAAAGAAATTGAAGAAGAAAATTAAAAATTAAATTATGCTATTCATGTTAAGACAAAAAATTAGCATTTCAATATCTACTCGACTGACAACAAAATTCTTCTAAGATCAATAACATCTAATTGCACATCTTCATCAAATTTTTCTTGATACTTTTTCTCAGTAAAAGAAAATATTGAGACAACAAACTATATTTTGAGATAATAATCTAAACATGAATATTCTTAACAATAAAATGACAATATTTTTTTTGTTTAAATTCAAAATGGTTTCTATTTAATTTCCATATTTTGAAAAGAAAATACATACAACAAAGATAAGGCAAAAGTTGTTAGAAAAAAGGAAATATGCTAACAAAACAGAAACAGAAAATTTGCATTTTCCTCATTTTATATTTTGTTTTGTTTATATTTGTCATTTGTGAAAGAAATTTTATATACAGCAAATATATTCTTTGTATGTAAAAGATTAAGGTAAGAAAAATTCCGTATAATTCCGTGTTAAAAAGAAAATAAGAACAGGGAAAGCGAATTTGTATTGGGAGATTATATTTTGGCTTACAGTATTCCCGTAACGGTGTTATGCGTCATTAAATTCATATTTTAATTGGATAATAATTCATTTAAATATATTCGATAGACATTCCTAGGGTTTTAGAAGTTCGGCGCATACAACGAGGGTCACTCTTTTAAGATCATTACTAATCACGCTTCTCTAAAGTGGTTAATGCAGCAGAAAGATCTGTCAGGTCGTCTGGTACGATGGAGTATGAAACTGCAAGGATTTACTTTTGATATTGAGCATCGGCATGGTAAGCTAAACGTGGTTCCAGACACTCTTTCGAGAATGTTCTCCATCGATGCCGTTACCGAGGACAATATTGATATTTTTAATCGCGGCACCACTACGGAACGCTGCCCAGCTAAGACTGGAAGTGCTGCCGTTGACTAATTAAAGTTCGACCACCAGCACCCTACGATATCATCTTGGCTAATGATATCTCCTGCCGTTGCCAGTGGTATGTGATATCTCACGCTAGCTCATATATCAATTGCAGGGACTAGAGTACGCAGGATAGTCAGACCCGTAGGGTCTGTCAATTCACTGTCAACCAATTTGGCACTGATTTTATAACTATCGGTCCAGCGGGCAGCGAGGATGCAAAAAGAGAACAATTTGAATCATATTTCGGAAAGTACAAGAATATTTACCGAAGAGCCTACATCATCTGCTTGACCAACTTCTAAAGGTAAGCTAGTAGTGTGGCTTTGTGGTGTGCATGTACTAACAAAACCGTGAGTGGATCTTTCAACGAGAGATGCCCAACGAGAGATACTTTTAAGCAGGAGCTCAATCCTCCTGACTAGTCTAAATGTAAAGCAATAGGCAATCGTAACAGGATTGACGTTATTGACACCCCACTATACAGCCAATAGTGACGTCAATTGGACATGAAACGGAGTACAAAGCTGATTCTACAGGTCTGCGCTTGCTGTTTGCATATTGTTTTCAAGAGATAAGAAAATAGACTATTGAGCTGGAGGTCTTTAGAATTGCAATAAGGACAGTTTCCTGGATTAGTTATAAAGATTTCATTTACTTCGGTACATATCGTAGGATGTTGGCATAGCACAACGGTTTCTTTAATGTCTACCTAATGTTGTTTTGTTGGTAAATTTGAACTAAACTTGATAGTTAGTATTAAGATCAGTTTAACTTGTTGACATAAACCAGCTTAACGGTGGAAATACATTAACTGCTCGGTTACTTGGCTTAGCAATGAAAGATAATTTTTGAGGTTAGCATAAAACTTTTTAATTATTTTAAAGAAACTTTTTCACTACTTTCATTTTTCATATTTTCATCGTTACATTTCTATATCAATTGTTATTGTCATAGTAAAGATTAATCAGGAAAACGGTTAACAAGACAAATTAATTCCACAAATGATGAAAATCAATACAATTTAATCAACTCCCAATATTTGATATCTTCATCAAATGGCGCCAAGAACTAGTATATAATTTTACAATACAACAAAACCAATTAAAACCAAACAAATAAATTAAAGAAAATTTTTAAATCTCTAAACACAAAACAATACATTCGGTTATACATCAAAAGAATTAATATTTGTTTGTTTTTAAAGAAAATTTCAATTTAATCAAAACAACATAACCTCAAATTCGTTGTAAGATTAATGTGTTACATGTGTGCTTGTGAACCAAGAAGTGGAGGAAAAAAATATTCAAAATTCCCGAATCATCAAAAATTAATCAATTTTTATTTCGTTTGTTTATTTAAATTATTTGTAATATTTTGTTGTTGTTATTTTTTTGTAAATTTTTTTTTAATTAAAAAAATACATGAATTTTGTGTGCTTCTGTGTTTTGTTGTTTGATTGGTGGTGTTGAATGGTGAATTGATTTAAGGTAAGCATATTTTTATGAATTTGTTTTTTTGTTGTATTACAACTAAACAAAAAAGTTCAACTACAGCAGAAAAGGTAAATACATATAGCAATGTACATCATCAACAAATTTTAAAAAAATAATTACTTTAATCGAACCTGATCACCGAACTGTGCTCTGAGAACCAGCATCCTTTTTTAAACAATCATAACCTTTTTCCATAGAGTTACTTAAAATTTTAAAGCATTTAGTTTTAAAGCTATGAATTTTAGGTAAAAGCGCTTCATTTTGAAAACTGAATCATTTTATTGGGAGTAGAAATGGCCTTAGGATATTTTATTGATTGTATGTAACCGTTCTCTAATCTTTGATCTATAATCGAAATAATTAAGTTTGATCTGTTTTTTCGGTTAAAAACTTTACCTAGATAGACTTAGTTTTATTAAGTAAAGAATTTGGTTGAATATTATAAAAAAATTCAGAAGGCTATTAGGTAGGCGGTTGAAGGATTGTGATGAAAATGTTGTAATTATATTATGTTTCTAAAATATATGAAATACATTCGATCCACTAAGAAAAAACTGTTGATCAGTGAATATGTGACATGTAAGGTTTAGTGGATTATGTTATCCCTTAACCATTTTTGTACTAAAGTCTAAATGTAACGAGATATAGAAGCGTCAGTAATATCATGTATTCGAACTTGCTGGTAGCAACATCATATTTATCAGGGTTGTAACGTATAATACGGTAACGTATAAAACACGTATTATACGTACGTATAAAACGTATAAAACGTATAGTATAAAACACACTATTATATACGTTTTATACCGTATAAAAGTAAAATCCTTAGTCGATAAAAATACATTTATATAAAATTATCGCGGGCGTATTATTCATCGTACTCGTGATATTTAATATTTATACAGCTTAGTTTTCTGGACTAATAGGAACAGTTGCTTTAGAAAATATAACGTCGTCATGATAGTTTCTTACCCAATATTCCTGTTAGTTCAGAAAACTTTCCACATTTTCAAAATATAATATAAAAAATTTAGTCTGCAACAATTTGACATTTCCAACCGTACCTATATTACATCAATGACCAAAATTGAATTCACTCAATAAACTTCTCACTTACTATACTTTTACTTGACGTAAATACATATTTTAACTATTACAACTTTTGTATAAAACAATATTTGCTGCAACAACGTGATATTTTCAAACTGTACCTATTAATTAGATGTGGTTCAACCCGGATTCACACAACAAAATTTCTTTAAAATATCTCTCTAAAAATCCCTGATAATTTCCCTAATTGCTATGAAAAAACGACTTTTATTCTGCAACAACATAATATTTTAAAAGCCTTATTAGATAGATAGTAGTTGAAGCTGGATTGAACCATATTTCATAAATTCAATAACATTTCATGATACCAAATAATTAATTTTTTGTACGAGTAAACCGTAAAATGCACTTTTGGGATTCAAAAAGTGTTCGTAAAGCAGGCCTTTTTTTTCCTATTGAAATAACAATGCCAAAATTGAAATAATAATGCCTAAAGTTGTTATTTCGAAAAACTGCTTGGATAAAATAATTTTCTAAATAAATTTTTTACTATTTTGTGTAAATATATGCATTGCTATTCATGCAAATAGTACAGAATCTTACTCGTACAAAAAATCTTGTATGCAATTCAGTAGTAAAATATCTTTTTTGCTTTCGAGTGATTGTTTCTCTCGGCTAACGCCTCGAGCAACAATTTCACTCTCAAGCGGAAAAGACATACTTTATGCCCTTAATACATAAATAGCTATTATGGGCCAAACGTTTCTAATCCAAAACGTTTCCCATTAAGTAAATGTTTGTCAAAAAAATTTGGAATCAAAATTAATTTATTTCATTCATCATTCTTTTGACACACTTATAATAATCAAGCTCCTGGTTTTACATTCAAATGCCAACTTTCAAGATTTCTCTACATTGTTTTTACGTTTTTAAGCAAAATAAATATACCATTTTTTTTACAATTTTCCGATTCGTCCCTGCGGTTCTTATCATTGATGAAAGCTATTTTCTGAAAAAAAAAATTTTAAAATCGCTCTAGTAGTTTTCATTGGTTGTTACGGTTGGTTGGCAGGCCGGTCAGTACACAGACTACAATTTTTGTTTGCTTTTTAAGAATTTGTATAAAACATTAATTGTTTATTTTTATTATTTTAATATAGAGGTATCACCTATTCGAAAGAATTAGCAAAGAAAATTTCAAACAAATAGTTTTTTTTATAAATTATAAAATATATAAATAATTTATAACTACCTAATTATATTTTTACTGCGTATAAAAATTAAAAATATAATTAATATCTGAAGTAAGAACTATTATTAATTTTTTATGAATGAATTTCAAAAACAAAAACATGTTATACGTTTTATACGTTATATACCTTTTATACGTTTTATACGTCACGTATTATACGTGTAACGTTTAAAACGTTTTATACGTGTATATTAACAACCCTGATATTTATCATAGTAATAGTAGCAAAAAGAGAATTTATTTAATAACGATTCCGTCAACTACATTAGTTTTGATTGATGCTTTGAAATTAGACTGCTGTGTCAGATTGGAAATTCTTTGAAGTGTGTTCAGTATTATCCGTTAAAGGTGAGTAAATGAGTTGATTTATTGGATTGAATGTTTTATTTCAATCTAGAACATTTGTCAACAAGTGTTGACAATCAACCATGGTGTCAAATATCGTTGAACAAATTAAAAACTCTACAGGTGGTGTTAGACGATGAGAGTTATTCTCAAAAGAATATGTATTTATTTTCATACTCATTCTCATCCTCTCTCCTCTTCTTATTCTTATTCTCGCATCATCATTTATTCTCACGTGTTCTCTTGAGAGCGATGTTCTTACTTATGAAAGAATTACGCGTGAGAATAATTTTACATTGAATGCATTCTACATTGTACTTCGTAATGACGTCACACTGTTTTATTGTGCATTTAAACTGTTTTTAAATTGATCTTTTGTGATAGAGATGTCAACTCAAAATTAAAGAGAAATACTCAAATAGTGGTTTTTGTATTTCCTTATATTATTTCACGGGAATAAAATTATGGAAAATAATAATCAAAAAAAAACTATTATATGAATTGTAGGTCGTTGATCTTATTGATGTGATGTGATGTGATTTTGATTTTAACATAGTTTAATTTAATTTAATTTAATTTGATTTATTTTATATGTCATAGAAAAATAATTTTGATTATTTGTATTTGCTTCATTTTATTTTATTTCATTTTATTATTTGTTATTTATTACAATTTAAACTCAAAGTTTGTTTCAAAAAATCTAAACTGATCTATCTACCTGCATAATATTAGGATTACGAATATTAATGGAATGGTGTTTACAGCATTACATAAATTTGTACTGAGGAGGAGGTCAAAAATTAACTCGAAATATTTGTTAATAAAGTAAATAATTAAGCAATTATTGGTCTAAGGCTTGGTAGTTTTTTGTTTTTTGTTTCTTGATCCTACAACATTACAAAACACTACAAGGACAGTATATACTATTATATGATTTTTAGCACTGCCTGTCAAAATATATAAATGATAATCATTTGAACGAAACGGGAAAAGACGGTAGCAATAACTTTAAAAAACTACATTATCGATCAATTTAATATTCGTAAAACGAACTTTTTATGATTTTTATGTATTTATGAATAAAAAAACAATAATTTTAATGTTACTTAAAAAAATTTAAAAAAAAAACAATAGAAAATGTACCACGCCAGGAATTAAACTCTCGACCTATAGCGTCTCAGTCGATGTCGTTACCCATATTGTAATTTGAGCGTTACGCTCATAGTAGAGGGATAGACTCACGGCTATTATATTATGGAATGGATTCCTATAAACCAAATAATATTTAAAAAATTAGAATATATTCTTACGATTGCAGGAAAATCATAACAAAACACAACAACAAATTACAAACACAACAACAAATTAAGTAAATGAATAGTGTTGTTGTTGTTGTTGTTGTTGTTGTATTTATAGAACTTGGGTCAACAATAAATAAAATTGAATGATTTTATGAATCAAATTAACATAACGTAAAATAATCGAATATTCTAATATTTTCTCAAGGTTTCTAAAAAGTGACCTCGAATGGTCGAGAATTATGCAGAATTGTATATAAGTGAAATCCTTCTTGTAAAATTAGATTAGTTTTATTTTAAACGTGTGACGGCAAAGTTAAAATTATAAAAGTGTTTTTAAAATTATTTTTTGTGAATAAAGTTTTAAGTTTTATTGAGAAGAAATATTTTGTGTATTATTTTGTTTTTGAATCCTGCTTTGGATTTTTTCATTAATTCTTACTTTATTAAACTTGATCCGAGCGAATTTTTTGATCGATCTTCTTCTTTTTTGTTAACTTTTCCATCAAAAATCTTAACACATTTTCACTATTTCTTACAGTTCTTTTGCGTTTTAGAATTTCTTTTCATTCACTCCGAATGCTGCCTTCATCAAACAGCCAAAAGTAATAATTTGCATCTATTTGACATCGTCTACAAAATACGAATAACCGCAAATGGTCTCATTTTATTCTCACACCAATTTCACCCAAATTGATTTCATTATTTAAGCACACATAAGAATATGTGAGAATAGACTAACAACAACTGTTCTCATTTCTTCCTCTTCAAACATTTCTTCCTCATTCACAGTTTCGTTCACACTCGTGTGAGCCGATGAGAATATTCTCACCAAAAAGCGACGTTCGCATGAGAACAGTTCCCGTCGTCGAACACCAGCTTAAATCAAATCAAAAAATATGGAGGGGCTGAAATCTCACAGCTCTGAGATATCAAGACTTCGGTCTGGGTTAAGGATTTTAATATAGTTTTCGGCAAAAAACTTTTATGAGGACATGGTTTTTAGTTTTGGGCAGCGATGTATATCAAACAAAACTCTTTGTTAAAGTACAAATATTTTCTTATCTCTGTTTAGATATGTATTACAAAACTAACACGAAACCTCAATACGTTGCCGGAAGATTATAACAGATAATAAATTAACATAATTTAGTGAAAAGATGATACACTCAGCAAACTACTCAAAAACCTCTCCATTTAGCGTTTCGAGAATATATTAATCACAAATTCATATTTCTTTCACAACTCCAAAAATATTGTAAAAATTAAATAAAATCAAACTTTTTTCAAAATTCTAAAAATATTCCAAAAATTATTACAAAATCAAAAATTGAAATTTTTTTCAAAATTCCAAAATAATAAAATCAAAAATTATAAATTTTTCAAAATTCAAAAAATATTCCAAAAATTCTTACAAAATCTTAAATTAAAACTTTTCCAAAATTCTAAAAATATTGCAAAAATTAAAACAAAATCAAAAATACAAACTTTTTTCAAAATTCCAAAAATATTTCAAAAACTATTACAAATTCAAAAATTTCCATGTTCAATTACATTTACGTCATAAAAACAGCTACATTTTTTTTGACAGACTTGACAACTTTTGACACACTTGACAACTTTTTTTTGACAAACTTATAATGTCATAATTCTCAATAATAATAATAAAATTTCATTTGAAACAAATAATTAATTTTATTTTTTTTTCCGAAAAATTGGGTAAAAAATAAATAAAAATCTTTCTTTTGACACACTGACAACATTTTTTTGACAAACTTATAATGCCATAATTCTAAATAATAAAATAAAATTTCATTTCAAAGAAAATTTTAATTTTATCTTTTTCCAACAAATTGGGTAAAATAATAAATAAAAATCTTTCTTTTGACACACTTGACGACATTTTTTTGACAAACTTATAATGCAATAATCTAAATTTTGGTCTCACATACCAATCCCGACCATCAAAATTTCTCCAAATTCAATGTTCCTACTCGTAATCACTTAAAATGAGCGTTTTTTAAACAAAAAATATGCAAATTTCCTTGTTTTGACACACTTGACGATTTTTTGACACACTTCCGGTACAGTAATCGAACACAGCGTCCTTTCGGCTCTTTCCATTGAGTAAACCTATTTTTAGAAAAAAAAAATTTTCAAATCCGACCAGCCGTTTTTTAGATTTCGTCGGTTGTGACTGCCGGCAGACAGACATACATTTTTTTTTTGCTTTTGTAGAATCAATATGTCCTAAAACGTCGAGAAATACCAAAAAAGTGGGGGTAAGAATTTCACTTTGAGCTCATGAATGTAATACTTAGGTCTTTCAGACCGAAGTAAATTGTCATTAAAATTTTCTTATAAATAAAAATACATTAAGAATAATGATCTGTACTAATTGTTCATATAATATTGTGACGATTAGGGAGTTCAATGTACAAAAGAACATCGTTCTAGAAAATACTCGTCAGAGAAAATATTTCCACTAAAAGAATACAACCAACCTGAATGAAGTTAACAAAACCAAACTAACACGTAACAGGAAATAGTTGTTTATCTAATAAGAATGGAAAATTAAAACCCCTTAGAGTAGGTAAATAGATGAATAAATATATAAATTAAAAAAAATAGATTCCATCACTATGTGTCAATATTTGATAAAGGTTGGGTTGTGTTCTAGAATTTTGTAGAGATATCGCTTTTGTTTCGTGTGGGATATACAAGAGGTCATGTTAGTGATAGACGGTCAGTATTAAATTATCTCAGTGATACAGTGTAGTTGTATAACTGAAAAGTGAGTTTAAAAGTTGCCGTGTTACAAGCTAAATAATTTTATTGTAAGTGAAGAATTATTGTGGATATAAAAATAATTAAGAGGAATAATAAGAGGAGAAATATTTGTATAAGAAGATAAAATTTTGAACGGAAAGAAATTATAACGTATAGAAAAACCATTCTTCTCCGTAACTCATGCTGGCTTACCAAGAATGTATATATGAAGTTATATTTATTGCATAATATTTATTATATACATTTTTAACGTAAACCGCTTTGCGACTTACTGTATCTTTACAATAAATAAACAAAGATCAAAGGATTCTCGTCTATCATATGTCACAACACAACAATATCGAAAAAATTCGTGAAATTATATTAATTTCCTTTTGTTTCCTCTAACCATATAATTTCATATCATTTGAGTGTTGACCCATTCATAATATTTTTTAGCTAAACGGTGTAATTTTCTGCTGGGTTGTAGTATTATCTTTTTCCTGCTTTTTTGTGTTATTTAAAACAAATAAAAATATATATTACAACAACAAATTATTAATTTTTTATTATAATAATAGATTATTAAATGGGTTGTGTAAGTAAGCAAGAATACCCTAAGGTATGTGAAGTATTATTTTTTGTTTTGTTATTTCGGTGGATTAATTTTTTGTTTTGGTTATTTATTTAGACAAAACACATTTTGTTAGTATAAAGAACATTAAGCTATCTCGAGCATGAAAAATATTTAATCAAATTGGGTTAATTTTTATTTGACTAAATTGTTAAAAGTAAAGTTCGGACAATATTCTCAAGTATCCCTCATCTGTATTAATTTTACCAAACAACCGATCTTAAATCCAGTTTCAAAAAAATAATTTATTTTTTTTCAAACGAAGTAAAAAACTGAACCATTTTCGTTCAAAAAAACAATGTTATTAATTAATTTTTAATTATAACATTTAATTTTATGATTTAATTAAAAAAAATTATATTATCTTTATGTATGTTATTTTGTTCTAAAATACATCTTCGATATTTTATTCGAATTTCTTTTCAAATTCTTCAATAACAATAAAAACTTTAATATCTCACACTTTGCTTTGCCAATCAATAAGATCAATTAAAATTCTGTTCGTGCTGAAACCAATCAAACAACATTGAAAAAAACTTAGCTCTTCGTTTTTATTTATGGCATAAACCAAAAGAGCCATTAAAAGCTCACCAAACCAAATGGTATGAAAGAAATTAAATTTAACAAACATAAAAAGATGAATTTGTCGAAAGAATGTTTTCCTTATAAACAGTGGAAAGTTGATATTTGGAAAGCTTTGTATATATTGACTGTGCAAGCAAGGCGTGCCAAAGTGATTATGATCAAATACTTAACAAACCAACGTGTTATCTTGTTATTATGAGAATTAGAAAAGCATGCAAAATTCTGGATTGGTTTAAAATCCCCACGAAAATCCGCAAAAAGTAAATAATGTAAATTAAATAAATGTTGAACAGAACAGTTGAAAAATTTGTGTAAAACTTTACGCAGAAAGAATACTTTAACATTACTTCTGTGTATCTATCTTAACACACACTTAGGTTTTTGGGTTTTATTGTTACAGGAATTTTATTTTCAATAAAATCTAAAATCAATAAAATTTCAATAAAATCCTAAAGCCGTGTAACCGTTACGAGTGTGAAAACCCCGCATATTCCAGTTCTAACTGTTGATATATATGAGTTAACGTGAGATATGAAATGCCACTGACAATATCTGTGAAATATCACTAACTAACTCGACAAACATAATGTGCACGAGTGTAAGCACATTTCGTATCCTTTTTTATTATTTTAATAATTTTTAAGCTTTTTTTAATATTCTAGTGTATATTTGAAATTTAGTTGAAGTGGTAAACTATTTAAGTGTTAACGTCATACATTTTGTTTTAATTTAACATTTTTATATCATGTAAACATGTATGTATAGAACTGAATGTGCATAGAACTTTCGGTCATACATATAAGAATATTTGATCTTTGACTTTTATGACTAGGATATTTTGTAAACTAATATTTTTGTCGATACCGAGTTCTTAAGTTTTAATTTTGACAGCATCGTATCGAATTCCTCTTTTGTTAACATAAACCTTTGACATTCGAACAAGGTTTGGTCGGCGTCCGATTTGCTGCTGGTCACTTATAATATAAGGATTCTCAAAATAAGTGATCCACGTATCTGAAATAGTTTAAAGGTCTACCCATCATCATTTTTTAATAACAGTAGAAAATCTATTTTAGCACGTATAAGAAAGTTGTCTCGACTTCTAAAGAATCGCACATCCAAAATATTCGAAAAGAAGTGTGCTGTAAAATAAAAATAACAACTTGAGAGCAATCAATAATGATACACTCGTGGCTCAGGATGTTGACTGTAATTAATATTAAAATTAATATTACACATCCAATGAATTCACACAATAGTGCTGTCTTGAAATTTAATGGAAACAAACCCAAAATAATGTTAAAACATTTTTCGAAAAAATAAGAGTCTAATAGCAGTTGAGAATTCAACTTAAGTAAATAGAGTGATAGTGAAGTTTCAACTTCAAAATGTCATCGCATCGTTGGCAAAGTGGTGTCTGTAAAGGATATGAACTCACACCCCCAACCAAAACATGTAAAAAGAGCAAAACAGTGTTTTTCTCTGAGATAATTCCAACCATATTTGTGAATTGAAAAAATTCAAATTACTTCCTTATTTACGTGAGTTCTGTTACTCACAAAATCCCGAACAATTTGTTAAGTTAATATAAATTATATTGCCACGCTTTTCAACCTAACTTCAAATTGGCCTTACTCTTATTTTAATAAATGCAATTCCCAAGTCTCCTTTTGGATTCGATAACTGATTAGTAAGCTAAAACACCAGGTTTTATTAAGTATTCAACAGCTAAATTGTTCCACAACAACAGGAAAACAATATTCCTACCTAGAATATTCTTCTAATAGCTTCTGAAACTCCTGCGGTTTATTGTAGAAATTGCCAGTACACAGCGGCCAAAATAATACACAGTATTGTTCTTTTAAATAACACTTAAAATAATTTTACTTCTATTTACACGGTTTTATATGCACGATACACCGTTTCATTTACAATTAATTCGCTTAACATTTCCTAAACTATTTCCATTATCGCAGTCTTTACGCATTTTAAAATAAAACTAATTTCTTTTGCAAAAAGGAATTCCTTATATAAATACTGCTTAATTACTAATATATTCTTGGAAAATGTATTCTTTACAAAGAAAGCTACAGAAATCTAGGTTATTATTTTCGATATATTTTGTTTCATGTTTTGACCCTTGTTCTTAGAAACGAATGTGAAGTTGATTTCTTTTTGAAATATTCTTCATATATCGAAAATGGAGGTTGAATAAAATTGTTTTGTATTTCATTGCGTTTATGTAGAATCATAAGTCGTAACAATATATTCGATATGGATAATCCAAAAACTGATTAAATTCGCCCATTGAACTTACCTTGAATGTGGCATCAATTAAATAATTTCGCTGAATCAAAGCATTATGAGTAACAATGTTGCAAATAATGGATTCGGAAGCAAAGATGCAATATGAGAATGTATCTCATATGTATGTAGTTAAAATTTTAAAGGCGTCTCGCCGTCTTGAAACTACAAAATACTTATGCGCCAATCGTTGGCCATTTAGTGGTAGTTAATAATATTACAAGTGTAAATTCATATGAACGTCTTGGTTTCTACAAATCTACCAACTAAAATAATATGAATTTGGATTTATAAATAAAAATCAATCGGAACGAAAAAAAACCACGATAATCGAGATTGAATATTGGTGAATATCTCCGAGGGACGATACTATTATCCATTATCCCTATATTTGGTGCACTTTCGGAACAATTGATTATCGGTTGAGGTGAACAGTAACTTTAAATCGGAACGTAAACCACTAATTATTTTAAAGAGTATTTCGTCATTTCGCGTTAATTCGTCTTGTGTTAATTGATGCTCATAGGACGTCATTTTGAATTAAAATAAATAACGCAAATTAACTTACTTGAACTCATACCAAAAAAACTGTGTAACTTTCAGTGATGTGACTTAGACATGAGCGGTGCCGTTTGCAAAGAAATTAACGTAATTTTTGGTACTCAAAATTATTTTATATTTTGATTCCGTTTCATTTCAAATGTCATCGCATTTTCATATTTTTTTTCAATAAAAAGTGCTGGGTTATAGGAATTACAATATGTGTCACAACAACACAAAGACACCTTTTACGACCTAGGTCCCACAAAAATATGCGTTTGGTTTCTTCTATCATTTTCTTATTTTTACATACAGTGCATGCTGAAAATTTTGTGTGCCATATTTTTGGAGGAATTAGAGACACATACACTAAAGCTCTCTATGCAGATGAAAATAAATTTTTCGTACTATTCGCGTACGTATTTCTGGGTAAGTTAGTCCTCGTACGTTTATGTAAAAAATAATCTCAAATAAGTTTTATAGGTCAATACGCTTAAAACTCGTGTTCAAAACATGAACGGCACTAGTTCAGTTTAAACTGAAATAGCGTCGAAAACTCAATATAAATAATTTCATGTTATGTCGTCGAAATTTCAACTCTCCTCACTATTTGATTTCAATCTGAACCAGCATCGAGATATTCAATTTTTGAGTTTTTTCTGACATAACGCCAAGGTTTTTGATGACAAAATTTTCTCGGTACTATATGACAGCATTTTTCTGGGCACTATTACAGTCGGCACAGTCAGTACACCAATATATGCACAGATACACTACTTTTGTTTAATAGAAATTTGAACAAAGAACTAAATCAAATGCATCCAAATTTTTTTGCTGCCAAAATATATACTATAATCTTCGTGCCGATTGTATAAACAAGGATGGATAGAAAAAAATCCGCGAATAAAGTTATATCTTTATCCGAGAATTTTATTCTTCGTCGAATGTATGAACTCGGATAGAATTTCGTGTAGTTTTCTTTTTATTGCATTTTTATAGCAGTATTTTTAAATGTGGCAATACGTTTCTTTTACTTTTCTATTAAAGAAATTTAATCATCATATTATTTGAAAACATAAATTATTTATATTAAAATTATATAAAACATTTAATTTATTTTAGTATAAATTTATATCAAAAAACAAATGTTAGAAACGCACAAATTTAAATTAAAAAATAACCACAAATTCAAAACAAAATTATCCTGTTATGCGCATGTCAAGAAAAAATATTGCGACGCTGATGCATAGGCTGACTTCACCACAGCTCTGGAAACATAGTGTTCTGGATATATAATGAGCTAATATCCATAAAATACTTTAATTAAAAGCTAACCAATATTATGGACTTCGTAGTTCTGATAACGTTAATAAAGTTAGGATGCAGAACTGTTGTAAACCGTACTAACTGTGTATGCACCAAATTTTATCCAATTCAATTATCAGGTACAGAAGTTATTGAGCTTCCAAAATAACAGATGCTTGGAGGACCCCCTACCACTTTGTTCACTATCGCTAAAAAAAACTAATCAGTTCCTTGCCATACATATTTGCAAAGTGTAATCAAAATTACTTAACGAACGAATGTTGTATGCTTCCAACAAACATTGAAACAATAAACAGGTGTTTGGGAGGACCCCACTACTTATCCCAATATTGTCAAAAAACTAGTCAATTCTTTGTCATTAAAGTCTTCATCTTTTTTCAAAGTGCCATTAAAATTGGTTAATGAATGAAATCTGTATGCTCCCAACAAACTTTAAAAACAAAGTGTGAAAAGTCAGCAGTTGTATGGTAGACCCCCCGCCACTGTGATCAATGTGTTCCAAAAGATGATAATTATCTTCTCACACTAATTGAACCCTTTTCCATAAGTTTCATCATAATCACTTCATTATTGTAGGCTGTATTGTGCATAAAGTCACTTAAAAAACTTCAAAAATTTACAAACAAACAAATTTACCGGAAGTGAAAAATCGGAAGTTGGGATGTAGAACTGTTGTAAACTGTACTAAATGCTCATGTTCCAAGTTTCATCCAATTCGATTATCAGGTACATTTGTTATTGAGCTTTAAATAAAAACAGGTGTATGGGACACCCCCCACCACTTTGTTCACTATCACTCAAAAACTAATCAGTTCTTTGCCATACATGTTTGCATCTTTTTCCAAAGTGTCATCAAAATTCGTTCACGAGCGAATGCTGTGTGCTCCCAACAAACATTGAAAAAAGTGCACATTAAACAGGTGTTCGGGAGGACCCCCACCACTTATTCCAATATTATCCAAAAACTAATCAGTTCTTTGTTACTTAAGTCTTCATTTTTTCCAAAGTGTCATTAGAATTGATTAATGAATGAAGTCTGTATGCTCCCAACAAACTTAAAAAACAAAGTGTGAAAAGTCAGCATTTGTATGGTAACCCCACCACTTTGATCAATGTGTCCCAAAACATGATAATTATCTTTTCACACTAATTTGAACCCAATTCCATAAGTTTCATCATAATCACTTCATTATTGTAGGCTGTAGTGTGCATAAAGTCACTGAAAAAACTTCAAAAAAGTACAAAAAAATTTTTTTTACCGGAAGTGAAAAACTGGAAGTTGGAATGCAGAACTATTGTGAACCGTACTACATACTCATGTACCAAGTTTCATCCAATTCGCTTATCAGGTACAGATGATATAGAGCTTTCAAGAAAACAGGTGCTCCAGGGACCCCCCACCACTTTGTTCACTATCGCTCAAAAACTAATCAGTTCTTTGTCATACATGTTTGCGTCTTTTTCCAAAGTGTCATCAAAATTCATTTACGAATGAATGTTTTATGCTCCCAACAAACATAAAAACTTTGTGGAAAAAACCACCTGTTGTATGGTGGACCCCCCAACCCTTTATCCAATGTACTCCAAAAGCTGATAAAATATTTCTCATGTTATTTAAAAGCTTTTAGCAACGTTTCATGAAAATCGATCGGTAATTGTAGGCTACAGTAGGGATAAACACCTGAAAAAAAAATTTTTTAACCGGAAGTGGGTATGCAGAAATATTGGAAACAGTACTAAAACCTTATATACTAAGTTTCAATAAGATCATAGCTCGGAATCAGAAGTTATTCAAGATTTAAACTAAGAGGTGTTCGGAAGACCCCCCGCCATTTTGTCCAAATTTGAAATGAATCCAGATCTTCCATTTTCAAGTGAACCTGTACCATTTGCCAAAGTTTCATCAAGATCATATGCAGAAAACTCACCCACCCACCCACTCACCCACCCACCCACGCACAGACGTACACCAAAATTTTTTTTGGCTATTTAGATAGAGGATGGTCCAAAACAAAAGAAAAAATAAAATTTGGGGTATGTAAGATTTTTTTTTTCACGATAGATTGCATTACTTCACACAATTTAAAATTGTGGTGAAGTTAAAATCAAATTGTTTTATCGTTTGTTTATACAAGAAAAAGAGAGAATAAAATAGAGGATATAATTTTATTCTCGGATACATTTTTTGTTTTATCCGATTCATACAATACAAACGACGTTATATCCGAGGGTATATCTTTTATTCACGTTCATACAATCGGCTTATAGAGTATAAATATAGGGAGAACAGTTATACATAAATGTATGAAGAGAGAGAGAAAACAAACTGTGATCGCACATCCATCACAATAAAATTCTTTTTCTCCATTTTGATTTATTTTTCAATGTTTTTATTTACAACCACAAATTATTTTATTAAATTAAAATTAATTCTTAATTTAAATTGGCAAAAGTTATAAATTGTTTTTTCATAATTGAGCTAATCTTTTTAAACGAATGGCCATAATTATGTTATGAGTGTAATTGAAATTTATTTTATTATTTCCAGTGAGTTTTTAAGTATAATATTCACAGTTAAAAAAAAATTGAATATGTAATGCAAATTGCTACACATATAGGTCCTACGGAAGTTTCCATTACAAAACAATACAAAGCTTGCTATATAAAGTTAAACCAACGCTCATTGCATCAATATTTAACAGAGTACTTGGAGTAAAATGAAAAAGCTTGTTGTTAAAAAATGTCTTATTTGCATTAAATAAATTACGCGAAACGCTTTTTTAATATGACATTTTAATGCATATTACATCATAATTTCGAGATACTTTGATTATTATGCACCTGCCTAAATAAATCCAATTAAAATAAAAAAAATACAACGGAAAAAATTAAAACATACATACCACCTTAATCACTATTATTATAGACTTTCAGCTGAGAAGCGATAACTAAAACATACATGAAACGATTTTAACTATATATTTCTAAAATGGATAATACTCTAGTGAATTTTAAAATTTCATTAATGTATTAAATTGTAGCAAGGTGCATTAAAACTTCTAGCTGTTCTATAGAAATAAATTATGATGCAAGAGTTGTTTTAAATTTTATAGAAATGCATTGAAATTAGGTTTAATGCAACATTTAATTTACAATTCAATAATAACCTGCAACGCATAGCTCCTATTGCAAGACTTGCTTTAAATATTGCAGTTACTTTTTCAACTGTGTTGTACAAAAAACATATTTTCTAGCGACATGAACAAATATTTAAGTTTTGTAAGTTTTCTCAAAGTATATTGTTATTATTGGTTGGCAAGCATTTTCGCTTTGGCCTGAAAAACTTAAGTATTAGAAACTCGAGCCAAAAGTGAAAATCTTACCCCAGGCATTTCTCAACATTTTAGGTCATAACGATTCTTAAAAAGCAGAAAATGTGCGTTTGTCTGCTAGCCGTACACAGTTAAAAAAAATTGAATATTTAATGCAAATTGCTATACATATAGGTCCTACGGAAGTTTCCATTACAAAACAATACAAAGCTTGCTATATAAAGTTAAACTAATGCTCTTTGCATCAATATTTAACAGAGTACTTGGAGTAAAATATAAAGCTTGTTGTTTAAAAATGTCTGTTATTTGCATTACATAATATTACGCGCAACTTTTTTTTGTAGTATGACATTTTAATGCAAATTACATCATAATTTCGAGTTACTTTGATTATTACGCACCTGCCTAAATTAGTCAAATTAAAATAAAAAATTACAACGGAAAAAATTAAAACATACATGCCAGCTTACTTTACAATTCAATAATAACCTGCAACGCATAGCTCCTATTGCAAGACTTGCCTTAAATATTGCAGTTACTTTTTCAACTGTGTAAGGGCCGACCGTCACAACCGCGAAAACAGGAAAACTACTGAAGTAATTTCAACATTTTTTCCTAAAAATAGTTTATGTTAATGGTAAGAGTCGAAAGTACGATGGGTTCGATAATTGTACCGGAAGTGATTAAGTGTCGTTTTTTAACAAAAATTGTAATTCTTAGAGACATGTTTTTTGAGTAATTTTTTGTGTGATGCCAGGTTTCACTACTTCTGCAAACAGGAAAATTTGGAAAATACCAGGTTGTTGCAGATTAAATATCGTTCTTTAATAAAAATTATAGTTATACTAGGGCAAGTGAAGCCGGGTTTCACCACTTCTTAATAATAGGAACAGTTAGGATAGTTGTAGTTGCAGATTAAATGTTGGTTTTTTTACAAAAAATGTAATTAACGAACAGAAGCACTAACACTAAATGGAAAATTATTCTGAGCGGTTTTTTGATTAACTCCACTCCTTCGTTCACTGATGACTAATAGGTACAGCTGAAAAATGTTAGCTAGTGCAGAATAAATGTCGTTATTTGTTTGTTAAAAATGATTTATTTGTTTTTCTAAAATAAACTTTAAAGCTTTAAAAGAAAAGTATTTACGGCAAATGGAGAAGTTTTCTGGAATAATTGGAACAGCTGGGTTGGAAAAATATCAGGTCGGTTCATATTAAATGCCGTTTTTCACCGGAATTGTAATTATCGTAAATACGCATTTGGAGTAATAGAAGAGGTTTTGTAAAAAAAATTTGTAGAAAAATTTGTAATAGGAACAGTTGGGTAGGAAAATATCGAGTTGGTTATTAAATGTCGCCTTTGCTTAGAAGTTATAATTATTGAAAAGAAGCATTTAGGTTTTCAGGTGAGGTTTTATAAAAAGTTTTCTGGACTAATAGAAACAGATGGGTTGGAAAATATCAGGTTGTTTTGATTAAATTTCGTTTTTTTCACAACAGTTGTAATTAGTGAAAGTAAGCATTAAGAGCAAATGGTGATTGGTGAGATATTCTAAGACGGATTTTGGACAAATGGGAATAGTTGGGCTGGAAAATGTCAGGTAATGTAATAAAAAAATGCTTATTTTTTTCAAAAGTTGTAATTATCAAAAAAAGCATTTACGTTAAAAAAAACGGATTTCTGAACCAAAAGGAGCAGTTGGTTTGGAAAATATCAGCTCGTGTCTGTTGTAATTATTGAAAAGAAATGTTTATCTAAACGAAAAAGTTTTCTGTACTAATAGCAACTCTTAGGTATTGATAGATAATATGTTGTATGTTTTTAAGCAGTTGAAATTGCTGAACGCTAAATAGAGAGGTTTTTGAGCAGTTTGCTGAGTGTATCATCTTTTCACTAAATTATGTTAATTTATGATCTGTTATAATTTTCCGGCAACGTGTCGATGTTACGTGTTAGTTTTGTAATAAACTTCCAAACAGAGATAATATACTCTTTTACAAATACTTTTATGTTTAATTTATATCGCTGACCAAAACTAAAAGCAATGTCCTCATAAAAGTGTTTTGTCGAAAACTATATAAAAATCCTTAACACAGACCGAAGTCTTGATATCTCAAAGCCTTTAGATTTCAGCCTCTGTATATTTTATTATATGCAAATGAGTTTTTCGTTGAAATAATTTCAAAAAACTGTTTGGTTATAACAAAAGTAGATTGTATTACTGCGGTCGTGCGGCAAACTAACTCGTGTTTGGAAAACGCATTCGCACTAGTAATACACACTTTTTTTTGTAACCATTGCGTAAAATTTATAAATATTTATTTAATTGTTCATTTAATCATTTATTTAACAAAGTTATAAACAAATTTAAGCTTTTTAAATAATTAAAGTGCGCCATCTTCGTTGTAATAGTGGTAAATTATACTAGCTAGCTCGTTATTTGCTATAAACATAACAATCCAACTAAAACAACTCATAGGAATCCAATAAGAGCTGTCAAAATTGTAAACTTTGAAAACCTAAATAAATTGTTTTTTCTTGCAATTCAAATGATGCAATTTGTTTAAGTTGTTTTTACTATATGATAAGTTATTTAAATTATTATTTTGATATTTTAGTTCTGTAAAAATATTATATATAGATAGATATATGGATAGATTTAACTACAAATCTCACATGCAGGTGGCGTTACGGTCCAGGCTTACAAAATATTTTGTGGTCATATGTGCGGAAAAGTAGTTTTTTCTTTTATTCTTTTCTAGTACAAAATTGAATATTTTTTACGCATGTGTTACAAAAAATCTTATACATAACTGTGTCGGTTTATTTTATGGGGAAAAATAGACTGTGCTGTGGAGAAACTATTTTTTTTTGTGGTGGGATTTATCCTGTTGTAAATTTAAAAACACTATTGGAAGAAAATTTGGTTTCTCAGATAGTAAAACAAACAACAAAAATAAGGTTGTAAGAACCACAGATGTGAACCACAGATTGACTATAATGTAGCTTTAAAAGTATGGCATTTCTCGGCTAAGTATTTACTCTACTGATTTCCTTTTGTTTCTGGTTGAAATATTATTGAAATGTAAATGTATTTTTATAAATTTACATAAATTTAAAATCTTAGTTTTTCTTAGCAATTTTTTTTTATATTTTATGTTCATATTATTTATATTTCTTCCTCATCCTTTTGATCTGTTTTATTTTTTGTTCATCTCGACCAACAAAAAGAAAATTGTATTTATATAATTTTTTTTTTATTATCATCTATTTTGTTTCTTCAAAAGCTAAGAAATAATAAAAGAAAGATGTATAATAATAACCGTTTCTACTCAACCTCGTCAATTTTCTTAAATTTTTTTTTATTCATTTTTGGAGATCATAAATCAATCAAACGGTTCTTAAAACAAAACGAAAAGAAGACCAAAAAATAAAATTTTGTTTGATGGAGTTTTGATGGAATGGAAATTATATAGAAGTTTGAAGAAAAATAAGCGATAAAACAACCGTTTGGTGCAGAGTTGAAATGGGGTGAATTTCTGGAATTGTTGCGTATTAAATATTATTAATTTTGATTTATTTTTGAATGAATATGGCTTTCTTTCTTTTTTCCTCACATCCAGTAGAAAAACATTATCTAAAGGTTTAATTCACAATCCAGCTCTTTGATAAAAAATAACGCTTTTATTATTTTTCCATAAAATCATAACAAAAATTTATTGAAAATAAAAATAAAATAAAATTGATCAAATCTCTTGTTTTTCTTAAAGGTTGATAATTGTACCTTCTTCCTGCTTAATTTGAAACAATCTATTTTTTTCGGTCAGTTGGGTATTAAAATTTGCAACTAAAATAATATAATTAGAGGTTGTAGTTTCGCTTTTAATTCGTGTTATGATTTATTAATTATCATTATAAGTTGACAGTTTTGGTCTAGACATAATCGACATAAGAACAAAATCATTTTTGGTCATCACAAAAACGAATCGAATTTTTTTCTGTTTTGTTCTGATCTTCATTGTATTTTCTAAAACATTAAAAAATCATCTAAACAATCATCACTCACAATCAAAACGGATATATCAAAACTTTGCTTGAAAAATTTGTCTATCAACCAACCATAAGTAACGAAATAAAGAGAGGTCAAGAAACAGCATGAGCATAAAAATTCTGTGTAGGAGATTAATAATTAGATTGACTTAAAGCTATCAATATAACGCCTAAGGAAGAATTACAATAACAACAAAACTCTTGTTCTTAAGAAATATAAATAAACTTAAATGCATCTTCTTCATTCGGTAATCATTCATATTTTGAATAAATTTTTTTTTTGTGTTTTTGACATTCAAATCCCAAATCTTAATTTATTCTATTTTTGTTTGATTTGAAATTTGTTTTGATTAATTTTGATTGATTATATTGTTCTTCATAGGCATTTGGATTTTTTGTTGTTGTTTAGGTTAATGTAATGTAATATACAATTCTTGGAAATTATCATTTGTTGGTAATGATGAAAGTTACAAATTTGCAAACAGACTGATAACCATCTTTAATGAATTGAAAATAATAAATGACAGCCGATGTTGGGTTGAGGTTATGGAACTGATTACAGAAGGTTTTTAAATTGATGGAATTTAATTTTGGTCAGTCTTTGTAAAACATACAGCAGAAAAATCAATACAAAAGTGTATCTCTAACTCGCATTCAGTGTTAAAATAAGGTGCGAAAAATTTTCGGTAATGTTAAATTGAAAAATCTTTTAAACTGAGTCACCTTACAAAGTGGCAGCGAAGCTCAAATTTTGCTTCCCTAAAAGTGAAGCCTGGGTAAAAATAAGATAGTGAAAATGCTGTTAAATTCAGACAAATATCAATCTCTTTGGTTTGAGTCGTCAATGATTTTTGATTAGTAAGTTGGTTTCAACAAGCACGGCTAACGAGGAAATTACTTACTTTTGCTAGGATTAAAAGTATGGCATACTTAGGCAATATAGGCTCTAAATTGAATAACTAAAAGTTAAGAAAAATGAGACAAAAAAAAGCAAAATATATTTCTAAATACGTCTTGATGACAAACACCAAAAATAGATTTATAAACGGCGTAAGATGACGAAATGAGCAATATCCCATTGAAATCGGAAAGTACAGGAAAGCGCACCACATTTGCTTTTGAAAAGAATAAGATAAACGTTAACCATATATTGGAAACAGTGCAACTCGACTGGCTGTTAGAGTTGTAAATAGCTGCAAGAAGAATCAGTCAGTTTGTAACGACCAGCCTTGTTTCAACTTATATTTAGACTCTATATTTAACATTCAAATCAAACACAAAACAACAAGTGGAACAAGTCAATCAACAAATTTGTAAACGTTGTCTCATACATGTATGAGCTTGCGTCATAATGAATTACGGTTGTTTGATATTGATTTTTTGATTTTCGTGTTAAGGTTTGGTTTTTTTGTAGTAAGATAATCTTGCGATCATACGAAGGAATTGATGTTTTGACCAAGGTATGTAAAAAAGAAACAAAAGATAGAAAATTCTAGCTATAAATAATCGATCGGGCGTTGTGTAGATTTGAATCAAACAATAAAATTGTTATGAAAAGTGGTATTATGCAACAAGTATTTTAATGCATATTTATTGTTTAAATAAATTGTTCTAATGAAGTTTGAAAAATTAATGTGTTTTTAAGCCTTGTGTTTTTATCCTAACAGTCCTAAGTTTAAATTTTGTGATATTCTCTTTTTTTTTTAATAAAATTTTAGCTGGCAGCAATTTCAGCTGGCAACAAACAAATAAATACAAATATCAACATTTTTAAATAGCTTTGTTTGTATTTTTTTTACATGAGTGTGTTTGTTTTAGAAGGCGGCTTTTGGGCAAACTGTTGTTTTAACATACCGGTTATTGGAAAAATATGAACTGTTCAAGTAAGAACAACTGTTTAAGAAAGGGATATAAATACCCGTTGGGTTCAAAGAACAACTGTTTTAGTAAAGGTCAAAACTATTGACATATGAGTCATATGAGACATATATGTCATATTTTATTGCTGTGATAAGATTTATTGCTTAGATATAGCTTAGTTATAATTAAGTAGAGAAAACTACAAAAACTGTATGTTATTGTGGAACCTAGGTCTTAAGAGGTACGTATTGTTGTGACCCATATTGTAGTTCCTACTATAACAACATTGTTTATTAAAAAGAAATCAAAAAAAATGTGAAACGAATACTATTTGGAATGAGGCGAAAACTTATACACAATGGGCTGTTTATTTTGATCAATATCAAAAATATTTCTTCATAGTAGGTGATTTTAAAGCATAATTTTGCTAAAACACAGCTATCGATTGTTTTTGGATCGAAGACCGAGAGCCCAACGATATTTAAATTTTTAAATGAGTGCAGAGGGTTTTCAATTTTACCATACTGCGTAAAAATGGAATGTTTTGCCCGAATCAATAGTCCCATCAACACCTCGGAATGCACGTTGTTATGTGATCTTGGTCTGAAATGTATCTATATGTTGTTGTATTTGCACTTTTTTTAAATAAAACAGCAAATTTATCAATCGATAATTTTTATTTTATTAATCACAAACCGCCAAACAAGGCATTTCAAAACTATTGTAATTTCATTTAAATTAAATTAATTATTAACACATAATTTACTAAAAATCAAAAAAAAATTAAACTTTTTGTTTACGATTCTCTAGAACTCGACCTTCACAACTTGTCAAAATAAACAAAACTGTAATTATTTCCACTTCACTCAATTTTTTCAAAGCTAACATAATTTTCCCTTTTCAACAACAACAACAACAAACAAAACTTAATAATTCAAAATAATAGCGAAACCTTAAACATAATTTCATACAAACATGACTGAAAGCTATTTGTTCATCACAGTAAACAATTTAGTGTGACAGACTCGTACATGTGAAAGTTATTATCACTCAACAACTGAAATTATTGTTGTTATGAATCTAGATGTTGTACATATGTTGACGTTGTACTGTTGAAATTAAATGAAAGCTTACTAAACGATGGAAAAAATGAATGATTTGGTTTGATCGATCATCGATCATTGCGGTGCTTGTGAATTCAAGATTTGCTATAATGAACTGTCAACGTACAATAAGAAACAAACCAAGGCCAAAGAAAGAATTCAAATAAAAGATTAAATACTTTGCAAAGTTAGGTTGACATCGCTATAACTAAAGCTAGTGTAAATGCGTAATAGTTGTTTCATGCTTGGTTCTTGAAATTAATAGAGCAAATTATGAATATATGATTTTGGTTAAAACGAAAAATTCCGTTGTAGAATTTTACTTAATTCATTATTGTAATTTATTCATTTTAAAACCAATCATCTAAATTCATATGCTAGTTGATGAAATGAGTGTTCAGTTTAACCCAAAACGTCGAAATTTTAATCGAACGATTCTACTTCATATTTGAATGCATACAAGAAGTATAGGTGAACTAAAAATGACGTTGAAAAAATGTTTTAAATTTGAGAACAGGCTCGTAGTATAAATTTCTGGTTTAATTTAAAACCCCGAGAAACTTTGAAATAAAATTGCAAAAGAACGGCTTACCCGATATCAACTCTCTTATGTGGATTGGAAAGATAATTGATTAGTCTATTGAAAAAAAAATGCAACACACAAAAAACTGTTGATTTAAAATGATACATTTGCTTTTGCAATTACTCAAATGTAATGTTACCCTGGGCTTAAATTTCAAGAAATCTTTCCGACCACCCTGTTCTTAAATTATACATTTTAAAATATTTCTAAAAACCACTTACTGTTTATTCGACTTACGCTTCTTGTTTATCAGGTATAAAGCGGTTCAGCGTCGGTCCTCCAGATCATAAATTTCGTTTAAAACCAAAATGTTTGACCTGTGATAACCATCCCTAAAATTCCTATATATATAGAATAACAAAATACAATATATTGAAATTTTTGGGCATTTTAGGATAAGAATGAAACCTTCATATTTCGAAAAAATGCTTTAAAATGTTTGACCAAAATGTGACCACCGTAAAAACGTTTGACCACCGTTAAAAGCACGAGGCCGTAGGCCGAGGGCTATTATCAATACCACTTGCTTGAGGAATTTTTCAAAATATTATGAGAATTTATCAACGAACGAGGGGAATTCGTTTGGAAAATTTTTTGTCATTTTTTATTTCTATATAAATACTTTTTATGAATTATACGTTGGCCTCCAGTGATATCAGATAATTAGTTCAAAATTAAATTAATAATTTTTAATATCCCAGTAGGCCAGACGTATAAATATTTGTTATCAGTACAATTCAAATGTTATTGGTGAAATTGAATGATGTCATTACATTTTAGAGAATTTCATTGGTTTAAATTAAAATAAAACTAAGGCAAAAAATTTTCAGTTGTAATTTCCCAAGGGCGGTGATAATTCGGAATAATTTTTTGCCAAAAATTTCGAAAGTAAGTATATTGATAAAAGCACCAAGTCGTAGGCCGAGAGCTTTTATCAATACCACTTGCTTGAGGAATTTTTCAAAAAATTATGAGAATTTATCAACGAACGAGGGGAATTCGTTTAGAAATTTTTTTGCCATTTTTCATTTCTTTATATATTTTTTATGAATTATACGTTGGCCTACTTAGATATCAGTTAATTAGTTCAAAATTGGACTAATAATTTTTAATATCTCAGTAGGCCAGACGTATAACTATTTGTTATTAGTATATTTCAAATGTTATTGGTGAACTTGAATGATGTCATTACATTTTAGAGAATTTCATTGGTTTAAATTAAAATAAAACTAAGGCAAAAAATTTTCAGTAGTAATTTCCCAAGGGCGGTGATAATTCGAAATAATTTTTTACCAAAAATTTCGAAAACAAGTGTATTGATTTTCAGTGTAACATTTTATAAAGTTTTGCGAATTCTAAGAAAAATCGAATCAAGATGCTGATGATGTGAACACAAACATTTCTGATTTTCTTGATACTTTGGTAATCGTTAGTACCAAAAAAATATAAAAAAAAATTAATGCGTGTTTTTATTTTTTTGTAGTTTTGATACAGGATGGGTCGAAATTTGTTAAGAAATTTAAAGACAAGGATGGTTTAAAGCTATGAATTTAAAGCGTTTGAATTTGTTATAGTTTTTGAAATATTTTAGGAATTTTGAAAAAAGTTTGTATTTTTGATTTTGTAATAATTTTAGAATTTTGGAAAAAGCTTTAATTTTTGATTTTGTTATAATTTTTGCAATATTTTTAGAATATTTCTTAGAATATAAAATATTTCTTAGAATTTTGAAAAAAGTTTCAATTTTTGATTTTGTAAGAATTTTTTGAATATTTTTAGAATTTTGAAAAATTTTAAATTTTTGGTTTTATTATAATTTTTGGAATTTTGAAAAAAGTTTCAATTTTTGATTTTGTAATAATTTTTGCAATATTTTTAGAATTTTAGAAAAAGTTTCAGTCTTTAAGAATTTTTGGAATATTATTGGAATTTAGAAAAAGTTTAAATATTTGATTTTATTCTAATTTTTGAAATTTTGAAAAAAGTTTCAATTTTTGATTTTGTTATAATTTTTGCAATATTTTTAGAATTTTTGAAAAAAACTTTAATCTTTGATTTTGTAATAATTTTTGGAATATTTTTAGAATTTTGAAAACAGTTTGATTTAATTTAATTTTTACAATATTTTTGGAACTTTGAAAGAAATATGAATTTGTGGTTTTGTGGTTTTGTAATAATTTCTCGAAACGCTAAATAGAGAGGTTTTGAGTAGTTTGCTGAGTGTATCATCTTTTCACTAAATTATGTTAATTTATGATCTGTTATAATTTTCCGGCAACGTATTGATGTTTTGTGTTAGTTTTGTAAAAAATTTTTAAACAGGTATAAAAAAGTACTTGTACTTTAACAAATAGTTATGTTTGATATACATCGCTGCCCTAAACTAAAAACCATGTTGTCCTCATAAAAGTTTTTTGCCAAAATTCTTATCAAAATCCTTAACCCATACCGAAGTCTTAATATCTCAGAGCTTGAGATTTCAGCCCCTCCATATTTTATTGTTGTATTTCAGTGATTATTTAACTAGTGAATATTTTAAAATGGACAAGCCATATTTTCTAACGACAGGAACAAATATTTAAGTTATGTAGATAATTTCAAAGTTTATTATGAAAACTTGCTGTCAAACATTTTTCGTTATGTGGAGAAATTCATTTTTAATTTATAAAATATTAAAAATTGTATGTTTGGTTATAATAAAATCCAAAACGTATCCAAAACATCATTCTTTGTTCATTTTGTTTTATACAGTCGCAGGGAAGGAGAAACTATTTTTTTGTGGTAGTGTTTTCTTCTTATAGATTTACAAAAAAAACTTGCAATAATTGTACAATTTTGAATCAAATGAAAAATTTACGCACGTCTATGGGAAGACATAACTGTTTCTCTCTGAGACAAAGATAGGAAAACAAACAAACAAAAAAACGATATGACATAAGATGCGACAATTAAATATGGTGATCGATCGGTTGATTTCAACCAAACAAAATTTGATCAAACGAAATAGAGCTTAGATCAGAACAAACTATTCATACTCTAATAGAGAAATCATATATCGTTTCTAATTATAGAAATGACCCCGCCTGGATCATAGAAGGAGAAGCATGGAGATAATGCTAGCCGGATCATTATTAACATTTTAACTATTGTTTTAAGTCAATTTATTTTTTATAACATATTTATTATATCATTTTAATTCAATTCTGATACAGCGGTCGTATGCTTGACAGAAAATTAGCCACTTTGTGGAGTAGAGCATCCTAAAGTAAAATAATTATTGAAAAACTGAGTTTTCTGCATAGGATCTTGATGAAACTTTGGCAAATGATGCAGGTTCACTTGAAAATGGAAGATCTGGATTCATTTCAAATTTGTACAAAATGGCGGGGGGTCTCCCGAACACCTCTAAGTTTAAATCTTGAATAACTTCTGATTCCGGGCTATGATCTTATTGAAACTTAGTATATAAGGTTTTAGTACTGTTTCCAATGTTTCTGCATACCAACTTCCGGTTTGTCACTTCCGGTTAAAAAGTTTTTTTTTCAGGTGTTTATCCCTACTGTAGCCTACAATTACCGATCGATTTTCATGAAACGTTGCGAAAAGCTTTTAAATAACATGAGAAATATTTTATCAGCTTTTGGAGCACATTGGATAAAGGGTTGGGGGGTCCACCATACAACAGGTGGTTTTTTCCACAAAGTTTTTATGTTTGTTGGGAGCATAAAACATTCATTCGTGAATGAATTTTGATGACACTTTGGAAAAAGACGCAAACATGTATGACAAAGAACTGATTAGTTTTTGAGCGATAGTGAACAAAGTGGTGGGGGGTCCCTGGAGCACCTGTTTTTTTAAAAGCTCTATAACTTCTGTACCTGATAAGCGAATTGGATGAAACTTGGTATATGAGTATGTAGTACGGTTTAAAATAGTTCTGCATCCCAACTTCCGGTTTTTCACTTCCGGTAAAAAAAATTTTTTGGTACTTTTTTGAAGTTTTTTCAGTGTCCTTATGCACACTACAGCCTACAATAATGAAGTGATTATGATGAAACTTATGGAATAGGGTTCCAATTAGTGTGAAAAGATAATTATCATGTTTTGGGACACATTGATCAAAGTGGTGGGGGGTCTACCATACAAATGCTGACTTTTCACACTTTGTTTTTTAAGTTTGTTGGGAGCATACAGACTTCATTCATTAATTTATTTTATTGACACTTTGGAAAAAGATGGAGACTTAAGTAACAAAGAACTGATTAGTTTTTGGACAATATTGGAATAAGTGGTGGGGGTCCTCCCAAACACCTGTTTAATGTGTCACACTTTTTTCAATGTTTGTTGGAAGCACACAGCATTCGTTCGTGAACGAATTTTGATGACACTTTGGAAAAAGATGCAAACATGTATGGCAAAGAACTGATTAGTTTTTGAGCGATAGGGAACAAAGTGGTGGGGGGTCCCTGGAGCACCTGTTTTTTTGAAAGCTCTATAACTTCTGTACCTGATAAGCGAATTAGATGAAACTTGGTACATTAGCATGTAGTACGGTTTAAAATAGTTCTGCATCCCAACTTCCGGTTTTTCACTTCCGGTAAAAAAAAATGTTTTGTACTTTTTTGAAGTTTTTTCAGTGTCTTTATGCACACTACAGCCTACAATAATGAAGTGATTATGATGAAACTTATGGAATAGGGTTCAAATTAGTGTGAAAAGATAATTATCATGTTTTGGGACACATTGATCAAAGTGGTGGGGGGTCTACCATACAAATGCTGACTTTTCACACTTTGTTTTTTAAGTTTGTTGGGAGCATACAGACTTCATTCATTAATTTATTTTATTGACACTTTGGAAAAAGATGGAGACTTAAGTAACAAAGAACTGATTAGTTTTTGGACAATATTGGAATAAGTGGTGGGGGTCCTCCCAAACACCTGTTTAATGTGTCACACTTTTTTCAATGTTTGTTGGAAGCACACAGCATTCGTTCGTGAACGAATTTTGATGACACTTTGGAAAAAGATGCAAACATGTATGGCAAAGAACTGATTAGTTTTTGAGCGATAGTGAACAAAGTGGTGGGGGGTCCCTGGAGCACCTGTTTTTTTAAAAGCTCTATAACTTCTGTACCTGATAAGCGAATTGGATGAAACTTGGTACATGAGTATGTAGTACGGTTTACAATAGTTCTGAATCCCAACTTCCGGTTTTTCACTTCCGGTAAAAAAAATTTTTTTGTACTTTTTTGAAGTTTTTTCAGTGTCTTTATGCACACTACAGCCTACAATAATGAAGTGATTATGATGAAACTTATGGAATAGGGTTCCAATTAGTGTAAGAAGATAATTATCATCTTTTGGGACACATTGATCAAAGTGGCAGGGGGTCTACCATACAACTGCTGACTTATCACACTTTGTTTTTAAAGTTTGTTGGGAGCATACAGACTTCATTCATTAATCAATTTTAATGACACTTTGGAAAAAGATGGAGACTTAAATGACAAGGACCTGATTAGTTTTTGGACAATATTGGGATAAGTGGTACGGGGTCTCCCGAACACCTGTTTACCATGTCATCATTTTTTCAATGTTTGTTGGGAGCACACAGCATTCGTTCGTGAACCAATTTTGATGACACTTTGGAAAAAGATGCAAACATGTATGGCAAAGAACTGATTAGTTTTTGAGCGATAGTGAACAAAGTGGTGGGGGGGTGTCCCATACACCTGTTTTTTTTTAAGCTCAATAACATCTGTACCTGATAATCGAATTGGATGAAACTTTGTACATAAGCATTTAGTATGATTTACAAAAATTCTGCATCTAACTTCCGGTTTTTTACTTCCGGTAAAAAAAATTTTTTTTTCATTGTTGGCAGTTTTTTCAGTATCTTTATGCACACTACAGCCTACAATAATGAAGTGATTATGATAAAACTTATGGAAAGGTTTCAATTAGTGTGAGAAGATAATTATCATCTTTTGGGACACATTGATCAAAGTGGCGGGGGATCTACCATACAACTGCTGACTTTTCACACTTGGTTTTTAAAGTTTGTTGGGAGCATACAGATTTCATTCATTAATCAATTTTAATGGCACTTTGAAAAAAGATAAAGACTTTATTGACAAAGAATTGACTAGTTTTTGGACAATATTGGGATAAGTGGTGGGGGTCCTCCCGAACACCTGTTTATTGTTTCAATGTTTGTTGGAAGCATACAACATTCGTTCGTTAAGTAATTTTGATTACACTTTGCAAAAAGATGCAAATATGTATGGCAAGAAACTGATTAGTTTTTTTAGCGATAGTGAACAAAGTGGTAGGGGGTCCTCCAAGCACCTGTTATTTTGGAATCTCAATAACTTCTGTACCTGATAATCGAGTTGGATGAAATTTGGTACATACACATTTAGTACGGTTTACAACAGTTCTGCATCCTAACTTCCGCTTTGTCACTTCCGATAAAATTTTTGTTTACTTCTTCTCGTACAACAGAATTTATGTTTGTTGGGATACTACTACCTGCTTTAATATTTTTATTATTAGAACTACGAAGTCCATAATATTGGTTAGCTTTTAATTAAAGTATTTTATGGATATTAGCTCATTATATATCCAGAACACTATGTTTCCAGAGCTGTAGTGAAGTCAGCCTATGCATCAGCGTCGCAATATTTTTTAAACGAATCAACTTAGTTTTAGCTATTTTTGGCGATGGTTTTTCAATTTTGTTTTGCTAGTTAGTTATCAAACTATCGAAGTTCTCCTTTTGCATGAAACTCGTTTTCTAATTTATAGTTTTATAATAAGTCTCTTCAGTCTCTTCAACCTGTGTCAAGTAGCGAACGTTTCTGAGGTTAATGAAAAAACTATTTGCATAGTGGTGATAGTGGCGTAGTGCATAGCTTATCTGCCAACGGATACGAATTATATGGCACTGAAGAGTAAGGTTCGATAATTAAATCCCTATAATAATTCAAGATCTTCTCAAAATTCCAGTCTAGTGAATTATTATTTTAAATCTAAATTTATTTAACATATTTTAAGATGTTAGTCCATAGCTGATTCAGGCTAACTAACTGCGAAAATGGGTTTGTACATTTGATAAATGTTTGTAATTGAAAGGCCTACCTGGTTAACGGATTCAAATAGGTATATAAATGTGTGTGACTATAGTTTTCAGTTATCAAAGAAACAAATAAGAGAGGACGGTCATATCTTAAGAATTAAAAATGTTCACCTGAAGGACATTCAAAATTACGATCGGTTTGATCAATGTTAAATGCATTACAACCATAATATGACTACTGTTAAATATCACTTCTACAAAATTCTACTTTCACTTTTTCGTATTTTTCAACGTTTTGGGTTCATAACCACCAGTTTCGTTTGCTTGACGCGGTGATCTGAAAAGAAGATGGGGGTGGCTAAACTTCTGTTAATTAAAGAACGCCAATAACTGCTCAATACATAAATTTATTGCGTAGTTTCCATAGTTTCAAAAGCTTTAGGTTAAACATGTTTTAAATAAATCTTTATTTATTGTAAAAAATTAAATAAATAAAAAGGTAAAGGTTAAAATTTGATAAAACAGGGGTATGGAATCCAAACATATATTTGCATGAAACTTTAATAACTCTAACGCCTGCCACTCAATTTTGACAAAAGTCGGTACATAATCTTATAGTGTGATTTCTTATAATTCTCATATGTTTTGGGCAAAATTGGATGAAGTGTGATGACCAAACAAATATTTATTTAAAACTTCAATAAATTCTAAACGTATCATTTGATGTTATTGTGTTGTTTCAATTTCAGTCTTCTTCCAAAAGCTGTATAAATAGGCCTTACCCCAACTCAGTCTTGAATCCTATATATTCACCAGAAGGTTATGAAAATTATGATTGAAAAAATGTACAACTTCAATCGGTGTGTTAAGAAATAATATAAACTAATTTTTGATTTTGAAATCCATTATAATGAATATTACGGCAGTGTGATAAAGAAATTGGATAAACTTGTATATAAGATGGGTTTTAAAGTCATTATTGTGAAAAGCGATTTTTAAAATAGTGTTCAATTCTTTAGTTATAGTTTTGTAAATCTAGCAACTGGCGATGTGAACTGCATAACAATTCTGCACGAAGCTATAAAAATTGAAATTGGTCCAGCATCAGGATATGTATAAAAATCGACGTTAATACATAGCTTGTACGCAGGTGAACTTGCCGGCTAGAATGAGATTAAATTTAGCTATCAGAGAAAAAGCTCATACGGAATACGTTTGTAGAAATGCAGCATACGTTAACACGTTTGGTTGCCCTGCATTAAAATTGGAATGGGTGTAGCTGTTTAAACGTGTTTTCATCAAGAACTTCTGACCATGGAACCATTTGAAGATACGCATCACACAAAAGCTTTTGTAAAAACTCTAAAAATTTTGTAAATTTAGAAAAAATTAATAATTTTAACAAAACATTTGTGTGTTGTACAAAATTTTGTAAAAACTACATTTTTTTATACTACAAAAAAATTGTAAAATTTATAAACTCTTTTGATTGTTGCATATTTTTTTATAAAAACATGAGCTATGCGATTAAGACCTGTTCCTTTATCTCAATGACGAAGGCTGTTTCCAGTGATCCTTGATATAACTTCGCTTGGAAAGCAAATAAACACATAGAAGTTGTGAACTACCCCATGGAGGTTTTATTGAGAGTCGTGCACGTTTATGAATAACTTCACATGAACTCATAAAATATTTGTTTCGTTCTTAAAGGTAATTACAAAATAAATTTCTGTTATTAAACTATAGAAACATTTATATTTTGTTTCAATTGTCAACAAAATTGTTTTTATAATTTTGAGTTATAAAAAGCTGTCTACAGACAGAATTAACATAAAATTGCTTCCACTTCAAATTAAAATAATTTTAACAAAAAACCGAAAAACTAAAATATATTTGAATCAAGTTCAAAGTCATTGTATAAAAGCATCAACGTTTTAGCAAAATTGTATCAGTAGCTCGTAAAATTTCTAGAAATTAAACAAAATGAAATATTTAGTAATAGCATTATTTGTTATTTACACTGTTGCACATATAAGTGCAACTCCTATTAACAATTTGTACCGCAATGTAAAGTTTGCTGGTAAGTTCGATCAAATTATCTAAAACAATTAGAATTGCTAAGATTAAATATTTTGTTTATGGTTAGAAAAAGGAAATGACGGACCGGGTGGGCATGGTGGGCCACCACCCGGAGGATCTGATGGACCACCACCACCAGGAGGTTTTGATGGACCCCCACCACCAGGAGGCTTTGATGAACCACCACCTCACAAAATATCTGATGGATCTCCACCACCAGGTTGTACTTTATTTAACTTAATTGATTGAGCTACGTTGCCAATATATTACATATTTTAATAAAGGTTTCTCAACAACTGTTGCAAGTGGATAATTAAATTTAACTGCCGTGGTTGCAGTTTTATGTTAATTTGTTACGTTAATTGTACAATCCAAGATAATTTAACTAATAAGATTTTAAAATATGTATAATAAAGGTATGTACCAATTTGTTTTCTAAATTTTACGAAAATAATCCTCATAGTCCAAGAGATTGTGAACCCTTTGGGTAACGGCCGTTCTGTAAGGCTAGAATTTTTTTAGTGATAAGTCATGAAATATGAAGTACGGTAACCACCACCTGGCAGGCATCAGCCCTGGACGTCATCATCCCCTATATTTTTGAAAGTGTAAGAAAAATAAAAAAAAACTTCTTCCTGTAAGCTTGAAATTTTTATATGATTTAGCTCATTTATTGAATAGTACAAAAAAAAAATTGACGGGCGATTTTGATGAGCACAAGTATCTGCCAGGACGATGTGTTCGATAACTGTACCGGAACTGTGTCAAAAAAATCGTCAAGTGTGTCAAAACAAGGAAATCTTCATATTTTTTGTTTAAAAAACGTTCATTTTAAGTGGTTGCGGATAGAAACATTGAATTTGAAGAAATCTTGATGGTCGGGATTGGTATGTGAGCAGAGTTGGTTTGTTTTAAACACTTTTGTTTTAAACACTGTTTAAAACAGTGTTTAAAACAAATTGTTTTTTTTGAAAAAAACAATGTTTTAAACAAAAATTGTTTTTTTTAAATATTGCAATGTTGCTTATTTGCTATCCAATAGAACTGTTGTGCGGTGTCGTGTTTTACCGTTTTTAATACATTTGACCACCTTTTGGCACCTTAAGCGTCATTAAAATTTAAAAAATTTTTAAAGCTTTCATATGTCTTTTGTTAATAAAATGCGTTGTAAGGTGTTGATGAACGCAAATCTTTATGTTTTGTTTTTTTTTTCAAAGAAGGAATAAATAAACAATAAATTCTATCACATATAAAATATGACATATCCCATGATGATAGGATAGGATACATAAAATAAAAATAAAATAAGAGATAAAAAGAAAATGTCTTTTAAAAATTTGCAAAATTACAAAATTAAAAGGGGGTTGCCAATAATCTGGCTAGTGTTATATTCCTTGATCATGTGACGCACTGTCTTCCTCAATTATTAAAGCCCACACAAAGAGAAATATCAAAGCTCGATTCCTCGAGTAAGCAATAACGTGCCATTACCAAGGAATACTTCATAGATAAAATTTAGGGTTGACTAGGTAGTGATATCTTACTACTATTTCCTGTGGTATGTAATATCTCACGTTCTCTTGTTTGTCAATACTAGCCAAACTATTATTAGAAATGTGCTGAAGGATGTGCTATTCGATTCCCGACAGACGTTCAATGGAGGATCAAGTGCAATTTGTTTAATTGTTAAATAAAAAAGTGGTAAATATATGCTATTCCTGTGGATCAAAAGGAACATCTCAATTTTGAAAAGGAAATTAAAGATTAGCTTACGTATTTCATATCAGTGATATATATTAATATTTTTTACCAGATACTTAACAAAGGCTTAATAAAATAGGTTGAGGAACTTTATCAAATTTTAAAACCAGTCGCAAATGCTTTGAACAAATGAATCAAATTTAGAAGCAGTGACGACATGATTTAGATTTTATTTTTGGCCATCAATTGTGATGCAAAAAATAATCAAACACGCATATTCAGCATTTTTGTCTCCGTTACATTATGTTATATTTTAAATTTAAATAAAATTATATTGCTAATCTTGTTGTTTTCAATAGATTTTTTGTTAAAGGCACTATATCGTTACAGCGAATATTCTTATATGAATGGTATCAATATCGTAATCTGTGATTTACAATCAGAAACATAATTTATCTATTTAATCAAATCGTTTACCTGTTTTCCATAATCTTTTCAAGTTGAACTATTTAGGTGCATCACGACTCGGAAGTACGTAGGTCGCAGAGTTCTTATCATAATTCAAATTTCTGACGTTTACGTTAGCCAATTAATACAACAATGCCATTAGATTGAGGTGTTAACTATTCTTAGTCATCTTGGGACAACTATTTGAGTAGCTACTGAGAATATTCAAGAAATCTTGAGAATCTCAAACGTGATCCTTAAGAATAGCCACAAAATCTTGAGAATCTTTCAGAATATATTGAGCATTTTCAAAGAATCTAAGAACATTTGGACCTACAGACCCTCTTCAGATGAAAATCTTTAGACGACCCTTATTAATCTGAGAATATTTAAAACACTTATTTTCTTTGGAGTTTTTTCACTCCAATTACATATTTTCATTTAAAATCAAAAAAAACGAATCTTTGTAGTATAAAACATATTTAAAACAAAAAAAACACAAAAAAAACAAAAAAAACACAAAAAAAACAAAAAAAACTGTTTTAAACAATAAAAAACGCGTTTTAAACAAAAAAAACAGTTTTTTTTGTTTTTTTTAAAAAAAACAGTGTTTTTAACCAACGCTGTGTGAGACCAAAAACTAGATTATTGCATTATAAGTTTGTCAAATAATGTTGTAAAGTGTGTCAAAAGAAAAATTTTTATTTATTATTTTACCCAATTTTTTGGAAAAATAACTTATATAGATATTAAAAATTAGTGTGTTTTTTATCAAATATAATTTCAATATTATTTTTGGAAAAAATTAAAATTAATTATTTGAATGATATGAAATTTTATTATTATCTATATATAAATACGTAAGCAATACGTGGTACAATTTTAAAATATTTGTCCCATTAAAAGTGTGGCAATATGTATACCGCTGGAAAGGTCATGAGTAGAAGTGCAGAAAAATACTTTTTTTGGATTTTGACGATTTTTTCAGAAAAAATGGCAGAAAATGTGATAGGCGTGTTTTTTGAGTTTTTTGTTCGGTGATTTTGTTTTTTTTTTTCAAGTTATTTGTTTCACGATTCAAAATCAATCTATATCTATATATAAATACGTAAGCAATATTTTTGTGGTACAATTTTAAAATATTTGTTCCATCAAAAGTGTGGCAATATGTATATCGTTGGAAAGGTCATGAGGAGTAGAAGTGCAGAAAAGTATTTTTTTTGGAGTTTTGACAATTTAAAAAAAATAATGGCAAAATTGTGATAGGTGTGTTTTTTGAGTTTTTTGTTCGGTTATTTTGTTTTTCTTCAAGTTATTTGTTTCACAATTCAAAATCAATCTATATCAATTAATTAAACTCTGAAATAATGTGTTGTAGCTATTTGGTTGGAAGGTCTATTTGCAATTTCTATTTACAATGGCCGAATTTCGGCCACTGGGCCTAGCTATTGAGAATTATGGCATTATAAGTTTGTCAAAAAATGAGTTCAAGTGTGTCAACAGAAAGATTTTCATTTTTTTTTAAATAATAAAATTAGTTATTTGTATAAAATGAAATTTAATGAACATGATATTATTATTATTGAGAATTTTATTGCATTATAAGTTTATCAAAAAAATATTGTTAGGTACTTCAAAAAAATTAGCTGTTTGTACGACGTAAATGTGGTATGAAAATTTTTGAGCTTGTTATAGTTTTTGATATATTTTTGGAATTTTGAAAAAAGTTTCAATTTTTGATTTTGTAATAATTTTGCAATATTTTTAGAATTTTGGATAAAGTATTTAATTTTTGGTTTTGATATAATTTTTGCAATATTTTTGGAATTTTAAAAGAAATATGAATTTGTGATTTTGTAATATTCTCTCGAAACGCTAAATGGAGAGGTTTTGAGTAGTTTGCTGATTGTATCATCTTTTCACTAAATTATGTTAATTTATGATCTGTTATGATTTTCCGGCAACGTATTGATGTTCCTTGTTAGTTTTGTAATAAATTTCTAAACAGAGATAACAAAAATACATGCACGTTATAGTCCGGCCAATAAAGCGGGGAAATAAAAAAGTTTCTTATAGGAAGATGAATCAAAAAATTTTTTTTTGCATTAGCTTCTATGAGTCCCCTAGGTCATTCGTGACTAGCAAGCGAAGTGACTAGCCCACCCAAACACCCCCCCAAAACTCAAAATTAACCCCTTTTTCACCCTCCATTTTTAAAAAAATTGCAAAATATAGCAAAAGTGAAAATTAATGACTGAAAATGCCCCCTAGTAGGTTTTCGGGGTCGCTGATCACGAATCTGCCATTAGTTTTGAAAAGTTGATTAGTAAATGAAAAGTTGATACCAGCTCCAGTGATACATTTTTTGCAATTTTTGATAAAATTGGATCACGCTGGGGATGCATCAAAAAGCAAAAAGATGAAATTGGTATCAATTGGTCAGTGTATCATGAATGCAGTTCGTCCTCTATATTTTATATCACCGATTCTTCTTGGATTATCAGTTACTCTCCATCGCAAATTCGGAAAGAAAAATATTATTTATCTCTTGAATACTTTTGGTTTTTGTGCATCTTACAACGAAACTCTTTTATATGAAGCATCTGTTACAAAAGAAGCTGATATTGAAATAAAAAATGAAGCATTTGTACAATGCGTTCACGACAACGCTGATTTCAATACGAACACTAGCTCAGTCTATGACGAAGAAGGAGTTTTTCAGATATCTTGACTATATCATTGGTAAATGCCTATAACACAGCATTGAACTGCAATGGAACGCAATTAAATAAATGTTATTCGATTTTGCTAATCCTGCTGTTGTCCTACTGTTGTCACAAAACTTAAAAAGAGTTTTTAGAAAGTTCCTGGAACTTACCAATTGTAAAAGTGAAGGGGAAAAATGTAGCATTCTGCATGTAGTATTGTCACTTACATGATGTTAATAAAAGAACTCCTTTTCTATACATAGAATTGACGACTTGCTTGATGCGGTAGCTGGATCAATATGGTTTTTTTTAAATGTTTTGTGCAATAGGAATAACAATATGTGACACAACAACACAACCTTTGAAGACCTACATATATGACAAAACTAATATTTCAGAACAAGATGGAGGAAATGAAAATAAAGTAAGAGGAATAAAGTAATTTGCTATGGAATTTGGAGGGCAATTATCACACAAAGTTGGGGAAGAAGAAGTAACACGCCAGTAACACTTCCTTCATGAAAATCATTTAATAAGCCTGAGAAATATTATTTAGCTATAAGGCTTAGACGGTTACAGCAGTATAATTTCATAAATGACCATGGTTACGACTAAAACTTTATTGTGCTACTTCGAAAATGCAGTATTGTATTCCAAAAGACGAAAAATACGTTGAAAAGCACCACAGAAATCCTTTTCAAAATATAGCACAAGGTTTGGAAGAAGTGGAAGTTGGACTGGACGTAGCTAAAGTAATATCACTTGTAAGCCAATGGTGCAAAGTGCAAAATAGGTATAAACATGGCAAAAACTATCCATAAAAAGCGACTTCCTGAAGATTTATTAGACTATGTTCCAGTCCTTCTGCTTAGAAGATGGTTTTATATGTCATCAACGGAAAATCTAGGAGGCAAAAACAAAAATGCTACTAATAGTTCTAGCCAAATGTTTACCATCCATCCAAACATATTTGCACGACTCAGTTTTTCCAGGCCATCTCGGAATCGCAAAATCAAAAATTTGGAGCAAAGGTTTTTATTATTTAAGTGGCAAAGATTTCGAAATATTTGCAATCGATATACTTAGATAACAATTATCAACAGAGTTCTATCGCAGTTTTGAGTCCAAGATGTTCTCAAAGCAAAAAGACCATCCATGCTTCTTATGGTACGAGAAATAAAGCTCACTTAATGGCGCATCATTTCCGTACAATAAATATTACTTGAGATTGTTGTTATTAGATCTATCAACTTTTTTTGACATTTAATGATAATGGAGCTATATAGTAGATCCATTTTACAATGTAGTAGATGGAGGCACTAGAAATCGCGTATGGTTTGGTGTTTCTGTCTCCACACCCTACCTTCGAATATAACAAAACAAAAATGTTTTGAAAATTAAATATTTCAAATATTTTTCTAGTTCAAAGCAATTTTTTGTAATTTTCGACTGCACTGCCGTGCTAAACACAGAAGTGGTAACTTGTATTTTTGACATTTCGAGATATTAACAATTTTTAATTTTCAATTTTCATTGTCAAACTAATCAAAACTATATTTATAGTCAAAAAATTTCAAATTTGGTTTGAATCAGAGAGACAGAAGGTTATGTTATTTGTTAATGTTAATAAAATATTAATTATTGGATAATTGAATGGTAAATTTGATATACTTTTAAAGAAGATACGGCATATTTAATAGAGTAATCTTTGAACGAAAAAATTAATTAAATGGTTTGATTATATGATGAAAATGTCAATAGACTGTTATTATATCATCTTAAATTCATAACTAATTTTTGACAAAAAAGCAAGTTACGACCTTTTGCTTAGCACGGCAGCGCACAGTTTTCGACTTATTTGCAAAAATGCGAAAATCTGTTATTGTTCCCTCCCTCTACATTCAAACAAACAAATTGAAAAAATTCACGGTTAAAAGAAAGGTTGTATAAAGATTGACCGAAAACTATAGCGGTGGGCTCATGTAGATTGCTCTTAGAACAGGATTTATTGTGCTACTGTATAGCAATTGTGTATTTTAGTAAAAAATTGAATCTAACGAAAAATACATAAAGTTTGAAAACTACCTGTTCTCAATGATCAGTAGAAAAATCAATAGATTTGCTTAACACTCGTTTGCAACAATTTGACGACACTTTTGCCCCCGACTTAGGTGACTTTAATGTTTATTTCAATAAATATCGGCACAACACATAAATTAAAATTAAATTTTCACTTGAAAAACTCATGAACCAACCACAGTTAAAGCTACAATTTAGATTTAGAAGCTGGCGTTATTGGAACTTTCTTTAACCACAATAAACAGCTTTGGGTAAGATTCAACGCAACAATATGAACAAAAACTGTTTTTTCAAATATTATATACACGGAATCCTCGACGACGATTTTTTTTATTAATAAATTCAATGCCACTTATTATGAACTTTGATCACACTTTGAATAACTGGTATCTCACTATTTCTAACCTATGGGACTCGAATTATTTAATATCTTTCCAACTAAGATTCGTTTAATTTTTTTGTTTACTATACATTTTTATTTAGACTGGCTAGCTCAGTCGGGAAAGCATCAGCCCCTTTCTCTAGGTTTAGGTTCGAACCCAACTCTCAATGTTGTTATAATACAATATAATATGAAAACAATCAATACAATCGTTACTTAGGATGTTAATTAGAATAGAAATGTTCGCCATTCTATGAATTCACACAAAGTATTGTCTAGAAATTTAATGCAACAAATCCCATATAATGTAAAACAATTTCCATAATATGGAGTCTAATGACAGTGGAAAAATACAACTTAAGTAAAAGTAAATAAGTGATGAAGAAGTTTCAACTTTGAAATTGTCATCGCCTCAACGGCGTAATCGATAGCGTGTCTGCCCAAGGATTCGAGCCGTGCACTGACGAGGTAGGTTCGAATCACGAAACGAAACACGAAAAAATGTGAAGTGGAGTTTTTTTCTGAGAAACTTCAAACCATACCTTTGAATTGAAAATATTCCAATTACTTCTTTACTTACTTGAGTTTAATTGATCTCAAAAAATTCAAAAATAATATAATATAATATTTTGGATTTTTGAGATCAATTAAACTCAAGTAAGTAAAGAAGTAATTGGAATATTTTCAATTCAAAGGTATGGTTTGAAGTTTCTCAGAAAAAAACTCCACTTCACATTTTACGTGTTTCGGATCGGATTCGAACCTACCCTCGTCAGTGCCCGGCTCGAATCCTTGGGCAACAACGCTATCGATTACGCCGTTGAGGCGATGACAATTTCAAAGTTGAAACTTCTTCATCACTTAATTATTTTTTACTTAAGTTGAATTTTTCCACTGTCATTAGACTCCATATTATGGAAATGCTTTTACATTATATGGGATTTTTGCATTAAATTTCTAGACAATACATTGTGTGAATTCATAGAATGGGGAACATTTCTATTCTAATTAACATCCTAAGTCACCTAAGTCTATTTTAAATATAATATAATTTTCAGGACGAATGTAGTCCACTAATCTTCTCCTTTCGTCTTGTCCTGTCATTTTAATCCGTCCTTGATAATTGTGATAAATAGTAATTTAAAATATACGCTAGAATATTTAAAACAAACTGAAAAATCATTCAAATAAAAAAGTGCACGAAATATGCAAAGGCTCGTGCACCATGCACATAATGGTTGACCGGGTACTAACTTGAACTTTTGATACCAAATTAAATTTTTTCTCGAGTCGATCAGACTTTTATGCAGCGTTTTCTTCCCTTATAACAAAATGTACTGTTTTTGAATCACTAAAATTAATTATTCAAAGTGTCCGTTTGCTAGTTGTCTGTGTTTTCATTACGGTCAGAAAAAAAATTTTTTTGCGCATAATTTTAGATGAAAATAAAATTCATCAATTTATTATTACAAAAGTCATATTATCTCATAAAAAGTTAAATGAAACTCTCCGTTTTTTTTTATTCTTTGTTTATTATTCTTATTATTAAATAAATTTCATCTCGCTTTGTTTTTTATTGTTCGTGAAACATGCAGCTATCATTTGAGTGCACATATGTGCTAAGGTGTTATACAAAATGTGCACGGTATGGTGAAGATCATTTGCAGGACATGTATTATGCACAATTTTGTGCACGGTAAGTTTGTAACATGCACAATTAATGCACATTTCACGCATTTTTTCAAAAATTTTTTACAGGTGCTGAATCAATGAATGAAAACAAAGATAACAATTATTTAGTTATGATTTGTAAAATTGATGTTGAATTGAAATACTAAATTGTTTAAATTGAAATGAAAACTTGTAACTGAGATCCAAAGAAAAAAAAGAATATATGTAGTTAAATAAATCACACTTGTGGAATCGAAGAATAAACTGGTTTACTTCATTTGACGAATGCCGAGGACAATTTGATTAGACAATTGGGGTGAATTGAAAAAAATTAATTCCAAAATTTAATTTATTGGTTTATAAATTTGAAATAGATCATAAGGGGAGAGTTGCGGCACGATGGCACACCCTTTTGAGAAACCAGCATAATATTATAGGCACGCATGGTTATTTATCTTTGGTTAAAATTGCTTGCTTGCTGCAAGACCTCACACCCGATAGAGCTAGCAGAGGTGTGAATGACTTTACGCGCGCACAACCAACTGAAGGAAAATGAACGTGTTTCGTGTGAGTGTGAGTGTTTAATGATAAAAAATATTTTTAAAATATAATAGTAAATCAACAAACTACTATTATTGTGTTGCGTTAATTAAAATCAATCTATGCGCAACGGAATAAAAGTATATCAGCTGATTATTTTATTGGGTATAGTAATTATGGTTGTAAAAATACAAAATAAACCTATTGTTGTGGTTTTCGGAAGGACACAAGTGGTTACAATTTTTATGTTTCTAATATCGTTCTCACTTGTAAGAGTTGGTTTTTACGTTGATTTTTTTCATTCCATATGCAGAAAAATAAAATTAGAGCTTTTTCGTCATTTTTTTATTTCTTTTAATAACAATTCTTGCATAATGGATTGCATAAATTGGACAAATTATTTAGTTTTATCTTTTAAACGAAGGAAAGCATCAAAATTTAAACAAAAGTGTGTGAGTATTTGAAACAAAATATATATTTCGATTCAGGAGTAAGAACGATATCTTTTTATTTTCGTTCCTGTATTTGAGAATGTTGTTTTTTTAAGTTTTTCCTTCGCGCTCTCTCTATGAAAAAACAGAGTAAAATAGTGATATGAGGAGTGTTTTAAATTCTGATTTAATTATGGAGACCAAAAGTACATAAACTTCACGGTTACATTTAATACGTCGATAGCATAATGAACTCATTAAGCTCATTATGTGCTCAAAACATGCTAAAACTCGAGCTTCAAAAACCAAAAACTAAATAAACATACGTTATATATAAATTGTTTTTCGTTTTCAATATTCAACCAACAATCATAATTTTACAGCAGTTGGTATATCTATAAAAACAGTTTTTATCGAAAATATTATTGACCTTAGATATAATCGATTGGAAATATACAAAACTCCACAAAAAATATTCCAAAATGACCCTTTGATAGTAGTAATACATATAATTAAGTTTTTATATAATTTTCGATAATTTAGAATTATTATTTGGATATAAAAAATAAATGTTTATAAACAATAATTTTGGTTCGTAAGTGGTCCGCTATTATGTGATTTTAAATATTGTGGATAAATGTATTGGAAGAGTTTTACAAACATTATAATAATTGGAGGATATGATTTTATCATTTTAAGTACTAAGGAAGACAGCAAGGCACACTTGAATAAAACAAGTTTTTCAATCAATCGTGATGAATCCATGACGATCAAAGTAAATGAAAATTATATTCAAACCTCCCAACAAAAGAAAAAAAGAAAATGTAGCAAAATAGTTTGAGTTGAACAAAAATATCAAAATAAAACAACATCTGCCTGTTGCAAAGTCATTTCATGGTTCGATTATTCTAAAACATAATCGTGTTTCCATTTCTAATTTTAAGTTAGATTTAAAAAACCTAACGCAGTCAAGAGTTATTGGTATGTTAAAAAAAAAACTAAATCGATTTCATCGTTAAAATTCAGTAAATTGTTCGGTTGTAGACTTATTGACTGCTAATAAACTCCTTATTCGATTGCACCTAAACCTACATCTCCGTTTTCAGACAGCGACAAAACGTCTCAAGAGAAAAAAAAATAGGTGGTAAAATTTATTGATGCGAGAAAATGAAATTCACATAAGATTACCATAATTTGTCATAAATATGTAAAAGGATAAGAAAAAAAATTCAAGTGGGTTGTAAGTTTTTGTCTATGATTTTTTTTTCTTTAATCCCTTATTTTATTTTAATGTAGAAGAGTAAAAAAGGGTGTGACCAAATTTAGAAAAAATAAATGAAACGTTATTCGAGAAACACGAAAATAATAATCAAAAAAATACCGCAAGCACTTCAAAGGGCAAAAGAAAAGTTTATTTATTTTCTATGGATAATTTTGTGTGCCGATTCGTCTCGTTTGTATCAAGTTGTTATAGGTCTCTGACCTGTCCTCCCATTAACACATTATATTATTTATTTAATTCTAGACTAACCCTAACTTTTCGTTAGTGTTTCGATAAGAATTATAACAAACAAAGCTTTAAACTTCTTCGATAAAAAGTGCACTAATACGAGCAGAAATTTGTCAGGGCTCAAAAAAGGTCCATATCAGGTTTGCCCTAGTCCGGATCAGGCATTGGTAGGGCAGTCTGATTGGGTCCTGATCATGAGTGTAAAGTTTTTCACTATCAGGTCCTGATTAGGACTACCGGATAAGACCCAGATTCATGATTGGGATATCCGGACTAGACCGTGATCTATATTTATATATTATATACATAAATTAATTAAAATAAAATTAAAATATTACAATGGAATATTAAAACATATATGTGCCACCTTAATCACTATTAATATATTCTTTCAGCGAAAAGCGATAACTAAATGATATACATGAAACAATTTTAACTATATGTATATATTTCTAAAATGGATAATACTCCAGTGAATTTTAACCAATTGAAATTTCAGGTAGGGGTCAAATACGAAAAACCAAATGAGGGCCTGATGTAATAAAATAAGGTTAACCCTAAAAGAGTATTGTAAATCAGTCCCGGAACAGGACCACATCAGATTGCTCTAATAAGGCTTATCCTTTCTGAACTGACCCGGAACTGATGACGCCCTGACTATATTCAGCTGTTCCCTAACTAATTTTTGCCCGGGAAGATGACAATTGGTTGCGTGTCTCGGCTGAAGCGATAAGATCTTTTTACTGTGATATTGATATTACTTCATTTTGAAAGACCTAAGGACTACATTCATGAGCCAAAAGTGAAATTCTTACCCCCACTTTTTTTGGCATTTCTCGACGTTTAAGGACCTAGTGATTCTAAAAAAGCAAAAAAATGTATGTCTGTCTGCCGGCCGGCCGGCCGTTATTATCTACGCTGCCGGGAAAACCGCTAGAGGGACTTCAAAACTTTTTTCTAAAAATAGGTATACTCAAGAGACAGGTCGAAAAAGATGCTGTGTTCAATAACTGTACCGAAAGTGTGTCGAAAAAATCATTAAGTGTGTCAAAAACAGCAAATTTTCATATTTTTGGCTTAAAAAACGTTCATTTTAAGTGATTAGAAGTAAGAACGTTGAATTTCGAGAAGTCTTGATGGTAGGGATTGGTATGTGAGATCAAAAACTAGAATATTGCATTATAAGTTTGTCAAAAAAATGTTGCCAAGTGTGTCAAAAGAAAGATTTTTAATTATTTATTTTACCCAATTTTTTGGAAAAATTATTTGTTTGAAATGAAATTTTACTGTTATTATTGAGAATTATGGCATTATTGATCATTATTATAGAGAATTATGGCATTATAAGTTTGTCAAAAAAATGTTGTCACGTGTGTCAAAATAAAGATTTTATTTATTTTTTTACCCAATTTTTGGGAAAAAAATAAAATTAATAATTTGTATGACATGAAATTTTATTATTACTATAGAGAATTATGGCATTATAAGATTGTCAAAAAAATAATGTCAAGTGTGTCAAAAAATGATTTCATTTATTTTTTTAGCCAATTTTTTTAGAAAAAAATGTAGCTGTTTTTATGACGTAAATGTAATTGAACATGAATTTGGACATGAAAATTTTTGAATTTTTATAGTTTTTGAAATATTTTTAGAACTTTGAAAAAAGCTTGTATTTTTGATTTTGTAATAATTTTTGCAATATTTTTAGAATTTTGAAAAACAATAGAATTCTTTTATATATAATTTTAAAATTTTGAAAAAAGTTTCAATTTTTGATTTTGTAAGAATTTTTGGAATATTTTTAGAATTTTGAAAAATTTTTAATTTTGATTTTACCATAATTTTGGAAAAAGTTTCAATATTTGATATTGTTATAATTTTTGCAATAATTTTAGAATTTTGAAAAACAATAGAATTCTTTTATATATAATTTTAAAATTTTGAAAAAAGTTTCAATTTTTGATTTTGTAAGAATTTTTGGAATATTTTTAGAATTTTGAAAAAATTTTAATTTTGATTTTACCTCGGAAAAAGTTTTAATTTAATGTTTTTGTTATAATTTTTGCAATATTTTTAGAATTTTGAAAAACAATAGAATTCTTTTATATATAATTTTAAAATTTTGAAAAAAGTTTCAATTTTTAATTTTGTAAGAATTTTTGGAATATTTTTAGAATTTTGAAAAATTTTTTATTTTGATTTTACCATGATTTTGGAAAAAGTTTCAATATTTGATATTGTTATAATTTTTGCAATAATTTTAGAATTATGAAAAAAGTTAAAATTTTTGAATTTTTAAGAATTTTAGGAATATTAAAATTTAGAAAAAGTTTAAATTTTTGATTTTATTTAATTTTTACAATATTTTTGGAATTTTGAAAGAAATGTGAACTTGTGATTTTGAAATATTTTCTCGAAACGCTAAATGGAGAGGTTTTTGAGTAGTTTGCATAGTAGTTTGAGTAGTTTGAGTAGTTGTATAATCTTTTCACTAAATTATGTTAATATATGATCTGTTATAATTTTCCGAAAACGTGTTGATGTTTCGTGTCAGTTTTGTAATGCATATCTAAACAGAGATAAAAAAATACATGTACTTTAACAAAAAGTTATGTTTGATATACATCGCTGCCCAAAACTGAAAAACCATTTCCTCATAAAAGTTTTTGGTCGAAAACTATATCAAAATCCTTAACCCAGGCCGAAGTCTTGATATCTCAGAGCTTGAGATTTCAGCTCCTCCATATTTTTTCAGTTAGATTAACGGTGTCTAAAAATTAACGCAGAATTTAAATTTGCCTCCGTTTGTGCAGTAAATTGTTGGCAGTCCTGAAAAAAACCATTTGACTGTTAAGAGTTTAGGGTTTATTAAAAATGGAGCATTACACGATACTATATCTCTAAACTAATGGAAGTTTTGCGGGACAGTTCGTCGGGAATTTTATACCAAATATGGGAAAATGTGTTTTAGTTTCGTCAACTGTGAAGTGATTAATTGAAAAATTCCGCCTAACTAGATCAGTTGGAGACCCTAAACACACTGGTCTTCCAAAAACAATACGTTTAAATATCAATATTGAAGCAGTTTGTGAGAGTGTTGGTGAAAATTCTAGAACATCAATTTGGCGTCATGGTAAAGAATTGCAAATTTCAAGATGCTCTTTACAGCGTATACTCACAAAAAATTTGTGTTTTCATGGTTATAAAATACAATTAACACAACAATTGACGCCTAATGTCTATGCACAGCGAAAAAAAGTTCGTTGAATTGATTATTGAGCATCAACAAGGGCATAGTTATTTTTCAAGCAAAATCGTCATAAGCGATAAAGTGTATTTTCACCTTTATGGTTTAGTTAATTGCCAAAATTACCGTGTTTGGGGCTCACATGTCATTGTTGAAAAACAAATGTTTGGTACGGATGTTGAGCTGGAGACATTATTGGACAATATAACTATTTGAAAATGGGGCTGATCAAGCAGTGACTGTTACTGTTGCTGAATATCGTGACATTATAACTAAGCTCTTTTTGCCAAAATTGGATGATATTGATGTGGCCAATATGTGGTTTAAACAAAACGGTGGCGCAGATGCCATACTGCAGTTCGTGAAACAATTTAATTACTCTATGAGACATTTTTTGGTCGTGTACTCTCTCGTTTCGGTGATCAAAATTGGCCACCTAGACCGTGTGATTTAACACAATTAGATTTCTTTTTATAGGTTTATTTGAAATCAAAGGCCTATGTCAACAAACCCATCACCACCCGTCCACTACAAGCCCACAACCATCCGTCTTGGGTGTTATGCATATGCAAACTTCTCGATCAGTAATAACACTGATTGTAATGCTGAAGGTGAGCTATATCTTAGTTATATTTCTGATACAAATCAACCTTTCTACATTATAGGAGCGATAAACCAGCAACTAAGCTGTAACTATGTAACTGATTCGATCGATTGGAATTTGTTTCGGACTTTATGCCAAATAGAGTTCTAAACAAAAGTATGACTTCAAAACTTATCGCTTTCGATCATTGGCAGCCCCACCTCAAATTAAATTTCTAGATCTTCCAAAAATTTCGCAGAAAAAATCGACTGGGTGCATGTTAGAAGTGTTCTTGGCGACTGGTCTGATACTCTCCAATCAACTTAGGATTTTGAAAAATTGGTATAAACATAATATTGTATTCTTTTAATGAATTACTTTTAAGGACTTTGTTCCTTTAGTAGGTCTAGAATATTCACCATAATTGGTGAATATAAACTACTAGTATAAACACAAGTTTTCTCAGGAGAGAATTCTTAAGCTGGTACTGTAATTCAGATTTGATAAAAATTTATAATTAAGATCAATAAACATTTTTGCTGGCCGAATTCAATTCACTGTACGTTAATACAAGGATACATACATCTTCTACGATTCTCTTTAACTACTAAATTCATTCCAACAATGTAAAAAACATTGCTTAGTTAAGCTGTTCATCAATTAATGAATCGGGGATTGTTTAGTTAACAAAAAAAAGACATCGGTTACAAAATATGTAAAATTTGTTGAATTAATTAGGTTTTTGATTAAATTCACGCCATTATTCTTTTCAGTGTTTAATAACTGAAAAATGTCTAAGGAAATTCCTTTGGTTTCAAACGAATTCTGCCATAACTGCAATCATTGATGAAGAGGAGAAGAAAATGGGTTTCCTTCTGTTCCGTTCCTGTCTGTCAAACTAAGACTCAAATATCTACATATTCGGTACCTATATAATTTGTTGGTACCTATATGATTTGTTCTAAAGAGTTTCGATGGAACTTCCATAAGGAAGCTCTCCGCACCACTTGAGCGAAAGCTTCTAAAATACTTATGTATTTAATATTAGGAGCTTTACCGAAACTTATATAAACAACTCTCGGAGAAAGCTTTCAAAACAAGGTTATGAAAGTTAAAGCTGTTAAAATTTATTAGGATTGAAGTAGTTTCGGTTGTAAGCACAACTCTCATTGTCTAAAAATAATTTCAATATCAACACTTTAGAAGCTTTGTACACTCAGAAAAAAAAAATAGCTTATTTAACGTAAAGTATATGTAAATTTAACTGAAAATGACGTACGAATTGAGCCAGCGGAGGCATAAGTAAACTAAACAAAATTGACTAAGTAAATTCTACTTAAAAGCATGTAAAACATTTTGCGCTGTTATGCTACTATTATGCTACCATCTTGTCTCACCAAAAAAATGAAAAAATTTAGTTTTTTTGCAATTATTAATCGTTTTTTTATCAATTCAGGATGAGAGAATTTTATACACGGCAATGGATTAACAGCAGTTAAGAAAGGCCCTGTAAAGATAAAATGCTATTTATTATTAATATTTATTTTGGACTTAACCCGCATTCGATCCCCAGACCTCTGTGTACAAGGCAGCAGCATTAACCATTCGTCTATCTAAATAATTATTTACATCAATTTATTTATGAATATTATGTTGATGCTTAAGTTTAGGACGTTCGAGGGTTCGATTCACAGACTGACCACTATTTATTTTTATTACATTTTTATTATTTTTTTAAAATAACATAAAAATGATTCCTTTTTATTCATAAAAATTCAATTTCACAGCATTTCAATTTATCGATACTGTAGTTATTTTAAAATTATATAGACCTAAACATTTCAAATTTATTCCGACAATAATAATAATGTAACTAAGGTAACACAGAAATAACAATTATATTCGTCGCTTTAATAATGAAATGACGTATACGCAAAAGTATAGTTTCGAGATATTTGAGTTTAAAGTTTGATGTGCGCATGCATTTGCATGGACGTTAATTTATAATTTATTAATTCTTACCCCCAGTCATAAAATAATTCGAAAATGTAAAAATGCCAATTCAAAGATACCCTTATGGGGAATGCAGCGCACCTATTATATAAAAACAACGTATAAATAGCATACGTTGTTTCATTATTAAAGCGACGATATATATGTGGAATTCTTTTTGCCAAAACATTGTTCTGACATTTTGTGCTCTCAGATCAATTTATTATTTGACATTACGTGTTTTATTTGGTCAAAAAAAGTGAGTTTTCACCCTAAAAAGATTTTTTTGAATCTAGATTTTTAGCTATAGAGCAAAACATAAAATACAATAAAAAAAAAAAAAGAAATACTGCATGTATCTCTCAAAATTAGTAAACAAACAAAACGCCACGCCAAAACGTAAGAGCATGTGCTGCATAAATTGACAGCTATACATATGTAAATTTTACTATTATTTTAACTAAAATTTACGTTTTATATGACTTTAATACTCGAAGTCATACGTAATTTTCAAACTATGAAAACGTAAATTTAAAGATGTCTTAGTAAAAAGTACGTATCATATAAGCAATTTTCAGCATACTTAAGTTAATCTCTTTGGGTAAATAGTGGATTATATATACGCGTGTGTATAAGTATGTTTAGCACTATTTGCCATGTAAATTTATCATTTTTCGACGGTTATCTTTTACAAAATTGTTAAGTAAATGTAACGACCATTAGGTAACTTTGTTTTCATCTTTCAAAATTTACTGTTTCAGTAGTAAATTTATTTTCAAAAATTTTACAATTCCAATTTTGCTTTATTAACGTGGCACAGGATAATATTACTTAAATTATCAATACTTTGCACTAGTAAATTTTAGAAAAACGTACATTATGTTTACAATTTTTGAGTTACTATAGCGCATAAGTAACAAACGCATCGTTTTTTTTTCTGAGTGTAGAGACTGTTAAGCGAAAATGAAAAATTTTAAGCTGACGAAAACTATTGCTTCTAGTATATCTAAATAACCCGAGCAGAAATTAGTTAGGGAAAACCTGAATACAGTCAGGGCGTGATCAGGGCCTGGTCAGTCCTACAAGGGCAATCCCTATTAGGGCAATCTGATGTGGGCCTGTTCCGGGCCTGATTTATAATACCCTTTTAGGGTCAATCAAGTTTTTCGTATTTGACCCCTAGCTGAAATTTAAATAGGTTAAAATGCACTAGAGTATTATCCATTATAGAAATATGTAGCTAAAATCGTTTCATGTATATTTTAGTTGTAGCTTCTCAGCTGAACGACTATAATAATAGTCATTAAGGTGGTATGTATGTTTTAATTTTTTCCATTGTAATGTTTTTATTTTAATTTGATTAATTTATGTATATAATATATAAGTATATATCAGGGTCTGGTCAGGATATCCCAATCTGGGCCTGATCCAATTATCCCAATCAGGTTCTGATCTGGTAATCCCAATCAGGACCTGATAGGGCAAAAGCGTTACACTCATGATCAGGGCCCAATCAGGCAGCCCTACCAATGCCTGATCCGGGTTAGGGCAAACCTGATCAGGGCCTTACTTGAGCCCTAACAAATTTCTGCTCGGGAAGCTTACTGGGAATTGAGTATATGACGGCCATTTCGTTTAAGTCAAAATGGTATTGCGCGTTCGAAAAATAGTTTTAGTAATAGTCAAAATAGTATTTTGGGCTGATTGTATGAACAACGATGGATAGAAAAAAGTTCGAGAATAAAATTATATCTTTATCCGAGATGATATTTTCCGTCGATTGTAAGAGCGCGGATAGAATTTTTTTTTTATTGCATTTTTAAAGCAGTATTTTATAAGTGGCAATATTTTTTATTTTACTTTTCTATTGAATAAATTTAATTATAAAGTAAAATAAATTATTTGAAAACTTAAATTAATTATATTAATATTATATTATAAATATTATTTATTTTACTGTTAATTTATATCAAAAAACAAATTTTAGAAATGCACAAATTTAAATTAAAAAATAATCATAAATTTAAAATAAAATTATCCTGCTATGCGCATGTCAAGAAAAATCAACTTGTGTTATCCACTGTTCTATACAAGAAAAACAGCAGATAGAACAAAGAATAGAAGAAAATCCTCGTATACATTTTTGGTTCTATCGTGATTAATACAATATAAACGACGTTATATCGGAGGATTTATCTTCTATTCGCGTTCATACAATCGGCCTTAGAGTCTTGAAGTAGTTAAAAAATCAAGTCAACTAGAACCAACTAGAGTGGAGTGGGAAAAATTTAAAGGTTATTTGGCTAAGTTTTACGAATAATGATATACGAATTTTCTTTACATTTTTGAGGGCCAAACTCGTCAGGAAGAACTAAAGGGGTACAGATTGTTACAACTTATTCATTCTATTAAAATAACAAACAGCAAATGGTTATGTGTTATATCATTACTAATATTGTTATTGGTTTATATTTACCCAACAAAAAACTGCGTTCATCAGCACCTTAGTACGCATGTTATTATTTTTGACACCTAGCGGATGACATAACACAACAAATTTTATTTAAAAAAAATATATTCTTAAAACAAAGCTGTAAATACGCTGAAATTTAATGATTAAAGAGTACAACCCCTTAATGTATGCTATTCCTAAAACCTTCAAATCAATTATAGGCTCGTCAATTTTTACATTGACTTTGGTCATCTCTGATATCTTGTAAAAAGCATTTTGCAGTTTTCTTTTTGTTTCTAGGTGGTGAAGTCACTGAAATGGTATAATAGCAGGAATGTTGCTCTTTGTGACAGACCCAAAGGTATTGTTCGGTCAGCATTTCATTGTTTGTGGGTAATATGTTACATTCCGCTTGCATATGCTTTCGGTGAGCCATCAGATGACATCCAGTTATTGTTCGCAACAGTGCGTTATTTGTAAATTCCTATTGCTTTGTTTGTTGTGATATTTTTTTCTTGTTGTTCATTCGTTCGTTGTCAGTAATGGGTCAAATTTTAAGGTTTCGAGTTTTTGACCGCCAACAGTTTTGAGTTTTTGACCGTTGCAATAAGCATGTTGTCCATGCAGATGTTTAGCCTGTATTTACTTCCTTCGGCGATGAGGTGAACAGAAGTAATGTTTTCTGGTTTTAAACCATTAATTCAAGATGTTCAGATAAGTATTCAGAATATTGATGAGTTGTTTCAGGTCGTTTCCTGTTGCAAGTACAATGCAAGTAACGTACAGTCGTCCGCATATGACTGGTTATTCCTTTTGGTAGGTTATGTCGACTGTCTAGGTAGAGATTGAATAGTCATGGCTAGGGAACGCCACATTGTGGCCAACTCCCTGTCTTTTTTTTAATAAAATGTGTTCTATAGCAGGCATTACAATATGTGTCACAACACAACATAAAAACCTTTTAAGACCAAGGTCTCACAATAACATGCGTTCTAAGGATGTCGCAACGCAAATTTTTTTTTTGTATATTTTATATTTTTTGTTAAATAATGGATAACTAAACAATCAATACCATCACTTATAAAATATGACATAGGCCAATATTTTAAGATTGAGAAAATAAAAATGAAATAAGAGATAAAAAGCAAATTTGTTTTAAAAATTTGCAGGAACGAAATGGGGAACTAAAATGGGGTTCCCAATAATCCAGCTGGTGGCACAATCCTTGATTATGTGATGCACTATCCTATTCGATGATTAAAGCCCAGATATAGACCTATACGAAGGCTCGCCTCCTCGAACAAGCAACAGCGTACCATCATCAAGGAATATGCTAGGAATATATTCAAGTTCGGTTCTCCATTCTGCAATTAGCATTCGTAACATGCTTGTAAGGGAAACATCTAAGTTGAATTTTCTTTTTCTAAAAATGAATCAGTTGTTGAAACGACTGAGTTGAACAATGAAGCCTTCAGGTGGCCATTTACGATAAGATTAAACAAAATTATTTTTTACCTTCACGACTACCCATAAGTCTTTAAGAACTACAAAATATCACGTAATTAAGTCTTTAATTTTAAATAAAAATCGGTTGCGCATGATATATTATGTAATTGTCATCCAATTAACACATAATTAGATTTTCGATTAATCAATTTTAACCGGAAATAAAAATTAACGAAACGGATGAGTTTGAAATTAAGTTGTTTAAATTTTTTTTGTCGTACATCTTTCTTCACAGTTTATTTGTCATAAATTAAATTAGAATTAAATCAGATATCTCAATTAGATTAATTTTATAAACTAATGTAATAGAAGAAAACAACAGATCTTGCAGTATTAATTCAAATTTTGTTTATATAACAAACAAACTACAACTATGGAATTAATATCGAACATAAAGCAAAAACCACTATTGAATTTGTTACGGATCATACAATTTACATTTTCTTTTTCCTATATTTTAATCACATAGTCACGTGACCTGAGTTAAACGTTAACTTGTACTTATTGTTCTTCTTATTTATTTATTATTTATTTATTATGTAAGTTGCTGGGAAAATGTACAATGAAAATAAAAGAAAATTTTTGTATAAATGGGGAAGAAATTTGTTTAGGGATAATATGGTAATTTGGTTGTTTTATAGGCATATAACCATTTTTTAATAAATTAAGTGATAAAACGTGTAGAAATAATTTTATTTTAGTTAATATTTTAAGTTTAAAATTAAGCTAATTATATGATGAATTAGTTTTGAGACTCGGGGTAGGGTAGGGTAAGGAAACTACCTAATATTACCATACATGCTTCCTTCAACCGTTAAAAGAGAGGACCACCCTCTCTCATAATCTAACAATGAATCAAAAAAAAAATCATGAGAATCAGTTGTTCCACTTGATTGTTGTATATATATTTTCCAATAAATTAGTTTTAGTTTTTATTAGTTTACCATAAATTCATCTAATCCGTAACAAAAACCCAAAATACCATATACAATCTATTACATTGTAATCCATGAATTCCAATTTTATGATTTTGATTTCTGTGAGTTCTTTCTATGTACATGTCATCATCATGAGTGTATATATAGCTAGAAATAAATTCCAGTAAATTGACCACAAAGTCATATACATATTTCAACTCTTATTTCAAAGAAATTCGTTTCACTTTTTCCTTTTCAGTTCTATTATTCTTAGATTTTTACGTATCTTAACGATTAAGTGTAAAGAAGTAATAAAAATAAAATACAAATCATATAGAAATCCAGATGTTGATTGAATTTATATCGATGTGAGTTTGACTTCTATTATTTATGTACAGATTTGTGTTTTCAATATTATATTTTAATTTATGAATGCGACCGAAAAATATGTTAAAATTGTAATAAATAATAAAAATATTCATGGATTGATTTTAATCATAAATTAGACGATTACTATAAAAAACGTAAACATTTCTACCTTACTATGCCATATGTACTTTCATTTTCATTTCATTTCAAAGTTATACAAAGAAACTAACAAAACAAAATTTACCAATTTTGAACTAAAAATATAAGGCTTGTCTTTGGTTCAATAAAGACCGACGTTTGAAACAGGAGCCTAGAGCTCTACAGGAGCCGATACAAATTAGAAATCGAAAACCCAATATATAATATTCTCAGACACAGGCACAGGAGTGAAAATAAAAAAATATCGTTCTTAATCCTAAATCGAAATAAATAGTTTCTCCCAAATTTTCAGACTAAAAATTTAAGTAATGACAACCTCATCTTGAAGTGGGCAGTTTATTATTCAAACAAAGAAAAACTATTTCCAAACAATTTCACCGTGATTTGGAAAACTACACGTTAGCATTTTCCTGATAACAGAATGAGGCTTATTTAAAATATAAATTGTTACATCCAATATAACAGTATTTGAATAAAGTTAATAACTATTGTAATGGACGCTTGGCCTATAATTACATCAATAGGAAGCAATTTGATAGACTCCGCGCCAAGCGATGTTATATTCCAACCAGCTCGAGTGTTATGAGTCCGAAAAAAAGAAGATCTATCATTCCAGCACAAATAAACTGATAAGTGCGTATTTTGGAATTATTCAGACCAAAAAGAAATAAAAGGAAATATAAGACACTGACGACCCTAGAGAAAAGAGGCAACAACCCTCACATCCACCACAATAATAGATTTTATTTACATAATTCAAAAAAAATTCCGTAAAAGATTTGTAAAAAGGCAATTAATTTTTTGCGCCACAAAACAAAGGCGATTGTTGATTTAAATTCGTTATAATAAGGATAGTGTGTTGTTGGACAATAATTGTAAAATATAATCAATCAAATAATCTGTTACGCCAAATGAATATTCGATTGCTTAATAATAATCGCAAAATGTAATCAAATCAGTGTAATTTCTTGTGCCACATATAAAAGCGATTGTTGAATAATATCATAAACCAATTGTTGCACCAATGGGTAATTGACGAAAATTGGACATTGAAAAAAAAATTGTTGCACCAATCGCAGATGATGTCGTTTCTGCTTTCAATTATAAATTACTATTGTTTGTGACAGAATTACCAAAATTAATAATAACTTTTAATAATAACTCCTATTTTTTGTTTTCAATATCACCAATTACAGAAAAAAAACGAATAACTTATAATTTCATTGTTTATTTATTAATGATAATTTTATAACAAACCTTTTGAATTTATTTCTTTTCTTAATTTATTTTTGTCTAGATTTACAACGATTATAAAATGAAAATCAATTGAACACCGCAAAGTACTATTTTGCCAAATTGTTTAATATAATTAATTTTTTTTTGCGTATTGGATCATTCACGAAAACTGTAAAAAACTGTGTGTGTTCCGCGTCTTGATACTAATCGAACTTGTTCTTAATTTTTCAAACTAAAATCACTATTTTTGTTATCCACACAAAAATTTTTGTCTAAAATAAAATTAATTGTAACAAAACAATCCTTCACAAAGGACTGCAACGAAAATGAATTTCAACAATCAAGTTGACTATAAGAGCGTTAAATTCTTCTTATTTGAATTGCACTAAATAAATTTCACAAAACAAATTCAATTTTTCTATAAATTTTCTATTTTATATAAACTACTAATTAACAAATTTTATTATTCTCAGGCTCTGAGTTTATTCACGAGACTGCATTTTAAAATTTATCGACCGCCATTACAACAACAAACAAATAAGATATTTTTTCTATTTTGTCTTGGATTTAAACTAATTTGAATTAATTTTTCTAATCTTTTTAATTAACGGTACAAATTTTTTCTAAATTCTCACTAGACATATAATTTTTTTTCTAATTTAACTAGACTATATTAATATTAATAGAAATACACATTAATTCAAAAAAACTCAGTTTTTAATCAAAGAAAATAATTAATAATATTTTAAATTTCAAAATTGCGTTTTTCGATATTCACGAGCAACTGTCCTCCTCTACCAATTGCCAATTTTATTTATATTTGTTTTCATTTCCCTTCTTTCAAAGTACATATCGTTGTCTAGCCGTATGTGTCAACCATAATACATACGGCATAGACAACCCGAAATCCAGTACAAGACCATTGAGATATTCCGAGAGGGCCCAAGACCACACCGGTTTACACGAAATAACCCCAATTTACATTTCAGATACATTTCGGTCTCCTTAGACGGATTTTCTTCTGAGTCTAAACTAATTAACGCTGGTGTACCTCAAGGCTCAGTATTGTCCCTAACTCTATTTTTGATTTATATCAACGAATTGTTGAAAATCACCAGCAACACAATAAATAGTTTTCCAGATGATAGTACTCTGCACAAGTCGTTCGAGCCCCTTCCTTCAAAAGGTAAAATGCAAGAACGAATTAATCCCGCCCGGAGAGACGCTGCCATAAACGTGAATAAAGACCTAAAAATGTGGCCGATTGGGGTGACCCAAACCTGGTCAATTTCAACTCTACCAAAACACAGCTGTTGATTGTTTCCAGATCAAAGACCGAGTTCCCCAAAGATATTTTATTCAGTATGTGTGATGAACCAATAGGCAAATGTTAAATCATTCGTTTATTGGGTGTTACAGTTTCAAATGACCTACTCTGGAACGTAATGGCGATGGCAAAAAGCGCGTCTAAAAAACTCGGCCTCCTAAATAGATGCAAAAAATTTTTCACTAATTTTTCATATCAATTGCTCCATGTTTATAAGTCCTATATTCGTCGCTGTATGGAGTACTGTTGTCAAGTTTGAAGTGCTGCTTCTGTTGATTCTCTTGGACTCTGTTCAAAAGCGGGCTATACGAATTGTGGGTGATCGAACTTTGACATCAAAACTTGATTCCCTACAACATCGTCGCACTGTTGCTGACCTCATTGTTTTTTACAAATATCGTCATCAACAGTGCTCAGATGAAATCAGCAGCATCATGCCTCAAACTTATTCTCACCCCCGTTCCACACGAAAATCGGCTACCGCAACCAGTCAAACGGTCGATATCCCACGCTGTCATACTGGCAGATCGCAGAAAGACTTCTTTGTCCGAACTGCATACAAATGGAATAGTTTGCCGGAACCCTTAGTCTCAGGTGACTTCCACCCGCAGAGGTTTAAAAAACGCGTCCATCATGACCTTAGAACGCCAGTTGTTGTCGGACCTAGGTCTAGAGCTAGGTCTTAAAAGGTATTTACGTCCTGTTGTGACACTAATTTTAACTCTATAACACAACACATTTTATTAAAAAAAAAAAGGAAAAAAAAAATTTATAACTTTTTATAAAGATTATTTTAAATAATCAAATTGTTAATCTCAAGTTTTATTCACTTTTAAACCCTACTATAGTTTCTTCAAAGATAAGGGTGGAGCTCATACAGTCTATCCACACCGTCCACAAACAACAACCGTTTCACCGCCAGAAACAGCGTCTTAACATTATTTCCATGAAAGAAATTTTCTTTGGCACTTATATCATGAATTTTTCATTTTAAAAATTAAAATTGAATTATTTGAAATTAATTGAACTAAATTTTATTTTCACTTACAAATTACGTGAGACTGTCTGAACTACATCGTTCTATAATTAAACAGTTGTTGAAACAATTTCGTAGTTCGATTCGCAATTTCTGCCCGCACGGTGAGGTTGAGACAACTGCATTTCAATTGGAAATAGAACATGCTTTTTTCAGTATTGTATTGAATTTAATGATTTCCTTCGTTTTGAAAATAAAAATAAATTATTTGTCTGAATGGTTTGTTCAATTATGATTGTATTTTTATAAAAATAAATAAAACGATAACAAAAAAGTAATAACTCTCTACTTCTGAAAAAAGATATTACTGTCTTCAAAGGATTGAAATAAAAAATATAAATTTGACTCTCAGGAGTAGGAACGAAATAAAAACTTTTAACTTGTGAATGAAATTTTATGGATTCAAAGAGTGGTCATTAAAAAATTATAAAAAACTTTAATATTTTAACATTATTTTATGTAAATCTAGTTATTTAAGATCGATTCACCGTACAAGACTTTCATTTATTTATTCCAATAAACGAACAATTTGTTTATTCTCGAAATAAATCCATCCGAGCCGGATGATATTTTCAATCCAGGCCTTCTGCAATGTTTTCATATGGTTTAAACCCAGCCAAAAAGTTATCATTTTTTTTTAAATGAAACCAATCAATCGGCTCAAGAAGGGAACCTTCATTTTCTCTAGACACAAGCCACCCATAAGTTTTATCGCCCACATTTATGTTTGTATCAGTATGTACAAGAAAAAGAAAAATCACAAAAATGAAAAAAATTCCCAACATTTCTTTTATAAAAGAAAACAGACATAAAAACGGGAAATCTATCTAAAAATCTAAACTAAGAGGAAAAGCTTTATAGATAAGCCAACAGGATTTGAATTCATTTTCATCCATCTCGCACTCAAGAGGAAAAAAAAATAAATAAATGTATAAATAAAAAGAAATTGTTTTTTATTTTTTTATAAAAAAAAATATTTAGAAGAAACGAGTAGCAATAAGATTTTGAAGAATGGATTCATATAAGACGAAGGGAATTGAATCCCAAAAAAGGATTTAAAACAAATAACAAAGAAAAAAGATGACAGAGACAAATACGAAAAGAAAATGGATGGAATATAAAAGTTGATGCATCGAAAAATTGAATATGATTATTATGATAAGGAAATAAGATGAAAAGATTAAGATATTTCGGATGGATCAATTGGAGATGGATTAAGGGAATGTTAGAAAAATATGAAGGCGAAAGCAATGTTTGTAACGTAAGTAAATAATTTGTGATGATACCCGTAATTGTTACAGATTACAACTCAATATTTTAGTATATTAATCAGATTATAATATTAATCGTTTACAATAAATTTAAAAAGAAATAATTTCAAATCATAATCCAAAATAATTAATTTCATCAATTTGACACTCCAACAAATACTATGACATCAATTTTCTGTTAGTTTTGACAAGAAAACAATATACAATTGAAGCTATCATTAATCAATGTCATTGAATTTTAATAGTTTTTGAGTGATGACTTATTTCGTTTCGAGACGGGATCACACACCCAAAACAAAAATTAATTCAACTTTGTGATCATCTTCATCTTCAAATCAATTCATAATATTCATATAATAGGATTTATTGTGTAGGTTTTGATATGTCACTAAATGCAAGTGATTTGTATCAGATGACTACTGTTATTGACTTCCTTTTATTATTTTATACATTTTTTTTTATTTCAAGGAAAATAATATAATTTGACGTAATTATATCAAGAGTTTGATCTTTTGACTTGTTGTTGCTGAGTTGATCGTTGGTAATTTTAATTTTTTCGTTTTCTGGTAAAATATTATATAAAAGAAATAAACGCCGAAATCTTGAAAGTGGTTATAATTTTTAATATTTTAATGTCTGGATAAACACATAAAGAAAAAGAAATTATTCAACTTCGAGTCGATCAATTCTTGATCATTACTGTAAGATTTTTTTTACCATAACATCAGGATCACCTGTGTAATGAATGCCTACATAAAACTATGAGGATTCTTTTTCGTTTAAGTATCATTATTATTTCAATGGAATAATTGCACGAACAATTTGTGTATTATTTTGTTGTTTGAGGTATCTGATCGTCATATAAATATAATATAAATGTTGGTAAAATGGTAAAGGCGTGTCTCAATCATATCCGGTTGGATGATCAGTTTATAACAATAACAACAACAACTTCATACTTAAAATAATTTGTTTAATTTTTTAAATGATTATAGGATTTATGTGAAATGGAAATCATTCTACTCAGATTTATTTTGGTGGTTTGGAAACAAGAGTACTCTTATAGTAAAATTAAAAACAATTTCGTTTATTTTTCCTGCTGTTCAACATTTAGAATTTTATACTAGTTCTTAGTATAATTTAAGTAGGGAATTGAAATTTTGGAGAGCAATACTGCGTTGTTGGTAAAATAAGTTTTAAGACGAAAATTAAAACGAGTTTGATTGCCATGGCATTCAAGTCCTACTAAGAGAAACCGTTGATCATATTTTGGAAATCTGTAATCAATGATCGAAATAAATTTTGACGAATGTACTGCTTTTATATAGTTAATTATATATAAGAGTAGTACCTTAAACTGCAAGCAAAGTGCTTTGAGCTAGAGATGGGATTTTTCAAAGCCATCAAAAATCATTATATTATACGTTTATATATTATATTACACAAAAAGTGTTTTTTTAACCGATTTCATATTGCACATAATATAATTGAAAAACAGTATGTACGACACGTATGTATTTGCACAGATTGCGTAAAGGCGCATTCTAACTGACTCCATTATCAGCTTTGCTATAGAAAAAGGTTTAGATACGGGAATGTGAAAAATTTTTGGGAATGTGAAAAAACTGACATGGTGAATACGATTTTATTAGGCGTTCAATATTTTGATCCATTTTGGTCTAACAACAATGTTTACGAGCATTTTGTTTTGTTTTAACCATGCCCCAATCTCCTTAATGAAGCATATTGAGAACACGAGTTTGGAGTTGTTTAGGTATTATAAATCTAGCTGAATCATGCTATTTTATTTAGATGCTATTAAAAATAGGTAATGCATTTTTTCTTACTTGCGATATGGTTTCATATCAATATAGAGTCATCATTTGCTGGCCATCCTTCAGTAACAATTAGACTGCTATCCCACTGGAAAATTATCTAAACCTTCTTGAAATATAATAACAGACCCCTTACAAATATCTTCCTTCTCATCAAACCTTGGATCTGGATGCCATTAATCTGAACGCCCAACGTTGAAGACGATTTGCTGTCACCGTTGGTAACTGTTTATTTGGATGAAATATAGAGCAGCTAGTGGCATATGATCAGTGTACAGTAAAAAAAATTTTCCATACAAATATTGATTAAATTTCGTATACTCAATGTCTTCGTATACTCAATGTCCGTATACTCAATGCAAAAAGTATTTCTCGACCATTGGGATACATGTGAGAGATGAATGCTCCAATGCCGTACCTTGAAGCATCAGTAGATAACGCTATCGGCTAATCTTCTCTAAACTCTTTTCTAAATTTTGTAGAATCAATTATTCTTTGTTTGATTAATTGAAATGCATTTTCTTGTTCAGACTTCCATTTAAAAACGATATCGTTTATTTCAGTTCATTTAATGGAGCAACTATCTGTGAAATATTTTGAATAAATCATAATTAACTTCTTCAAATTGTTATCTAATTCAATCTGTAAATAAGCTTCAGATAAATCAAGCTTAGAATAAAACTTACCCTATTGTAGACGTTAAACAACTCCTGATCCTTGGAATTGGGTATTGTTTAATTTCCAGTTGGTAATATAACCCTAAAATCATCACACAATCTCACAGATTTATCAGGTTTTTCAACCAGTCTATTGGCGCTGCCCATTGACAAAATTTCACTAGTTTAAAAACACCCATATCCACAAGTCTGTCGATCTCTCTTTTTACTGGATCCATTTGTGATGTAGGTAGGACTAGTTTTAAAAATCTTAGGATTAAAATTCTGTTTTAAATAAAAATTAGCTTTAAAATTTAAACAGTGCCCCGCACCAGTATCAAATAATTATTTGTAGCTTTCACAGAGATAATAGCTTAATTCATTAATGTAAAATTTTCAATTTCCCGATGAACCTGATTGAACAGTAATAATTTTATCAAACTTCTTAATTGGAAAGTGATATTGACCAAACCAATTCATTTCAAAATTATTAGTTCCCTCGCAGTAATCTGCTACTAATAATTTTAAATCTTTGTCACATTTGAAAATTCAACCGAAACATTTAAAATTCCTTTCAAAGGAACATATAAATTTCCATAGGCCCACAAAACTGAACTTGTAGGATTACAAAGCGGCTTACTTAATTGTTCATAACCTTTAAAAAAATCATTGAAAGTGATGCCCCCTGTATCTAACAAATATTCCATTAGTGTATTAATTACTACAATTGATAAGTACATTTTCTTTCCTCGACGTTAAAAGCAATCTTGAAAAACTTATTCGAAATAAGTGTTTCTCAACTCAACTGAGTTTCTCCATTTTAACTTCTCGAATTCACAAATTAAAATTTTTATATTTTTAATATTGTTCTTACTCGTAAGAGTAAAATTTTTATTTTTTTGATTTTGCTCTTTTCAAATTGATTTAATTTTTATTTTATTTCATTCCATACGGTACTTATCAATTGTAGTATTAATTACTACAATTGATAAGTACATTTTCTTTCCTCGACGTCAAAAGCAATCTTGAAAAACTTATTCGAAATAAGTGTTTCTCAACTCAACTGATTTTCTCCATATTAACTTCTCGAATTCACAAATTAAAATTTTTATATTTTTAATATTGTTCTTACTCGTAAGAGTAAAATTTTTATTTTTTTGATTTTGCTCTTTTCAAATTGATTTAATTTTTATTTTATTTCATTCCATACGGTACTTATCAATTGTAGTATTAATTACTACAATTGATAAGTACATTTTCTTTCCTCGACGTTAAAAGCAATCTTGAAAAACTTATTCGAAATAAATGTTTCTCAACTCAACTGAGTTTCTCCATTTTAACTTCTCGAATTCACAAATTAAAATTTTTATATTTTTAATATTGTTCTTACTCGTAAGAGTAAAATTTTTATTTTTTTGATTTTGCTCTTTTCAAATTGATTTAATTTTTATTTTATTTCATTCCATATGGTACTTATCAATTGTAGTATTAATTACTACAATTGATAAGTACATTTTCTTTCCTCGACGTTAAAAGCAATCTTGAAAAACTTATTCGAAATAAGTGTTTCTCAACTCAACTGAGTTTCTCCATTTTAACTTCTCGAATTCACAAATTAAAATTTTTATATTTTTAATATTGTTCTTACTCGTAAGAGCAAAATTTTTATTTTTTTGATTTTACTCTTTTCAAATTGATTTAATTTTTATTTTATTTCATTCCATACGGAAAAAAAGAAAACTAGGTAGTACTTTTTCGTCATCCTTTTTATTTATTTTAATAAACAAAAACTTGCATAGTTGAACAAAACATTCAGAAAAATAATTTATCCTTCATTTCTTTCAGAGCGAACAAGCCTTACATTTAGTTGGAGATCAAAAACAGTTTCATGCAGCTTCATTTACTATTTAATAGTTTATAAGCAAAACACAAGAACATCAATATTTTGGCACTGAACAATTCAGTGATTTCACAGCAACTTAAAATAAGTAAAGAAAACAAATAATTTTCCTTTTAAAAAGCCTATGTAAAAACAATCAAAATAAAATGAAACCAAAAATTTTTCAATTTCCATTTCGTAAGTAGTATAAACAATGTACATATGTATTCAGCTGAAAAAAGAAAAGGTGAAAAGGTGACCTAACAAAATATGTCATTGGCTATACCACTTATTTTCAAAATACCAAGCGAAATAAATGTAGCTCCATTTATTTTGTACGGAAAATGAAAATAAATTGAATTTTTGATAATTTTTTTTAAACTTTTTCAAATTTTATGTATATTTTACTTCGGTCTGAAGGACCTAAGTATTACAATGAGTTATGTTTGATATACATCGCTGCCCAAAACTAAAAACCATGTCCTCATAAAAGTTTTTTGCCGAAAACTATATCAAAATCCTTAACCCAGACCGAAGTCTTGATATCTCAGAGCTGTGAGATTTCAGCCCCTCCATATTTTTAGGGTTCCGTTTTTTATACGGAACACTATTGGTGAAAGTAAAACGAGTTTTTCACATTAGATCGATTATCTCGTAAACTATAAATGCTATGGACTTGAAATTTGAGGTGCATATAAAACTAATCTGCTCACATGAAATGAAGTATACAAATAAAACTAAAGGGGTTTTCGTTTGGTTTACAGGGGTACGATGTGAGACCTTTGAGAAAATATATTTTTTTATAGATTCAAGTAGGGTATCATATGAAAGGGCTTCATTTCAGTATTCCTTAAAAATTTATTTTGGAATTTTACACCTCACCATTTTTTGTATAATTTGGAATAATGACGTTTTTTTCGTGTTTTCTTACCTGAATTAGCTCCGAACCTAACTGATCGAAAATTTTCAAATGTATTTGGAATGATAGAAAAATTAGTACGTTTTTAATAAAAAATATAAAAAAGTGTCATATTCTCATACTTAGATTTATTAAGGGGGTGGTTATGAGGAGGGGTAAAATCACTATTTAAAATGGGGTCAAATGGGGTATCATTTGAAAGAGGACTTTATTTAGAAAACATAGCAATTTTTTTAGAATTTTGCGATGCACAGTTTTTGAGTTATTTTCAAAAAAGTGCAACTTTCAGACCGTTCCCCCTCTCCCCTACGTTTCGACACTGATTGACAGAAAAATTTGAAAAAATTTACAGAGCTAGGAAATTTAGTAAATTTTGTATGAAAATTATAGCGAGGTCTCAAATAATTATATTTCAGTGTGGTTAGGGGACCGGTGTAAAGAGGGTAAAAAAAAATTTTTTTGACTTAAGCGAGTGGGGTGTCATTTGAAAAAACACTTAATTTAAAATTTGTTGCAATTTTTTTTAGAATTTTGCGGTGCACAGTTTTTGAGTTATGGACAAAAAAGTGCAAAATTCAGACCGTTCCCGCCCTACGTTTCGACACTGATTGACAGAAAAATTTGAAAAAATTTACAGAGCTAGGAAATTTAGTAAATTTTGTATGAAAATTATAGCGAACTCTCAAATAATTATATTTCAGTGTGGTTAGGGGACCGGTGTAAAGAGGGTAAAAAAAAATTTTTTTGACCCAAGTGAGTGGGGTGTCATTGGAAAGAACACTTAATTTAAAATTTGTTGCATTTTTTTTTAGAATTTTGCGGTGCACAGTTTTTGATTTATGGACAAAAAAGTGCAAAATTCAGACCGTTCCCCCCCCCCCCTACGTTTCGACACTGATTGACAGAAAAATTTGAAAAAATTCCCAGAGCTAGGAAATTTAGTAAATTTTGTATGCAAATTATAGCGAGGTCTCAAATACATAATTATATTTCTGTGTGTTTAGGGGACCGGGGTAAAGAGGGTAAAAAAAAATGTTTTTGACCCAAGCGAGTGGGGTCATTTGAAAGAGCACTTAATTTAAAATTTGTTGCAATTTTTTTTAGAATTTTGCGGTGCACAGTTTTTGAGTTATGGACAAAAAAGTGCAAAATTCAGACCGTTCCCGCCCTACGATTCGACACCGATTGGCAGAAAAATTTGAAAAAATTCACAGAGCTAGGAAATTTAGTAAATTTTGTATAAAAATTATAGTGAGGTCTCAAATAATTATATTTCTGTGCGCTTAGGGGACCGGGGTAAAGAGGGTAAAAGAAAATCTTTTTTGACCCAAGCGAGTGAGATGTCATTTAAAAGAGCACCTAATTTATAAATCATTGCAATTTTTTTTAGAACTTTGTGATGTAAAGTTTTTCAGTTATTATCAAAAAAGTGCAAATTTCAGATCGTTTCACCCCCTACGTTTCGACGATGATTGACAGAAAAGTTTGAAAAAATTCGCAGAGACAGGATAATTTGTAAATTTTGAATGAAAGTCATAGCAAAGTCTCAAATAACTATATTTCTGTGTGTTTAGGGGATGGGTGTGGTGAGAGTAAAAAACCACTTTTGACCCATGAAGGATTACTTAATTTAAGAAACATTACAATTTTTTTAGAACTTAGCGGTGCACAGTTTTTGTGTTATTAAAAAAAATATTTTTAGTATGTAGCCTCTTTACCCCCCCCTAAATTTCAACACTTGATTGACCGAAAAAATAATCAAATTTAAACCATTTACAAGCTGGTGAATCTTTCTTGAAATACCATAAACATCTATGGATGAGATTAAACCTAATGTAACATTTTTTAGTTGATCAATGTGGATTTGATTGTAATTTACTATTGACATTTACGATTAAACATTTATTATTTTGTTATGCGTCTATGGTCTGGAAATATAAAGACATTACAACACAACTTTTTGTCAATAATTTTTGATATTGCGTTCTTTTACATTCACGGGTCCCTTGACGAGCGAGTTTTATTCGCACTTGTCTGACCTTTTTCTATTACATTCTATTATTTTTTTCTATTACATTAAGTTTCGTTCCAAAATAAGTATATATTTTCAAGCCAAAAATTTATTTTCATAATCGAAATTTAAAATCTAGAAAATGGAAAAAAATCTATACAAACTTTTAAAACTCTACATAAGTGGAGAATATTTTTAAAACACACTTAAAAAAGCCACACTATCAACAAATCTTGCAATACCAAATTCTCAAACATTCAATGTATTTTCATTCCGTACAAAATTTATCGAACATTCATTTCGATTGGTAAATTTAAAAATAAGAAGTCTCCAAAGAGCGAACGACATTTATTTACAGGTCACTTTTTCATTTATTACATTCCTTATAGTAAATAATTATTAATTACTAGTTCTTTACATAAAATATACTTCTTTATTCTTATTCTGCAATTACACGTGCACAATTCTGGTAGAAAATAAAGCAAATTGTCAAATATAAACTATAAACGGGCTGAAATCTCAAAGCTCTGATATATCAAAACTTCGGTTTGAGTTAAGGATTTTGTAAAAGTGCAAGAAAAAAAAATATTACAAAAAAAAAAATCCCAGCGGCAGGTATATCCGCTAGAAATAGGTAGATTTCGGGGTCAGACGGTTTTGTGTCCAAATAAAATTAGATAAGTCAGATTAGTTTAAATAAAAAATATAAGTAGAAACAGAATAATTCAAAAAAATTATCGAACCAAATTAAATACATTATCCGAACTAACTCCATCAATACAATTTCGGAACAGTTTTATTTAAGTTGGTTTAAACTACTTTTAATAACATATTAAATCCACCAAAGATCAAATGAACTACGTCACAACTACAATTATACCATCACACATAATTTATGATCAAACATTATCAAACAATTTTATTTCAAAATCATCTTTTGTTGTTGTGTTTTTTTGTTCTTATTTAATCTTTTTTCAAACGGTTACTTAGTAAAAAAAATAAAAACAAAAGAGATTTTGATAATTTTTCTATGGTATTAAATGGGTTGATATTTTTCTTGTAAGGGTTGCATTATAATGCTTATAAAAATGGAACCTTTTGGATTAGAAAGCTGAAATTTTTTGAGGCTATAGTTGAAAAGTATGTTTAAAAGCAAAGATGAATTTAAATAACATAAACTGAAACATGATGAAAGCATTGCCTTTTGCGTTTGTTTTCATTTCAACAGCCATAGGGTCTCAACCGTTAGACTTAAACTATTATTATTATTTCAAAATTTTGGAAAGATTTATATTTTAAGTACGTGAAAAAAAGTTTTCAAATATGAGCTTGGCCATTTCAGCTAGATCAAGGGCAGCAAAGTTTAGTAAATTTTTAAAACAGCTGATTTTTGAGGAACCTGAAACGCCAAAGTGGTCATCTGGATAAAAATGATAGAAAAAGGTTCAAATATTTAATATTTTTAAATTTTATTAAAATATTATTATTAAAACGGAAGTTATAGCGCCCTAAATTATTCGACTTTTTAGGCTCTAGCCGCTTAGCCGGTACCCGGATATGGCCAGTTCACGAACTTGTCCAAGACATTATTTGCCGAAACATACACAGAAAATTATTTTGGTGTAGGTCGAAAAATGCGACCGTGAGAGTGCCGCTAAATTCCGTTATACCTCATATCGTTATATATATATATATATATATATATATATATATATATATATATATATATATATATATATATATATATATATATATAATTTTTTTTTTGTTTGTTTTTCCATCTCCGCTTATCACATATAGTCGTTTGGCATCAAAATTTTTCCGAAATTCCGAGATGAAGCCCATTGCAATAGGTAGATTTTTATATGAAATCTACCTAATAGAAACTTTTTTCAAATTCCAAAAATATTGCAAAAATTAGAATTAGAATTATTAGAAAATTCAAACGTTTTCCGGAATTCTAAAAAACTTGTAATACTTATTTACATATCGAGGGCTGAAAGTTGAAGATTACGCCTGCAATTCATATTGAAGGCGTAATATTCATATTGACGCGAAGCGAGGGCTTTATTGAACCAAGGTCGTAATCTTCCTTTCAACCTAAGCGTATGTACAACGTTTAACGCACAATTGCACAACTTAATTGTAGAATAAATCAATTTTTGAATTTTTTAAACTCGCTAGACATTTTGAAAATTATACTAAACATGCCATGATTTTCTCTATAAACTTCATACAATAATTTATTTGTTTGTTTTAATTTTATGATTATTTTGTGGGTGATTATTTTACGGGCGGCAAAGTAGAAAAATACACTAATGTTTTATATAGCAACGGGTTTTAATTTTATGGGCGTTAAGTTCAACTTTCAGTCACGATAACTAGGATGTAATAGTAGATTCTTGTATGAGCTTAGAATGAAGGCAACTCTTCACGAGGATGAAGTTTCCCGAAAAGAGCGTAGCGAGTGGAGGGAATCATCCGAGTGAAGAATTGCCATCATCCTAAGCGAATACAAGATGCTATTTTATCCACGGCTGTAAAATATTTCGTTTAATTTCCGGTTTTTATGCAAAAGTTTGTATCGCCATATTGAAATAAAAACATCAAAGACAGCGAAAAGCAAAACAAGTTTGTTGTTTAATTTGTTAGGGGAATATTTAATAAACTATAGAGCTGTTAAAGAATTTTAATCAAATTCACTAGTTGTGGAATGAATACAATTACAATGGAAGACATATGCATGGAAAGCATATATTCTTTAGTAGTCGTGGATAAAATGTGTTTTACGATTCGTTTGTGCGTAAAAGTTATAACAAAATCAAATATATCAAAATTCTAAAAACATGGCAAGAATTATGACAAAATGAAAAATTCAAACTTATTTTCCAACTGTTCCTGTTATTCAAAAGTCGTGGAATCTGGAACAACATCAAAATTACACTTTTTGTTAAAACATGATATTTAATCTGCAACAACTTAATATTTTCCAACTGTTCGTATAAGTTGGGAGGACTTGATACTGGATAAAACGATTTTCCATGTCCAATTTCAGATAAATTACAGTTCATGTAATCAGTAATTTTACATATAACACTAGTTTACAAGAAAAATCTTCCGAAATAAAACCCTTTTCTTATAGATTTGGACCTCCTGAACACGAATATCATGTTCATTTTTTTTGGTTAGCTCTTGTTTTTGAGATATTCACGAAAAACCAATTTTTTCAGTGATCAAAAATGTTGTTTCGGTTTTCGGGTCTCATTTTACAAAACAAACAAATAAAATATATTAATGAAACATATGCATAGTATGTATGAAATGATACATATGCATTTGGCATAATTATAACACAATCACATCAAGCTCCTGGCCTTACATACCAATGCCGACCACCAACATTTCTCCCTATTCAATGTTACTACTCTTTTTCACTTAAAAAACTTTTTTAAAGCAAAAGTATGCAAATTTTCTTGTTTTGACACATTTGACGATTTTTTGATATACTGTAGCTACAGTTATAGAGCACATCTGAAATTTGCGATAGTGTAAATGGAATGTGAAATGAATTAATTGTAAACAAAACGTTGTATCGTGTAAATAAATAGAAGTTATTTTTTTATATTAGTTTTTGTATAAAAAGTTTAAAGTGAATAGAATGAAAAATTTCTCTGAAAATCGAATGATCCGTAACAAAAGTTTTATCTCCATTCCGGCCGGATCGGGAATCGAACCAGCGTCCTTCTGATCAGAGTTGTTTGTCTTATTTTTTATTTATTTTACGAACACGTTTTACCATTCTTCATACTTTAACAAAGTTGACATTTAATGATGAACATTATGGATCTACAAATATGAGATAAATCCCAACTAGTGGAGAATGGCTACTAACCAATTTATATTCAAGATTTTATTAAAATTTTTATCTAAACGACAGCAATGGGTTTAACCATTATCTAGTTTAGAATTATAAGTCACTAGATATGAAGAATTATAAGTCACTAGAAATTTGTCTCCCATATTCGCTGATCCATAATGTTCTTCGTTCAATGTCAACTTGGTCGCTTCTCGGCCTAAAGGCTAAGATCAAACTGTAGTGCTTTTATTTGTGAAAATATTTTTTGAAAAATCGAAGTGAAATACTAACCAAAGTGAATTTTTTCTATTACCAAAGCGACTTACCTACCCTTACTACTTATTACTTAGCTAACTGTCAAGCCCCCACCAGTGAAAAGCGGGTTAGCTGATGTAAGCAGTTTTAAACAAAAAGGACAAAAAAATTATATATATATATAAATGGAAATAGTAGTTGAGTTTCCATTTCCGACAGTAATACAATGTCCACACTGCAACAACAATGATCGTGGATTACTACCCGGAGCAAGCTGTTCGGTGGGGTCGTTCTGTAGACACTCAGACCTCGGGAAACATATCAAACAATATCATCCTGACAAAACCGTAGTATTCCAGTGCGGACTATAGGGTGAACGAGGGACTGGCAAGTACCCTCTAAAAACAGTAAAAGCTCACGAAAATAGAGCTCACATAGCGCGTAGCGCCACAGAAACAAACGAAAATGTCGAAGACCGCATTACTGACATAGAAATTCAAAACCCGAACGCCAGCTTGGAGCACACCAGGAATCCGGAAGAAAATACTGAAGACAGAGGTAACGTTAGCATAGTGCTAATGGAACCCATTTATGATCAAGGAGCTCACATAGCGCGTAGCGTCACAGAAACAAATGAAACTATAGAAAATCCCGAAGAAAATTACGAAACAAGAGATAACGCCAGCATAGTACTAATGGAACCGGGATCACAAATTATGGAATCGGAAATACAAACTCTGGAAACACCAGGTTTAAGAACTAGAAACGTCAACTCTATCGAAAACGGACAAAACAGTTGTATAGAAGAAATTGTTAGCTCTAGCGCAACCGGAATTAATAATGGCCATACAAAATCAGTGAGAAGAAAACAAATTATAAATTATGCCAACAATATAGAGACAATGGCGCAACTGGATGAGGTAGCGGTAAAATTGAGAGAATTTGTGTTAGAAATTACTAAAAGAGAAGGTACTAATATCGAAGTGAGGCGACGAGGAAGAGTAAGATAAAACACAAATACGCCAGCAAATAGTAATGAGGTAATTAAAAAGCCTACAGCACTCCAGAAGAAATATAGGAAAAATAAGCCATACAGGACGTCTTAAACGTTACATCCATCCAATGTGTGGAAAATAGAGAGGATATATTCGCACACTTCAGTGAAATGTATAAAGAAAAAATAACTATAAGAAACCAAGAATGGCCAAGCTGGACGAGAGACGAAGAAGAAAATATTAAAAATACTACTACTTTACACTCCGAACAATGTCAACTACACTAAAAGAACCCAATTTCTTGCCTAAGCCAATTCCTAGAGTTTCGCACCGCATGATGCGCATAATTGTTCGAAATAGCATCATTCGGAAAATGCCTTTACAAATTAATACTAAAACCTTTACAGAATAATTCTTAAAACCTTTGCTAGGGAGTTAGCTAAAATCTTTTATCTGTCATATAAGAAAGGAGTTTTTCCCCGAAATATGGAAAATAGCAAGCGTACAACCAGTTCCAAAAAAAGGTAGTAAGACTGATCCAGCAAATTACAGGCCCATTTCGTTTTTATTGGTTGGTAGATTTTTGGTAAATTTTTGAGAAATACATTAATTTTAATATTATGAGCTTCTTAGAGTCTTCCAAACTACTTAATGAAAGACAATACGGGTTTCGAAAAGGAAGAGCGACGGGAGATTTTCTTTCCTTTGTCACTCATGTGTGGAACAAATCGCTTGAAAATCATGTTGAGACTTTCGGTGTTGCTCTTGATATATCCAAAGCATTTGATAAAGTTTGGCAAAACAATCTTATTTGTAAATTAAGATGTTATGATTTGGATGAGCAACTTATATCTTGGATACAAAGCTTTATTTCCGAGCGGAAATTTTGGGTCAATGTTAATAGTGTTTCATCGGATGTCTTTTGGATTCAACAATTAGATTCATAGTATTGCTGATGATAACACGTTTCATGCGTCTCATGAAAACCCTAAACTATATTCACCGTTAGCGCTTAATAACTGTAGATTAAATTTGATAGATTCATTAAACCATGACCTTAAAACTATTTTGGATTGGGGGCTCGGTAATGGTGCTGAATTCATTTCAAGTAAAACACAGGCTTGTCATTTTTCTAGATTATTCACACCTAATCCGTTTCTATTAAAGTTCGACTCTAAAGACCTTGTAGAGAAAGAATAAGTCTGTTCGACTTATAGGAGCAGAAGTTGAAAATAATCTGAAATGGAATTCTCATATTTTTAACCTAGCTAAGAACGCTGTTCAAAAATTCGAAGTATAAAGAATGGTAAAACGTGTTTGTAGAATAAATAAAAAATAAGACAAAAATTGACACTAAAAATGAATTAAAAATAATTGTGATGTTAAGTCGATCGTCCAAAAACAAATTTTTATCTCGTCGCTTGTCGAGTTGGTTAAATGGTTAACCATTAACTCTGATGAGAAGGACGTCGGTTTGATTCCCGATCCGACCGGAATTGAGATAAAACTTTTGTTACGGATCTTTCGCTTTTCAAAGCAATTTTTCATTCTATTCAATTGAACACATTCATTTCTAGTGACTTATAATTCTAAACTACATAATGGTTAGATAGATTGCTATCGTATAGATAAAAATCTTAATAAAATCTTGAAATTTTAAGTATAATTCTATAGAGGTATAATTTCGTGTATTATTTTGGACGCTTTACATTGGAAATTTCTACAACAAGCCGTTGAAGTTTCGAAGCTGTTGGAAGAACATTCTAGATAGGAATATTGTTTGCTTTATTGTTTTCCTGTTGTTGTGGAACAATCAAGGCGTTGAAGACTTAATAAAACCGGGTGTTTATGATTACTAATCAGTGAACGAACCCAGAAGGAGATTTGGGAATTACGTTTATTGAATTGAGAGTACAGTTGGAAAAACGCAACAATATTTTGCACTACCTTATTCAATGAATAAAAACAGCTAATTTATTACAGCAAGCAATAAGCTAAATCACCAACGATACATCATAAATAAGATTGAGGATGCAACATTTGAGCGATTAGAGCACCTCTAAGATATCAGCTTGGTTAGTGATATCTCACTGTTATTGTAAGGTAAGCTACTGGTAAGTTAAACCTCATGTTAATTCATACGTCAGTAACAGAAACTACAGTGGGCGGGTGAAGTTGTTTCTAAAGAAATGGGCTTATTCGTTTTTTAGTTGTTTTCAAAAAACTGAAAATCATCTCATGCAGATATTATAAGCATGGAGAATGCTATCAAGCTACCATTTGTTCCATAATGGGAGCCTTTTGTAAAAAGGTTTTTGTAAACAATCGCTATCGTGAGTTTAGTAAGAACATGTGCAAGTGCAACACTAACTAGGTGTTATTTTCGATACACAAACGCATGAGATTTTGATGTAAATTTGGTATGAAAATGAGATGCAAACGCATCCGGATTTGCTTGAATATAGAAGATCTGAGCAATTTTCAAAATTGAACAAAAAGAGTCAGGTAGGAAGTAAGTGGATTGGGCAGCATCCTATTTTCAATATCAGAATCACCAAAAAATTGAAACGTTAAGAGTTTGTGAGTTATACAATAAAAAAATAAAACCGAGAATAGAATTGTAAGGAGAGATCCAGAATGAGCATATGATCCTAAAAGAAGTTCTACTATATCCAAATATCGTTTAGTTGTGATTATAGATGTATATTAACCCTTACGAAAATGTCCAATACCCAGGCTCAGACCATGCCCAAAAACAGCATCCTATTTTCTATATCCGAATTACATACAATTTTCATTTCTAGCGATTCTAAGTTATGATATAAGAAGATAAAAACTGCAAACAGAATGGGAAAAAGATTTTGAAACAAGATTTGACTGTATACAAATGATAAGACAAATGCAAGTAGGAGCAGAAGTGGCCGGCTCGAGCGAGCTCCAAATTCTCTTATTTAATTTGTACCAACATGGTGCCCTACCAAACTTTTCCAAAAAGTATGTATCATTGGTTTATATTTAGAAAAGATCATTTGGAGTGCGGCATATTAAAAAAAGTAACAGTATCTTTTTTTGCAATTAATATCTTTTAATTTTGATTAGAACAGGTTAAGGATAAGTTAATATAGTAAAGATTTGATTTTGGTTTCTTTTTGTTTAAATATAAGACCCATTAATTTACACCTTTTAAATAACTTTATAAGGCTCAATTTCGTCATTTGTGGTTGAAACTTTGCAATTTCAAAACGCTATTCCCCAAGACATTATATGTTTTCCAACAATCACATGATTTGTTTGTTGATTGATTGAAAGGTTGATTTTAAAATTCGAAAAATGTTCTTTGCTTCTTATTTTGAAATTCCTGTCTGTCTGTCCAATATTTTTAGTGGAACAATCATTTCATCAGATGTAATAAAATCTCTAATCATTAAAGATTCGAGTTTGTGTTTATAAAATGTAAAGTTTTAATTTTAAACATTAGACCAGGCTTTCACATAACAAAATATACAAACCAATACGGTTTCGTATGAAACTTTTTAAAAATTTGCACAAACAAAATATTGCACTTGCTAAAAAATTTGAGACAATTCGCTTTATGGGAAGTTACATAAAAATGTTTGACTAGATTCAAGCTTCCAACTACTCAAAACCCCCGATCATTCCTATATAAACTGTAAACAAAACCTATCTTGCTCACACCTCTCGACTTTTCGTTACATTTAAACCATTTACGCCCAAGCACACGCCATAAAAGAACCGTATTTTTTTCTAAATCTATTTTCAAAGTAACGATACAATACCAAAAATATTTCATAATTCTCGTTTGATTAATAAATGGGTGACCTGTCATTAATATTCCTAATTTTTAATTTATCTTCTCATCCATCATTATGTTAATGTAGTATTTTCTTATTCTACAAGCTTTCTTCAAGTCAACAATTTAACTTTTCTTATTTATTCTTAGTACATACAAAATATGTAAGTTATTTTAAGTTAATCTTATTTTCGTTTTATTATATAAATGAATGACGGTCCATGAGTGGCCCATCATCATCTTAATGTGATTACGAATTATAATAGAAAAATTGTTTCTTGTATGTACAAATACATAAACTTGTATTATGATTTTGTGATGGACATGAAATAATAATATGATTGTTCATTTAACTGATGGCGCCATTGGATAACTTACTTCATTGTACCAATTTGTTTTGGTTAATTTTTGTTACTATTATTATTTATTGGTTATGGTAATTTTGCGTTTTGTTGGCTTTATAATAATATTTTCCATTGTTGTTAGGATTGTGATTTATGTTTATGCCGAAATTATAATTTACTTCATAGAAATAAATTCTTCGAATGAATTATGAAGACAACAAACGATACATCACAAAATTTTAGTTATGCAAATGCATGAGTAAATTTAACGATTAAAATTAATGTAAGCATAATTATTTTCGATTAGCAATATACAAATAATAACTTATATTGTTTTAAACAATAAATAAAAAAAATTTTTGCATAAATAGATAATTTAATGTTTGAACTAAGTATTAACTCTGTCAAGGTTGCTGACCTTATTTTATTTTAATAAATAATAAATGTCACAAACTATTATAAAATTGATAATTTTGTAGTGTATATATAGGAGTAAGTAGGGTAAGATTGTTTATAGTGCGATAAACGACGATGAAATTAAATTTTACTGATTCATTTAGTTCGAAATCTTGAAAATTGATTATATTAGTGTAATTTTTTCAAAACAATTCAATGTTCTAATAAATGGGTAGTTCCAAAAGATAGATTCAAATAGATGCAATATTTCACTTGATATTAATTAAGCCATATTTATCCCAGTATAGCATTTTATAACGAATTGTGAATGATCGTCACTCGGCATCAAATGTGCCGTTCACTTCACAAAGTGACTAACTCCACTTTTCGGAAAAATTTTAAATTTATATGTCAAAGTACAACAAGAAAAACAACTTTCCTGAATAATTAAGATAACACCATTAAAAGTCGAAATTTGTCCGACCATTAAAAAATTACTATTAAAATCCTGACATTAAAAACTAAATATTATCTATTATACTAATTAAATTACTACTTTATTAGCTAATTGATATACTTAGTAAACAAAATTAAATAAATTATGTTTCTAATAACATTCCTGAATGATAAAGATTAACACTACTAAACATCGAAATTTGTTTGACCTTTGAAAAAAATCCAATTTCTCGACATTTAGTTTTATGGAGTTAATTATTTTGTGCAGTGAATGTCTCCAATAGCCTATAACTCCGTCGCATCTGGTTTCAAATGTATAACTTTAAATATTAGTAAAGACTAAAACAGCCGGTCAAGTGCAAATAAAATTTGCTCATCGATGGTCGAAATGTAAAACAAGATTATATTAATAATATTTATGACATAGTTTTAGATTTTCTCTAACTCAGACCCACCATTTTGGAAAAAGATAAAACACAAAGATTGTGCTGTATTGTGCTACAGTTGTCCTGGATGTGATACTCAGAAAAAGATTTCATATCTGCAGATATGAATCGTTTTTTATGGCTAACATCATTTTTTTGAGTAAGTTAGTCACGCCAAAACCAAAAAAATGTAGTTTTGGATTTCGCTAACCTAAAAAATATTCTAGAAATAAATATATTTTTTATCAAAGTGTAACATGTGTATAGAGGCTCACTTAGTACCTTTTAAACAAAAAAAACATTAAAATCGGTTAAACTGTTCGAACACAAATTAACTTTAATCTTGTCACTACATTACTTAACACATTTAGAGCCAACCTGTAACGAACCAACGAACTGCAGTTTCAAGTAAATCAGAAATGGTCGGGTTAACATCAACGGCGTCTTGATTTGATTTTCAATCTATTTGGTTGGACATGTTTAGCCCACTAAATATGAAATATTCATTATATTTTATATCCTTTGAATATTCGAGATTATATTTTAGATAAAATGCAAAACACAAAAATGTACTAGTAATAATAATAATAAACTATATTTAGGCATCTTGCAAATATATATAAAAAAAATAAATAAAAACTTAAATTTTAATTATAAAACTAATTAAACATGTATTATAATACTTAATTCATTTCAAATGTATATTCTAAAATTAAAAAACTGAATAAAAATGTAAATTTAGTCACTTCTAATGATAGAAATTATTTTTAGAATATAAATAATACATACTTCGGTAAAATGTATGTTCATCGGTACAAATCTTGTTTAAAAAATTTTATATTTGCTAATTTTTCCAACAATGAACAAAATTTTTTTTTCGTGGAGGAGGGATGTGGTAAAACCAATTACGTAGTTTTAATACAACAACTCCCCAAATTATCAACTTTAATATTTCAACCAAAAAAATCAAAACTAAAATTTTAGTTAGGCTTCATTTTTGGGTTACAAAACTATTCTTATGTTTTGTAACCCAAAAGTGAACGCTGACTAAAATTTTAGTTTTGATTTTTTTCATCGATTGCATTTCATTAAAAATCTATTAAAAAATTAACATATCGTAACTTAACTCTAAATCTTTAAACTAGAAGGTACTCTAAAACTGGTAAAACTGTAAGTTTTCTATAGTAACTTAATTATTTAAGTGCAAAAAAGCAAATACTCGAAAATTAAGTGTCTGTAAAGATAAGGAAAGAAAAGGATGGAATTCGAGAAAATGGAACTGTTTTGCTTGAGCTATTTACCCTTGATGATGTGTGTGTATTCCTAGCCAACATCCTATGTGAAAAAGTCTCAGTTTTAAAATTGATCGGCCGATGTGTTCTTTCATAAAACTTCTTACAGTCAGCATGTTTGTAATTCAAAAGAAGATGGGGAATTGCTTTAATTGTCGTAGGCGATAAAAGTTTTACTATTGCTTATACTTATAAAATATAAATGGTCTGATGATCCAAGAGGTTGTTCAACTTTTGTTTGCGTTGTGCTATGTTTGTTTGCCAGAAACAGATCCAACAAATTGTAATATTTGAGGATTATGTTCAGGATTATCTGGTATTGTATTTTAGTCACTAGTAGTATCTCCATCATTTGTGTTAAGCTATGGTAAGTATCTTCAGTTCAGCTTGTCTTCTACGTCATCATTTCACGCGAAGTATTACAGCTATTCTTTGTTGTAGCCGAATAATTAAAGCGGATTGCATTTAACAGTTTATGCGTTAACAGAACACAAACTTTTAAAATAAAATAAACTATTTATATTGTTGACCTCTTAATTACTATTCAAGCGGTTTTATATACAATATTATATTTAATACGAGCAATCACTTCTCTAGGTGAACTTGCCTAAATTTATTCCATTGTGAATTTTTTCAAATATTAGGGTTTGTTCAGTTCTGAGGCAAGGGCAAAAGAAGTCAAAGACAAATGCTATGTTAATCTAAACGAAGCTCCTTCAAATGACATCTTGTGGAGTACAATACCTTTTTTAGTCTTCTTTACTCTATGTGAGACTCTGTTAAAAAAATCACGTTGAAAGAGTCTCACATCTCTGGAATGTCTTACCAGCGTGGATCTTTCCTGATAATTTTAATCCTCAAAACTTTAAAATTAACGTGAATAACCCCAAAAAAAATTAATAAATACCCCTGAGCCCTAGTTCCCTAATTAGCATGGTATCTTCGGATATTCGAAGCAGTTAATCTATAATTTATTATGGTTAACACTAAACATGCCTAACTTTCAATCAAAAAAAAGAAAGTAAAAAAAAAAATGTGCACAAAATGTGTAAATAGGAAATCGAATATAAGTAATCGAAATAAGAAATTGCCGCACAAACCGAAGCTCATATTTATAACAATCTATGATCCAGTATTAATTGGGGAATTTATGACTTAGCATTCATAAATCTATTTTTGATGAGGTAGGAGTAAAGGAGAGTAAAACGATATTGTACTCCACAAGGTGTCATTTGAATGAGCTTTAATTAGATTAAAATAGCATTTGTCTTTGGCTCCTTTCGCCCTTGCCTCAGAACTGAACAAACCATAATATTTAAAAAAATTCACAATGAAATAAATTTAGGCAAGTTCACCTCGAGAAGTGATTGCTCGTATTAAATATAATATTGTATATTATATTAATATTTTTTATTGTATATTATTTACTAATTTTTAATTATTTTGTTTATATTCTAGTATATATTTTAAATTTAAAGTTTAGAAGGATTTGAGAGCTAACGACATACATATTTGTTGTAATTTAACATTTGTAAATCATGTAAGCATGTATACAAATCGTGCATAGAACTTTCGGCCATATAACAGCATTATTTGAGGCATGCTTTTTGTGACTTGGATTATGAAGCTTTCCTAGACTAATATTTTTGGTAATGTCATTGCGACATATGAAGACAGTGGTCGTATTTTTAAGTTGTAAATTGAAAATATATGTGTATGATTGTATTTGTTAATGATGAATTCATTTTCTCTCCATCTTTAATTATATAATTTAAAAGACAAAAAATCAGAAATCAAAATATTTAAATATTTGACATAAATTTAAAAAATAATATAAATTTTCCAAAATTTTCTTAATATTATAATGAAATTATGAAACAAGGCAAACAAAAAATATAATAATAATATTTCTAAAATCACTGAAATTAGTTAAAAGTGCCCATTTGTCTTTTGTGTTTGTTTTCATTCCCTTCACGAAAAAATTTCTTTTGCTTATTATTTTTGAGGTATATAAGATAAAGTCATATTTTCTCATAAAAAGTTACATGAAACCAGCGATTTAATAAAATGTAAAAATGCTTTTTTATTCTTCGTTCTCGTTTGCATTCTTAATTTTGTCATTCTTCTTTTGCTTATTATTATTAATATAAAATAAATTTTGCTTAACTTCGTTTTCTACTATTCGTAGAACATGCAAATGTGTATGCATATATGTGCTAAGGCGTTTTTGCAACATGTGCACGGTATGGTGCACATCGTGTCAATTAATGCAAATTTCATGCATTTTTCCAAAATTGTATTAGGATATTAGTTTTAAACTAAAAATATGAAAAGGCTTTAAATTGAAAGTGAAAAACCGGGTGTAGGTTGACAAAACTGTTTTCATTCTTTCGAGAAGTTTTATTCTAAAAACTATCAAAATCGCTTATACAGAGGTAAAAAGTTTTGTAGTTTAAAATAAACATATTCTCGGAAGACCTGAACCACTTTGTCTAACATCACTCTAAAATAATCAGTTCCTTGCTATATAAATCTACATGTAATGTCAATATGGCATCAAAAATAATTTATGAACGAAGGCTGTAGTGCCACAACAAACATAAAAAACAAACTAACAAAACATCAGCAGTTGTATTGAAAATCCTTTATCTCCCTTTGTGCAACACACGCCAAAAGCTAATTACGTTTTTCTCATGTTAACTAATCCGTTGTTCCAAAGTTACATTAAAATTGCTTCCTTAGGTTGTTGTGTGGATAAAGACCTAAACGTTTATTTATCGGATGTGAATTGTGACAAACCAGAAATGGGCATGTAAAATTATCATAAGCAATACAAAAACCTATTATAAACCAAGTTTAAAGAATCTCGAATGTCATAACAAACTCTCAATAACACTTTGTCTCAATGACACTTTGTCAATAAAGCTGTTGAGAAAGTGTTGGACAAATTTTGGTTCTTATGTAACGATATAGCCCCACACAGACATACTTACAGACTGCCTGTTAAAAAAAAGCATAAACAGTTTCAGGAGGTCTTGAAACGTGAAGATATCATAAAAGTTACGGTTTTGAAAATCGACCCAAAAACAATAATTGCTCATATCAGGCAGTTAAAAGGCAACAGACGTCGTTACATACGCCCAAGTGCTGATATTAAAATTAAATTTTTTCAAAATAAATCTTATATTTAACGAAAAAAATTAAAAAACCAAAAGATTTTATGTACAGTTACTGATCGTTTTGTTCGAAGCAAACTATATAACATGGAACCTTTATTCAATAGCAGCTTATGTGTTGAATCCAATTTATAAAAGTGTGACTCATATGTTTACCAATTCACGTTTTCATACATATAAGCATAAGAAAAGTTACATTACGTATCAATTGAAAACTGTATCGAGAATTTTGGATTTTCGATCATTCTATGATTATGATTATTATTATTATATTGATAACATCATGATGATTGCTTTCAAAATTATAATCTTAAACCACATAAAGGTAAATTGGATTTACGAAAAACTGTAACAAAAATTTTTTCACACATATAAAATTATAATTGGATAACAATTTTTTTTTCATGTTATTTAAATATTTTCTGCAAAAAATTCAAAAGATTTTTGCAAAAACATTCCAAATTGAGTCATTCGCGTTGAATGTTGTTCAACAATGAGAAACAAAAAAGCACAATAACAAAAACAATTTCAAATTAGATTCTAATACAAGTATGTAAAATTGTAAGAACATTAAGTAAAACACAATTTAAATTAATGATAAAGAAATTTTTATTTTTATTTCTGTAAAAAAAAAATGCATTAAAGAATAGAAAATCTGAAATAATCTTATTCATTCATCTATTTCGAATTTCAACAGAAGCGAATGAATTTAATCGAAACGAACTTAAATTGCATAGAAAAATTCACTATAGGTTTATGGTTCGTATATATACATAAATTTTTCTATTTGAAATAAAAGGAATAAAAATCGGAAGCAAAATTACTGTTTAATTTATACGTTTCTGCAGAAAAAATTTTATTACACAAAAAATGAAAAGAAATTATTTTAGTTATAGGAGAATAAGTTGTTTTATGGGTTAGATAAAGATAAGCAGCATCGAACTGTGTCGACAGTTTAGTTTGTTATCAGAAAATTATTCCTTAGTTTTAATACCAGTTTAGTTTAAAACCAGTAGACCAATATTTTTGAACGAAAAATTTGGAAGATAGATGATCAACAGGATCAGCCGCAACCTGATATATTTTAAGTTGAATTTTAAAATATTTGAAAACATCATTAAAATAATTAAAAGTATTTGGATATGCTTACCTAAAATGCTACAAGTTTTACAATAGCACATTTCTAAGAAACAGTTCGAAGATAAATATTTAGATACCCTTTGGATAATATAGTTCACACTTTATGTCGTAGTTTCGTGACGTAATTCTTGAATAACACCTAACCTTCAGAATGTCTGAAATACTAAGACTTGGATCTAACCGGTCAAGAGGTAGAGTGGGCTAAATTTGATTTCAGTTATCGGTTAACACGACTAACAATAAATTTTTTTTCTAAAGTTCTAGTTCATAAGTTTTCAAATACAAAACGCTTAAAATCTAAGCCTAACCTATCTTGTGGTAAGAGGACTAATGGTCTATGAAGGTCCACTAGTTGAAGGTCGATGCACGTGAAATATACCCTCCGCTAGCTAACTTGAGCAAAAGTTCTTCCAACCATCCTCATTACAAGGAAAATTTAGCCAATGAACCATTTAGCTAAACCAAATAACTAAACCGTTTGCTATGTCTAACGCCACCAAGATTCTGTGGAGGCCAGGTGCAACCTCCCTAAATTTTATATCATTTTATATATCTACAAAAAAACTACAATGAAAAACAAAACATTGTAACCACTCATAAAAAAAACAACAATCTAAAATAAAATGTTGAACCACTCACCCTATTCCATAACAACTCTCTTCTCATTGGTTTCTGACGTTTTTGTCCTCCGATTCCTATCGTTCCGTTTCGTTCAGTCGGACTCCCTTTGAATTCTCTACGCCCATATATCGTTGTTTACAGTCAATTATTTGCCTGGATCAATTAATCTTAAAGTTCAACATGTCATTAATTCAAATTCCAATCCGAATTTTGTGCACTCCCATAAAAAGAATACTGATAAAACGGGTACAATACGAAAGTACTGATTAATCTCTTAATAATCAAACACAAAAACTAATGATTTAATTTAATTTAAGCTAATTGAATTAACTTCTTTTGCTATTACTTTTTTTGATCCATCACACTCATCTCCTTTAATTCCTTTCGAACGCTCAAATCTAATAATTTTCAGAAACAATCTACCATAAAAAAGCTGCCTTTTAGACGAGGAAATAAAGCACTAAACCTAAGCAAATTGGCAGAGTAAGATGGATCGAGATGCGTTTTTTTGCATTCGATTCAGGAAGCCGTCCGGAAAGTTTGTGAACATAGCCCCTTTTCGGCAAAAAACCTCTGAAGTACCTAGGGGCCAATGCGGGTTATATACACCTCATCTCCTTGAACTTTCCATTAATTCAGCTCAAAATCGATCGAAGCTCGTTACTTGAGGGTTTTTGGGGTCGCTGAACACGAATATGATGTCGGCGATGTCCCTCGGAGTTCCTAGGGCCCAAGGCGAGTATGTCTAACTCATCTCCTGGAACTTTCCATTAATTCAACTCAAAATTGACTCGGGGGTTTTTGGGGTCACTGAACACAATTATGACGTCGGCGATCACCCTCGGGTATCTAGGGCCCAGAGCGGGTATGTCTTACTCATCTCCTGGAACTTTCCAAAAATTCAGATCGAAATTGATCGAAGCTCGTTACTCGGGGTTTTTGGGGCCGCTGAACACAAATACGATGACAGCGATGACCTTCAGAGTACCTAGTGACCAGGGCAGGTTAAATACACCTCATCTCCTGGAACATTCCATAAATACAGCTCGAAATTGATCTACGCTCGTTACTCGGGGGTTTTCGGGGTCGCTGAACACGAATATGATGTCGACGATGACCCTCGGAGTACCTAGGGTCCAGGGCGGGTATGTCTAACTCATCACCTGGAACTTTTCATTAATAAAATAAAATAATATAATAAAAAAATAAAATAATCGAGTTTTAATTATGGAAATTTTAAGGATATGAATTAAATATACCCGTTCTGCGACCCAGGTAATCCGAGGGTCATCGCCGACATCATAGTGTTCAGCGACCCCAAAAACGACCGAGTAACGAGCTTCGATCAATTTCGAGCTGAATTAATGGAAAGTTCAAGGAGATGTGGTGTCTATAACCCGCCCTGGCCGCTAGGTACTCCAGAAGTTTTTTGCCGAAAAGTGGCTATGTTCACACACTTTCCTGACGGCTTCCTGAATCGAATGCGAAAAACCGCATCTCGATCCATCTTACTCTGCCAATTTGCTTAGGTTTGGCCTATTTTTGTGCTTTATTTCCTCGCCTATTCTTCTAATAAAAAAAATTGATTAACTTCTTTTTTTCACTGGGCTTGCATTTTTTTGATTCTTTTTATTTTTCACATAAATATTCAAAAATAAATGAAAAACTAAAAAAATATGTCCTCGGAAGTGTCAAATTTACATGTAAGAAATCAGTGTGCTGCACACCAAATTGTTTGAAAATTATTTGAAACTGTATATATACATTTTCGAAACACGCTATAGTGTAATACTATGTGTAAAGAAGATGGGGAGTTGAAGTACAGTTGACGCCAACAATATCTTTCCCATTATAGGGCAGAACGAATGGAAGAGGTCTACCCGACTACATTCGTCCTAAGAATCATAAAAAACGAAATGGAAGTCAAGCTCGAACCCAAACCCTGAGATAAAGACTCTCAGGCTCTACCGAATGAGCTTGTCGGGCTAAAAAATAAATTACGAAAAAAAACGTAAAGAGCAAAATAAGGAACGAAAAAAATGCCCAAAAACAAATCCAAGAAAAACGGAAAAAGAAACTAAAAATTAACAAAATAAAAATAATCATTTTCATAAAACCCAATTTTGGAGGGAGGAAAGGACAGAAAATGCCAATATAATAAAAGCCATCTTCATTGGATGTTGGCAGACATAATCGGACAACTGAATTACAACTAGAAGAAGAACAAAAATCCAAAAAATCATAAATAAAATACCTAAAAAAAAAAAAATTTCAAATTTTCTAAAGCTAAATTTCGAAAACCTAAAAGACTTCAAAATTTAAAAAATTCTAAACGGAAATAAAAATAAACTTTTGCAAAAAAAAGTTGAGCTTCCGGTTGGTAGTTGAACGGAGTATCTGGAGTTTGGTAGTGGTCGAAATTACACTAACTTCAAAACAAATTTTAAAAAATTAAAAAAAAATATTTTAAATTTCAAAGAAACTCAAGAAACGAAAAAATTCAAAAAATTTGAAAACTTAAATAATACGAGAAATTCAAAAATTCAAAAAAAAGTGAAAAAAAATTCAAAAATACATTTACTTTTAAAAAATTCCTCTCTTTAAAGAAACTAAGTTTAAACAAAATCAAAACTTAAATTTAAAAAAACGTACTAACTTACTTAAATAAACCTCTGACCACTAAAATTAAAGATGGTTTGAGTGGGCTGCCGTAGCCGGAGTTTAGAGGTCAAGCTGTCATTAACTCTAAAAAAAAATTTTTTAAATTTCACAAGTTTAAAATAAATTTAAAAATCTTTTAAAATATCTTTAAAAACAAATTTCGAAAGATTAAAAAATTAAAAAAAAAAATTAAACACTACAAGCAAATTTTGTATTTAAAAATTACGTAAAATTAGAAATAACAAAAATATGACCAAATATTTAAAAATAATTTTCAAAAACAAGATAATCAAAAAAAAATTTGAAAATTTCAAAAACAAATTAAAATTTAATAAGTACTAAAACTTTACAAAACAGTAAACAAGACTTAGAAATTTTTAAAGATGTGTATCTCAGGTATGCTTATTTAAAAAAAAACTCGTTCAATTTTGACATGTTTTAAGATAAGTTTGGAACTTGAAAAAAAAAATACTTGACTTACCTCATCATAGTATTTTTAACAGTGTAAGCTACCAGTTACTTTTCCAACACATATTAAATAATTGATGAAGGGTGAAACGTTCTCTTGCGATTTTATAACAAATTTGAATTTTGAATTTCCAGAAATATTTCGAACTACCCTGTTCACAAACTAAGCACTTAAAAAATTCATTTTCTAAAAAACTCATGAAAAGTATGAAATCGAAAAAAAGTTTTGGCTTCAGCAGCGGTCGTCCAGATCACGAATTACATCAACTGTAGTATTAGTAAAGTAATGTTTTGATCTCATTCCATTTAACCATACCTAAAATTAAATTATTGAAATATTAATTGCATTAAAATCTTTATTTTGATGTTGATATCGAGAGTAAAAATTAATAATTATGTTTACTTTTAAATTAATTATATAAAATGTTGCTCTCATATAGTCACGTGCTGCGAAATTATATGATTGGGATATAAACCAAGAAATTGAATTCAATTATTATTCATTATCTTCAATAGATATTCTGTTTTTTTTGTAAATGACTTAAAGTCTTTAATTTATAAACCAAGGTACAAAAATAAAAATTTATAAAAGTGAAACAGAAAACAGAGTAATATTTTCACCAAAGTATATAGAGACTGTCAGCCGCACTTTATACTAGCATATACCCTATTTAAGTACACTGCCCTATCTCAGTTTTTCTATTGTACAATTTGTACTTTTTTTTCTCAATAATTTGAAGTGAAAAATAATGTCGATATTTGGTTGTAAGACGAATATTTATTTTTTTTCTTATCGCAATAATACAGGCATTGAAAAGTTTTTGGTTACGAAAAGGTATTAAGAAATGTTGTTTATATTTGTTAGCTCGATAAAATTTTTCATGAATTCTTTATTTTAAAAAATGTAAATTGGAAACGATCTCTTATAAGCTTTTATTGTTAAAAGATTAAATAAGAATTTGTTCCAACAGTGTTCAATAAACATCCAATAAACGAACCATCGAAGGTCCGCAGAAAAAGTTTAATAGCTCGCGAATTTTTTTATATTTATTACCAATTACAATTTTATTTTATTCAAGTGCTTTTTCCACTCTCCAAATGTGGATGCTATTTCACAAATTAATTTTTGTTTCTACATTAGCATATAAAAATTCTAATTTCATTCAGGCCTAATCCCTTGTGAAAAAGTTTTTTCAACTATAGTGTAAAATTATTTTCACTAAAAAATAAATTGCTGTAGCTATGGTATTTTCATGTAATTTTATTAAAGTTTTTAAATCAAAGCAACCATGAATAATTGAATGTTAATTTTAAATGTTATGTTGTCGATATCTAATTTAATAGTTTATGATAAATTATGTTTATATGTGTACTATTGTAGAAGAATTTAATTTCCTATGCGAGATGAAAACGTTTTTTTACGTTTACGTAAATAAATTTTCACTCACAAAAAAACAGCAAATGCACTATATATTTTTAATACCGTTCTCACTCGTATGAGTAAAATTTTAATTTTCTTTTTGTTACACATGCACAAAAAATATCTAATTTTGTTCTAAAATAAAATAAACGAAAAATATATATGTCGCATATGTGCCTACATAATATTTTTAATTCTTTGAAAAAGTATTTTGTGCACGCGAAAATATTTTGTGCACGCGAAATAAATATGTCACACATCAAAACAAGCACCCAATATATTTTGTGTAACACATGCACAAAAAATATTCAATTTTGTACTTTATATAATAAAAGAATAAAAGAAAAATTTACTTTCCCGCACATATGAACAAAAAATATTTTGTATGCCTGGCACGCACGCCACCTGCATGTGAGAGTTGTAGTTAAATCTATCCTAATTATAATATTTTTATAGTACCAAAATATCAAAATAATAATTTAAATAACTTACCATATAGTAAAAACAACTTAAACACAACCCAAAATCATTTGAATTGTAAGAAAAAACAATTATTTTGGGTTTTCAAAATAATCAGTTGTCAAAATTGTAAACAGCTGTTACTTGGATTACTATGCATTTTAAAAATCCGTAGTTGGATGGTTATGTTTATTTTTTCAGTTTAGTTGAATATAGGAGCGAGCTAGTACAATTTACAACTATTACAACGAAGATGGCGCACTTTAATTATTTAAATATCTTAAATTAGTTAAATAAATGATTAAATTAACAATTAAATAAATATTTATAAATTTTATGCATTTGTTACAAAAAATAGTGTATATTACTAGTGCGATTGTGTTTTCCAAACGCGAGTGTTTGCAGCGCCAACTCTTGTTTGGAAAACACAATCGCACTAGTAATACAATCTGCTATTTTTTGTTGACAGATGACAATGTTTTTTTAAAATTTTGAAATTCATTTGCTATTTGCTATTGCTATTCATTTGCAGATTGCTGTGTTTATATTTTTTTATATGCTCTTTTTGCATAGAAATATTACATCAAAAATGTAGCACTTTAGTTTATATTTAAATATCTTAAATTTGTTCATAAATTTGTTAGATAAAGTATATATTCAACAATTAAATAAATATTCAATAAATGTTGTGCATTATTTACAAAAACTAGTGTGTATTACTAGCCCAAACTGCGCTTCTTACCGCTAGTGATTGCAGCACGAGCGTAGCGTGTTTACACTCTCGTTTGGAAAAACGCGTTGGCACTAGTAATACAATCTACTATTATTTCACTTCTATGGAGTTCATTTTATTATTTTATTCCATTGCATATGCAGAAAAAGAAAGTACTTAGTACTTTTTCATCGTTTTATTTATTTTAATAATAATACTTGCATAATTGGGCAAACCATCCAGAAAAATAATCTAATTTTATTTTTAATACGAGAGAAAGCATCAAATTTGAAGTAAAAATTAAGTGTGAGTATTTGAGAAAAATGTATCCTTCTAACAACTACAAATAAAAGTTTATTTATGGTTTTTTACAACCATAATTGTGTGCGTTATTAGTCTTAATAAAACAAACAGCTTTCAATTTTATTCTATGTTTGCATGATTACTGCGAAAAACAATATTAGTATTTTGATAGGTGTTTAATAATATACTTTATTTTTCGAGCAAAACAGAGTAAACTTAAATTAATTTATTTTAAAATTCATTAGTAAAACAAGTTAAACTAAAAAAAACAATGAATTTTGTTTAATGTTTTTTTAGCATTAATTATAAACAGTTAAATAAATTTTATTCAATTTCGATACTTTTTAATTGTTTAGTTGTTTGAAAATGACTTACAATGAAAGACATTAATGTTATAACCACTTATGTTAATGAGAATTGAGAAACCAAAAAACAATCATAAAAAAATAACCTTTTTCACAATAGAAATTCAATTCAATTTAATTGTAGTAGTCTTTGCGTTTTTCAATATTCGTGAGAGGGGCATACGCATTAATTTGAATTTATTGTTTTTTATATAATCAGAGCGAAAATGTTTCTGTTGATTTCATTATAAAATCAAATCAAATTATTTATAAAATACAATAAAAAAATTTATTTCTGAGTACAATACAATTAAATAAATTGTTTGTTTATTTCTGAGTACAATTCAATCAAATAAATTTATTTGATTGTATTGAACTCTGAAATAATTTTTTTGGATTGTATTTTATAAATAAAAAAATAAAAAATAACATTTTCGCTTTGATTATACAAAAAACAATAAATTCAAATTAATGTGCATGTCCCTTTCTTGAATATTCCAAAAAGCAAACGACTATGATTAAATTGAATGAAATTTCCACAATAAATTACTTCAAATTAGGAGTAAGAACGATATTTCTTTTATTTTTAGGAAATAACAGAGTAAATTAGTTATGTTTTAAACTCTGTATGGTGTACATCAAAATTCATTCTTTTCTTTTTTTGGTTTCTTGAAACTTTATTTCGTTCACTCTTGTTTAAATTACATTTAGAATGTAAGTGTGAGAAAAATATAACCGGCACTTTTATCGACCTAACATGAAATATTTGGCAAGGTCCGCAATAGAATTTTGAAAATATTTATTGGTCCGTAGCATGAAATCAGTTGAGAAAGACTCGACTGGACTCTAATCAATGTCTTGTTTAAATTAAGTATGCACTCCAACTTTTCAATTTTTTTCAAGCCATTCAAAACCTGACATAAATAATTTATAGAATGAACATTGTTCTTACACTGAAAAAAACATGTTCTATTTCCAATCGAAATGTTGTTTTCTCAACCTCACCGTGCAGGCAGATATGGCGAGTAGAACGAAATTGTTTCAACAACTTTACAATTATAGAACGATGTAGTTGAGACAATCATCCGACTAGCATTTTGTTCAGACATGCCCTATTATGATCGGGCCGGATCAGGGTGTAGTAAGATAAGTCCTAATAGGGCATTTTTGCATCCGGCCTCTATCAGAAATCATAACTGATTTCTCTAATAGGGCACAACCTATTTGTCCTGATTCGGTTCGGACTGCAACGACCTTTGTCATACCTAGTAGTAAATGCCAGACGAGGCCCCGTTCAGAATCATATATGATTTTCCAATTAAGGTATGCCCTATTTGTCTCTATTTTATTTGAATAAATTTCATTTTGTTAAAATTCACTAAAGCATTATCCATTTTAGATATACATAATTTGCGAAATTTCACATATGAAAGAATATAAAGTTAAAGTAATAAAGATTGCATAAAAATGTCAAATAAAAGAACTGGGTGGTTATTTTGTAGTATTATCTCACTAGGTGAGATAAAAAGTGAGATAAAAGATTTGTCTTTGATCGATTATATTTCTCTCTCTCTCTCTCTCTGGCGTTTACATCCCATGAAGGGATTTTGCCGTCTGTGCAATAAGCTTCCATTCATCTCGTTCCATGACCAGTTGACCCCAGTTTCGACATCCTATATCACGAAGGTCTTGGATGATGTCATCACGCCAGCGTTGTCTAGGTCTTCCTCTTCGACGAACACCAGCTGGTTGTTGTTGGGACGCTTTTTTAATCATTCTATCTAATGGTGCCCTTTCTACATGACCAAACCATCTAATCCGGTTAGATTTAATGAATCCGATTACATCGCAGCCTCCAAGAAGCTGTCTGATTTCGTGATTCATTCGGATTCTATACTGATTTTCAGCAACTTTACATGGACCATAAATTGTTCGTATGACCTTCCTCTCGAATTTTGATAAAATTCTACAATCGGAGGAAGTCAGTGTCCAGCTTTCGCTTCCAAATGTAAGCACAGGTCGAATTAATGCTTTGTAAAGTGTGAGTTTACACGACCGCGAAAGATGTTTTGATCGCAGAAGTTTTGAGTATGCGTAGAAAACTCTGTATGCGGCAGAGACACGGGCTTTGATATCTGCCTGCATGTCATTTGACGATGTTATTACAGACCCGAGGTATTTGAAGTTTTCCACGCGTTCCACTTCGTAGTCGCCAGTATCCAGATTTCCGGGAGGTATGTTCTTAGATGTTGTTAACACTTTAGTTTTGCCGGTGTTGATGCATAATCCAAGTCGTTTAGCATTTCTTTCAAGCTGAGAGAGACTATCTTTAATATCGCTCGTTCTACGTCCGAGAAGCACAATATCATCTGCGTAGCCAAGAACTTGACTAGATTTATTGTATATGCAGTTTTGCGTCTCAATTCGGCTTTTCCTTATCGCGTACTCCAGCGCCAAATTAAACAGTACAGGCGCGAGTGCATCACCTTGTCGAACACCTGATGTTATATCGAAAGGATCAGAGACTGACCCTTCGATTACTATTCTACAATTTGATCCCGATGTTGTGAGTTTGCACAGAGAAACAAGTTTCTCTGGGATACCAAGGCATATGAGTGCAGACCAGAGGTTGTCGCGGATGATACTATCATATGCTTGCCTGAAATCAACGTAGAGCTGGTGAATGCTGATGTTGTACTCCCAACATTTTTCCAGAATCATCCTTAATGTAAAACATTGATCTGTGGTTGAGCGGTTGGGACAAAAACCACACTGATAGTCACCGATGATAGATTCGGCGAACGGGATGAGTCGAGCAAGTACGACATTAGCTAGTATTTTATATGCCGTGTTCAACAGTGCGATGCCACGATAATTCGCACACTTTAGACGGTCACCTTTCTTATGTAGCGGAACAATGAGAGCTGTTTTCCATTCAGTAGGTAGTTCTTCTTGGTCCCAGATTGCATGAATCAGATCGTATATACGTGTGACCAGAGCTGCTCCTCCATTTTTAAGTAGTTCTGCGGGAATTCCATCGAAACCTGGTGATTTGCCATTTTTCAGTTTTTTAATTGCAGCTTCCACTTCCTCTATTGCTGGGTAAGGGACAAAAATCTCTTCAGTTGATGGAGAAATTGCTCGAATAGGATGAACTTCATTCGTCCTATTCAATAGGTCTTGAAAGTGGGATCGCCACACTGCCAGCACATCGCGTTCACTTGTTGTAAGTTCATTATTTTCATTTTTGATGGCTGTAGATCTTAGGTGGAAATCTTTTGTGAGATTCCGTGCATTGGCAAAGCATTCTTTTGCATTTCCGTTGGCCGCATGTTGGCTGATGTCTTCAATGCAGCTCTTCATGTGTTCGCGTTTCTTTTTACGTAGAAGTTTTGCTGAGGCTTTCCTGGCGCATAGATAATCAGCTTGGGAGCTTCGGGTGTTCCTTGTTAACCATTTTTCTCGCAGTTTTTGTTTATGTTCAATGGATTGGCGGCACTCGTCGTCGAACCATTCGTTGTGTGATTTCGGTGGCCGCTTTCCGATTGTAGTTTGTGCTGCGGCTATAATAGTTGATTGAAGCGTTTGCCATTCTTCTTGTATGTTTAATGGCATCTCAGAAGAGATGTCATGCTCTTCTATGTTTTGTGTTATTATTTCCTGATATCTGTTCAGCGTTTCCGGATGTTTAAATGCATCGACGTTCCAGCGCACGGTCTTTTTTGCTTGTCTATTAAATGTAGATGATAATTTGCACTTATACTTAAAGATGACAAGCTAGAGATGTTAAAATACCGTATTTTATTTTTTTTGTATAATACAGCGTATTATACATTGTATTATACAAAATAAAATACCGTATATTCTGTTCAAAAGTGTAATAGCCGAGATAACATGTGAATGGTACAACAACAAAAAATAAATTCCATCATCATTTTGAATTCCATCTAATTCATTTTTTTCTAAATATCTAAACTTGGATATCTTATCGTTATTTTTATCCTGATGCTTAGTTAATATTTATTATATATAATCTATCCTGATGCTTAGTTAATATTTATTTCACCATCATTCGCTGACTGCTGTATTTATAATTTTTATTCAGATTGGATCCTTACCATTTCCCATGAATAAACTGTTAGAGGTCTAAACCAAATTACTTTTGGTATGATTTAGGCTGCATATCGAAAATGATGTTTCTGTTACAGTAAAAGATGCGGAACAATGCAAATTAAAAGATGCTACATGCTGAATAGCCACAAACTTTATTTCATCAAGTTATAAAACAAATACAACTGCTATCGGTTTCATAATGGGTATTTTGAGATTTTTGTGCATAAATGATAAATCTGAACGTATAAAAGAAACGTTCAACATGTTATGTGGGGCCACCAAAAGCTATTAAATTGAGTAGTAAATATATGTTTCAAAATTTTGATTTGCTCCCTTAAAAAATTCACTGTAACGTTTGCTTCTCAACAATTATAATCGATTGTTGATATTTGTGTTCTGTTGATATTAGAACAATCTTGGTACAACAGAAATTTAAAAATTATTTAGAAACGCACACTAGCAAGGCGTACATATAATTCATTTCCTCGGTGTCGTTTATATCTTATAGATGTAGTAGTAGACAAATTTTCACAGCTATAAATTCTTTTAATAATCCACGCGCAATTTTAGTAAAAGGGCTATTTGCTACTTCGCGCGCCATCAGAATCAAAAATATTTTTTATAATAATAAAATACCTTGTATTTTACAACGTTTTGGACAATACGGTATTTTACGTATAATACCGCGTATTATACAATTGTATTAAACACTTTTACATCACTATGACAAGCATATGATCAGTGTCCATATCAGCACCTCTGTATGATCGAACGTCAGTTACACTTGCGGAGTGTCACTTAGAGATCATGACGTGATCGATTTGATTTTCCGTTCTTCCGTCATTTGATTTCCACGTTGCCTTGTGAATTCTCTTGTGAGGAAAGAATGTGCTGGAAATTACTAGGTCATACATCATAGCCAGCTCGGCTGCGCGAAAACCGTTATTGTTGCTGGTATGATGCAAGCTGTTAGGGCCGATATGTGTTTTAAGTTCTGCAATCCTACCGATCTGAGCATTAAAGTCACCTACCACGATTTTTATATCGTGCCGCGGGATTTTATTGATGACTTCTTCGAGTTCTAGGAAGAACAGGTCTTTAATATCATCTGCTTTATCTTCAGTAGGTGCATGAACATTGACGATCGTTACATTGAATTTTTGCGTGCGGATTCTCAGTGTGCATAACCGCATATTAATTGGGCAGAAGTCGATAACATGCTTATTCACGCGACGGTGTATAAGAAAGCCAACTCCAAATTCTCCTCCGTTTTGATGACCGCAATAATAAAGAGTGTATCCTTTCGCTGTTTCATGGATTCCACTACCTGGCCATCTTAGTTCTTGTAATGCCACTATATCTAGTGTGTAGCTCTCGACTTGTTGTGTGAGTTGTAGGAGATCTCCTGGTCTTCTAAGGCTTAGCAGATTCCAGGTTCCCATTTTTAAATCGTAGTCCGGGTACAGTTTCCGAGGTCGTTCCAATAATGAATCCGAGATATTCCGAGGCCTGTGTACAGAATTCATGACAATAATTTTTTTTCGGAAATGGGGTGTTAGCCCTTCGCCCAACCCAAATTTTCGTGAATGGGTTCGTTCTGCATCTTAAGGTCACCAGAAACAACCTTTTTACATGTTTATATAGCGAGCCGCTTGATCCAAGACAGACGCCCGCTGAAAACCGCCCCTTACATGGAGAACAGACGCTTTCTACACATTTATATAGCGAGCCGCTTGATCCAATACAGACGCCCGCTCCAAGCCGCCCCTAACATGGAGAACAGACGCTTGAGTTGCATTGGTTTTATGGCGCCAATGACTCGCCATGGTGCAGAATCATTGAGTATAAGCAGTATTTACTCTGCCCCTCTCAACTACACCAACCTAATTCTGTTAGCGTTACCCAGGTAGCACGGCGTGGACGTAGAATTTCGGATTTTCGCTACCCGATCGATTATATTAGATAAAAGAAATCATTTAAACATAATTTTTTTATCTCACTATTTATCTCACCTAGTGAGATAACGCTACAGAATAACCACTCTGGTCCTTCTAATTGAATAGGTGAGCCGGCTATTCTTTTATTTGTTTAAAAGAACCAGCTCTTATGTTCGCGGTAGGACGGTAGTCAAGATCAAAAATAATTTTTTTCAAAATTTCCACTCTCAACCCTCTCCAAATAGCATTTTAAATGATAGGCTGACCCCTTTAGTTTTCATGCATTTTTTTCTTTTGTAATGTTCGAAATTAAAGGGAGAGGGACAAGAAAAAAAAAAAAAAAAAAAAAAAAAAAAAAAAAAAAAAAAAAACTACGTTATTGGCAATAACTCAAAAAATAAGCAGTCGATAATTTATTTAATATGTTTTTTAAATCGTTCTATATTTTTCGATTTTTCTAAATCAAACTCGATTCCTTAAAAAAGCTTCTGTTTTACTATCTCCTTATCTATGCCTATAAAATACATATAAAAACAAATGTTTGCCATTTTTTGTGGACAACTTCACACAGCTGTTAAAAATTTCAAGTTAATAGCATTTTTAGTTTGTGAGAAAATCGATTATGTAGAAGTTGGACGAACACCGAAGTCTCACAAATAGGGTACCGTTTTTACTTTTTCAAAGTATAAAACCCTAAAAATGATGTGAAACGAAATTTCTTAGTATTAAATTGATGAACTTAAATTTATTTGCATCTAAAATTATGTGCAAAAGAATTTTTTAGTAAGGGCAATGAAAACAAACACAAAAAACAAACGTGCACTTTGAATAATTAATTTTAGTAATTTAAAAAATTATCATATTTATTTTAATATTTTTTGTTTGTCTTGTTTCATTGCGGTTTATTAATATTTAAATTTATTTTTATTTCATTAAGAAAAGAATGGAAAATAATATTATGTTTTATATGTAAGTCAAATATTTAGATTTTATGATTTCTGAGTTTTTTCAATTAAATTGTATCATCAAAAATGACGAAACAATAGCTTCAGTTGCATATACAATCATACACATAAATTTTCTATTTACCAGAGCACGAAATACTACTACATGTACGTCCAGTATGAAGTCGATCAAAAATGGTCTGGTTCAAATTTCGTTTTTTTTGTGTCACACAGATCAAGAATTACATCAAGCAATAAGAATAAAATGTACAACAGGTAGCCAAACAAAATAACTACTAATAATTTGATTTGTGTTGTCTCAAGGCATGTCTATCATGATTTGTGATTGTAATGAAATACAAATAAATTCAAAAATAATTTTTATTTCGTACTTCTCTAAGCATAACATCTCACCATATCATCAATAATCGATGAACTGCTCCAGGACTTACTTCAATCTGTTTTTAAAAAAAACATAAGTTATATCTTTTTAATTTTCTCTCTTCGCTTAAAAGTTAAATTTTAATTTTGAAAATCTTCCAAGACAGGTAAAAAAGAGGTTTAAGAGAATAGTTTCACCTAAAAACTAATTAGTTTTTTGTTTTTCTATATATTTTTCAATTCAAATTAGATTCGGTTGTCAAAGTTGATTTCATTTTTTTTCTTACTTGGATTTTAGTTCTTACATCAAATTTAATTGTTATTTAATTTTTCTTATTTTCTGTTTTAAAACTTTAAAGGAAAATTTTAGTTTTTTAAAAATAAATTCGACATATTTGAGCTTCTTTTTTTCCGGTTGTTATATTCTTCTTGGCTTTCGTTTTCAGGATAATATACCATTTTTTGAAACTTTTTATTTGTTTCGTTTCAATATGATTTACGCATTCTTTCTTTATTCTTAATTTTTCGTAAGTTATTTTAATTATCTTTTCTTTTTCTTTTTTCTAAAACAAAATTTAAGAAAAAACAAAACGTTCAAAATGTGGATGCTGAATGGGCGGCGGCAGGTTAGTTGTTGTTTTGTATCTTTTTGAGAAAATGGTTTTAGCATTGTACTGATACGGATTTGAATTAAATGCGATTTTCATTGGATATGGTTTGAATGTTTTTTGATTTGAATTTTGTTTTAATTAATGCATAATTTGAATTTTCACATATATGTAAGACTATATGCAAACAAATCTGTTTTTAGCTTAAATCAAGTGGAAATGAAATTGAACGAAATTATGTCGATTGGTACCCCAACACATTTTGGTTTAAACTAAAAGTTTTATTTTCGGATTGGTTTTTGTGAACAATTAAGCTTAAGTACATATTGGAAATCACTTGAATTTTGCAATTCGAAATAACTTTTCATTTTCTCTAAAATTCCTTTAGAAAAAATTTTTGTTGTTTTTCGTGTCAGGATTCGAACTACATTCATCAGAGACACATTGTTCAAATCCCGTGTGTCTTACACAACTTAGCCAAAGCGGCGATGACGAAACATATTTTCATTTTGATGTTCAGATAATTTCTAAATTGAAACTTCATCATTTTTCATATATACTTAAGTTGAATTTTTCATCTATGATTGCATATTGAAAATTGTATTTCTTTGGTATTTTTTGTATTAAATTTCTAGATATTACGATGTGTGAATTCATAGGATGAGAGAATATTTCGTCAACATCTAAGTCAACATTCTAATCAACATCCTAAGTCACGAGTGTAAAGTCATTATTGATTGTTGCCAATCTTCTGATGAACTTGTTGTTACGATAGCATTCCTGCGTAGTACGAGAGGAACCGCAGGTACGGACCCATGGTTCAATACTTGTTCGAGAAACTTAATATCTGACGTAAAGTCAATATGTTGTTATATTTTTGGTTAGGAAATAAAGACAACATTAGGGGAATTTTTAATTTCGGGTTGGTTTTTGTAAACAATTAAGCTTAAGTACATATTGGAAATCACTTGAATTTTGCAATTCGAAATAACTTTTCATTTTCTCTAAAATTCCTTTAGAAAAAATTTTTGTTGTGTTTCGTGTCAGGATTCGAACTACATTCATTAGAGACACATTGTTCAAATCCCGTGTGTCTTACACAACTTAGCCAAAGCGGCGATGACGAAACATATTTTAATTTTGATGTTCAGATAATTTCTAAATTGAAACTTCATCATTTTTCATATTTACTTAAGTTGAATTTTTCATCTATGATTATATATTGAAAATTGTATTTCTTTGGTATTTTTTGTATTAAATTTCCTGATATTACGATGAGTGAATTCATAGGATGAGAGAATATTTCGTCAACATCTAAGTCAACATTCTAATCAACATCCTAAGTCACGAGTGTAAAGTCATTATTGATTGTTGCCAATCAATGCGAAACTTAATATCTGACGTAAAGTCAATATGTTGTTATATTTTTGCTTAGGAAATATAGACAACATTAGGGGAATTTTTAATTTCGGATTGGTTTTTGTGAACAATTAAGCTTAAGTACATATTGGAAATCACTTGAATTTTGCAATTCGAAATAACTTTTCATTTTCTCTAAAATTCCTTTAGAAAAATTTTTTGTTGTGTTTCGTGTCAGGATTCGAACTACATTCATCAGAGACACATTGTTCAAATCCCGTGTGTCTTACACAACTTAACCAAAGCGGCGATGACGAAACATATTTTAATTTTGATGTTCAGATAATTTCTAAATTGAAACTTCATCATTTTTCATATTTACTTAAGTTGAATTTTTCATCTATGATTACATATTGAAAATTGTATTTCTTTGGTATTTTTTGTATTAAATTTCTAGATATTACGATGTGTGAATTCATAGGATGAGAGAATATTTCGTCAACATCTAATTCAACATTCTAATCAACATCCTAAGTCACGAGTGTAAAGTCATTATTGATTGTTGCCAATCAATGCGAAACTTAATATCTGACGTAAAGTCAATATGTTGTTATATTTTTGGTTAAGAAATATAGACAACATTAGGGGAATTTTTAATTTCGGATTGGTTTTTGTGAACAATTAAGCTTAAGTACATATTGGAAATCACTTGAATTTTGCAATTCGAAATAACTTTTCATTTTCTCTAAAATTCCTTTAGAAAAAATTTTTTTTGTGTTTCGTGTCAGGATTCGAACTACATTCATTAGAGACACATTGTTCAAATCCCGTGTGTCTTACACAACTTAACCAAAGCGGCGATGACGAAACATATTTTAATTTTGATGTTCAGATAATTTCTAAATTGAAACTTCATCATTTTTCATATTTACTTAAGTTGAATTTTTCATCTATGATTACATATTGAAAATTGTATTTCTTTGGTATTTTTTGTATTAAATTTCTAGATATTACGATGTGTGAATTCATAGGATGAGAGAATATTTCGTCAACATCTAAGTCAACATTCTAATCAACATCCTAAGTCACGAGTGTAAAGTCATTATTGATTGTTGCCAATCAATGCGAAACTTAATATCTGACGTAAAGTCAATATGTTGTTATATTTTTGCTTAGGAAATAAAGACAACATTAGGGGAATTTTTAATTTCGGATTGGTTTTTGTGAACAATTAAGCTTAAGTACATATTGGAAATCACTTGAATTTTGCAATTCGAAATAACTTTTCATTTTCTCTAAAATTCCTTTAGAAAAAATTTTTTTTGTGTTTCGTGTCAGGATTCGAACTACATTCATTAGAGACACATTGTTCAAATCCCGTGTGTCTTACACAACTTAACCAAAGCGGCGATGACGAAACATATTTTAATTTTGATGTTCAGATAATTTCTAAATTGAAACTTCATCATTTTTCATATTTACTTAAGTTGAATTTTTCATCTATGATTACATATTCAAAATTGTATTTCTTTGGTATTTTTTGTATTAAATTTCTAGATATTACGATGTGTGAATTCATAGGATGAGAGAATATTTCGTCAACATCTAAGTCAACATTCTAATCAACATCCTAAGTCACGAGTGTAAAGTCATTATTGATTGTTGCCAATCAATGCGAAACTTAATATCCGACGTAAAGTCAATATGTTGTTATATTTTTGGTTAGGAAATATAGACAAAGTAATATAGACAAAGTACATCTTGGAAATCACTTGAATTTTGCAATTCGAAATAACTTTTCATTTTCTCTAAAATTCCTTTAGAAAAATTTTTGTAGTGTGTCGTGTCAGGATTCGAACTACATTCATCAGAGACACATTGTTCAAATCCCGTGTGTCTTACACAACTTAGCCAAAGCGGCGATGACGAAACATATTTTAATTTTGATGTTCAGATAATTTCTAAATTGAAACTTCATCATTTTTCATATATACTTAAGTTGAATTTTTCATCTATGATTACATATTGAAAATTGTATTTCTTTGGTAGAAGTTTTATGTTTTATTCGGAGCACAATTAGTGAAATATCGTTGATTTTGAATAAGCATGTTTGACTTTAAGTATTATTTTTATTCTATTATTTGTTTGGCATTATAACATTTCTGTGCTTGAGTATCTAGTACCAACACTAACGAACGGTGGATCATCAAGAATACATACTCCAGTATCGGCATTGACATACAAACTAACGTGAGATACCACATACCACTGGCAATAGCACTATGATATATCACTATGCCAAAGTGATATCTTAGGTAAGCTGGTACATTCAATGTTTGTTATGGAATATTACTTGATGGTACCACGCAATTGGTATTTTGAAAAAAAATGTCTTCATATAGACCGACCATTGCCTATTTTTTTGAAACTTCGGTAATCGTTATTATACTAAAAAAATTAGTACGTGTTTTTTAGGCTTTTTTGCTTTTCACTAGTTTTGACATAAGGTGGTTCGAAACTTGTAAAGAAATTTTGTGACAATCAAAGATTAAAGTTGAATTGTGCTCGAGCTGGTTGTTCGATTTGAGGAATTTTTTTTTGTTTGAAAAGTACTTAGTGAGACTTTATAAATACTGGCAATTTATAGTTTTAGATAATTTTTTTTAATTTTAATTCTTTAAACATGGTTTTCAAAAAGTGCCCTTTTTTTCTTTTATTTTTGTATATTTTAAAGAAAACATACTGAAATTACAGACAAGCGTTATTTTTTGTTTTTAAGAAAAGGGCATTTGAATATATTATTAGTTTCAGTTTTTTTGTACTTTGTGCCATTTACTAAAAACTAGTTTACCGATTTGATTGAACTTGCTTAAAAGATATTAAATAGGGCTTAGTAAAAAAATTGTCCAACGAAAGGGGAATGTGACAAATGTTCTATACGACATCATCCACTGTTGCATTTGGAAGAAAATCCGTTACAAGGAAAAAAGTCAGTGAAACCAGTCGTAATAAATTCTAATCAAATTACAATCTTTAATACTAAATTTCTAATTTTCACTTGATCTTTCTGTAGCACCTGCTATATTACAGACTGCTAGTGTCATGGTGATGAGCTCATTAAACGAACTTCAATTGTGTCGAGCACTACTAAATTCAGAGTCGAAATGTGTTTTATAGCAGAATCAGGTGTTCAACGGTTAAATATATGGCGAAGCAAAGCAAGAGTTATTGTATCTGGATTATCTTCAAAGGCAGCAGTAATTTCTAAAGGAGTTAGACAAATTAATGTTGCATCAAGATTCAACCATCAAAACATACTAAACTTCAACGTCTTAATTCTACCTAAGCTTAAGTAAAGTACCATCAGTGAGATTACGAGAACTAAATTCACCTCATCTAAAGAACTTTGAACTAGCACATCCAGACTAAAACAAACCAGATGAAATTGATCTCCTAATTGGTGCTGATCAACTCTTCAAGATATTGAATTCATCACCAATGGATCCAACAACCTTATCGCCCAAGATGCCATGGGGATAATCGCCGGAGAGTTTAATGAAATAAATGTTGATCAAAATATAATCAATTTGTTCACAGATATTGACATTGATCAGTCGCTTTGTAAATTTTGGGAGCTGGAAGAAGTTCTAACAAAATCAACTCATACTGAAGGAGAGCAACTGTGTGATCTCTCTGACAACTTTTTTCACCAGCCAGATGGAAGATATGAGGTGAGTCTTCCTTTCAAGCAATCTGAAAGTGAGCTAGGAAATTCACAAGCATCAATTCACAAGCATAGCGAGACTTGGGTCTTGGCTATAAAGAGACCCAAAATTGAAAGAATCTTACGTTACTTTCATGAGAAAATAGGAAACACTGCACTATATGGAGCTTATTCCCAAGAATGAGATTAGGATAAGTAAAAATAATTGCTTCTATTTACCACATCATGGCAGGATGGATCGCATCATCTCCATATACTATATCAATAAATGATAAATTAATTTTAAAATAATTTATTTGAAATGAATTTAATAATTTTTGCATTAACAACTTTTTTTAAATAATATTTTGTAACGTGTTTCAACCATAATGGTCATTCTCAAACATTTGAGTTCGAGAATAACCATTTATGGTTGAAACATATTACAAAATATTATTTAAAAAAGGTTTTTTTTATTAATTAGTTAGACATGTTTAGCACACTAAATATGAGATATAGGGGAGGGGGAACAGTCTGCAAGTTGCACTTTTTTGACAATAACTCAAAAACTGTGCACCGTACTGTATATATATATATGTTTATGAAATAAGTCACAAGATAAAAAATGTCCAGTCTGTTGCCGCGTTCCACTGAGAACTTACAATAAAATAAATTAAGTTGTTAGTTAAATTATAAGTGTTCTTACTTTCAAAATTATAAAATATAAAAGTGGCGACGAAAGTTGATGGATTAAAATCCACGTTAAGTTGTAAATTGAACAGTTAATAGTTTTGAGTTGTGAATAAGTTTTTCTTTTAATAAGCGTGGTGTAAAAAAGTTATTTTTGGTAAATTTTTTAATTACATATATATTAATAAATTTGTGAAAATGGTGGGTAAAATTGAACAATATGTCGAAGGAACTAGTTGGTTGGCTTACGAAGACAGGTTAAAACAATTTTTTATAGCCAATCAAGTAGAAGACGATAAAAAGATGGCTACTTTTGTAACAGTTATTGGAGCGGGATTATATGAGACGCTTATGAAACTAACGGTGCCCAAATTGCCATCCGAAAAATCATTTGAGGAATGCATAGCGCTTTTAAAAACTTTTTTTTTCAAAGAAAAGGAATATACGAACAGAACGAGCCAAGTTTCATCGAGCACAACAAGAAGAAGATGAAACTGTGTCAGAATTTATATTGCGGCTTAAGTCAATGGTTGGTCCGTGTGATTTTGGTGGAGTATTAGAAAAAAAAGATGTAAAATATAAGGAATTAAAGGAAATTATAATACAAGAAGCATTGTTGGACCGTTTCGTTGTAGGCATTCGAGATCAAAGAATTTTTCAAGCTTTGTTAAACACGAAAGAAAACGACGATTGTTTCGATGCCGCATGTGAGCTGGCATTGAATTTAGAAATGGCGTTAGCAGAGAGTCAACCTGTTTTTAGAACCGTTAATAAAATCGCACATAAAAATTATCAACATAATTTTCGAGGAAGAAGACAAGATCGATCACCAAGTAATTCACGTGGAAATTATCGTAGTCCAAGTCCGAGATACTATCAAAATAACAACACAAGCAACAGCTACAAACGTGATAACTATCGTTCTCCACCGAGACGATGCAAAAGGTGTGGAACTACTGGCAGATATTGGGAAGCAAATTGTCCGGCACAACAATGGAAGTGTTTTCGATGCAATGAAGTTGGTCACATTTCAACAGTATGCTGGAATAATTCTACCACAAATCGGTTTAACGTCATAAACAGCATATCGTCTACAAATCACCCACTGTTAGTAAATTTTATTATAGAAGAAAAACACATCCAGTTTGAAGTGGATACTGGAGCATCTGCAACTGTAATGTCTAAGGATGAGTATTTTAAGAATTTTAGAAATATAAAAGTTAGAAATGAGTCTCAAAAATTTTATAACGTTTCAGGTGAAGATATAGAGGTTTTGGGAACAATTTCAGTAGGAGTACAGCCTAGTCATGAGAAAAAAATGGAATATCTAAACATAGTTATAATTAATACCAAAAGTTCATATAATGCTCTTGTAGGACGTGATTGGTTGGATATTTTTTGGCCAAAATGGAGAGACACATTTTTTTCTGGATACCAAACTGAAAACTTAAAGGTAGTAAGTAATGATCGAAAAATAGATAATGAAACTTGTAATATTTCGGGTATACTCAATGTAGAAATTGTTGATAAAATTAAAGTGTCGTTTCCTAAAATAGTTGATCATAGTTTAACTAGGCCAATCGAGGGTTATATAGCAGATATAGTATTAAGTGAAGATGCAGTGCCAATTTTTCATGCCGCATATTCGGTTGCTTACCGTCTTAAGGACAAAGTCGATGTAGAAATAAACCGACTTGTCAGTGAAAATATTTTAATACCAATACGCCATAGTAGATATGCAAGCCCAGTTTTGGTTGTACCTAAGAAAGACAATAAAATTCGTTTATGCATAGATTGCAAAGTCACCATAAACGGCTTTGTGATGACAGACCACTACCCACTTCCAAATATTGAGGACATTTTTGCAAGTTTATCTGGTTGCAAATTTTTCTGTGTTATTGATCTTACCGGCGCTTATCAACAACTTTTATTAAGTCAACAATCTCAAGAATACATGACTATAAATACACATAAAGGTTTGTTTCGATATACCAGACTCCCGTTTGGAGTTTCGTGTGCACCTTCTATTTTTCAAGGGGTAATTGATCAAATACTGAATCAGATGACTTATGTAAAATGTTATTTAGATGACATTCTTGTAGGTGGATCTACATTGGGAGGATGTAAGGAAAACCTTTTTAATGTTTTGAAGAGACTGAATGAACATAATGTTCGAATAAACTTGTCAAAATGTAAGTTTCTTCACACTTCGGTCAAATACCTTGGTCACATTATTGCGGGTGATGGAATTCGGCCAGATGGTACAAAAGTGGATGCAATTGTCAACGCTCCTTCGCCTAGAAATGTTCAACAACTCCAATCGTTCCTGGGGCTCTTAAATTATTATGGCAGATTTCTACTTAACTTGTCTTCAAAATTGCATGTTCTTTATAATCTTCTGCATCATGATGTTCCTTTTATTTGGTCCGAAGAATGCGAAAATGTTTTTGGAATTTGTAAAAAACTAATATTAGACAATAATATTTTGGAACTTTTTGATCCTTTGAAACCAATTATTATAACAACCGATGCTAGTTCGTATGGAGTTGGCTGTGTGTTATCACATCTTGTAGATGATATTGAAAAACCAGTAATGTTTGCGTCAAGCACTCTGTCGTCGGCCGAACAAAATTATTCACAACTCCATCGAGAAGCATTAGGTAGTATTTGCAGTTAAAAAATTTGAAAAGTATTTGTTAGGAAAAAAATTTTTGATTTGTACTGATCATCAAAGTTTACAGGAGATATTTAATCCAAAAAAGAGTACCCCTCCAGTAGCAATAGCACGGTTGCAGCGTTGGGCTGTTTATTTGTCCATGTTTATGTACGATATTAAATTTAGACCTGCTAAAAAGGTTGCAAATGCCGATGCGTTATCGCGTTTACCATTAAAAGATGCAACTGACGTCGATGAGGTACGAATATGCTTTTATAACCAAACAACTGAATTCCCTTTGCGTATTGATGATGTTAAAAGAGAAATCAAAAACGATTTTATTTTGTGTGAAATTTATAGTTATTTTTTGAACGGATGGCCAAAAGAAATCCCAGATTATGCAAAGACTTATTTTTCAAAACAATCAAGTTTCGCTATTGAAGATGAATGCATTTATTATAGAAATCGGTTAGTAATCCCAGAGTCTTTAAAACAGAAATGTCTAGAATTGCTACATGAAAACCATGTAGAGATAGTGAAAATGAAAATGATCGCAAGATCATACATTTGGTGGACTGGCATCGACAAAGATATTGAAATTTTTCAAAAGGGCTGAAGTATTTGTCAACAGTCAACAAATATTCCCACAGAAATTATTACTACTAAATGGACCGATAGTGAGTCGCCTATGGAACGTGTTCATATTGATTTTTTCTATTTTGCAGCAAAACCTTTTTTGCCTTTGTTGATTCTTTTTCAAAATATATTGATGTCATTCAAATGAACACGACAAACGCAGCATCTGTCATTGAAAAATTGTTGATAATTTTCTCAAGTCTAGGATTATGTACAAAACTAGTAACTGATAACGGTCCTCCATTCAAATAGTTATGAATTTAAAAGATTCTGTGTTAAGCAGAATATAAAATTACTACAGTCTCCACCATATCACCCACAGTCAAATGGGCAAGCTGAACGATGTGTGCAAACAGTTAAAAAGGTACTTTATAAGTTTTTGGAAGGTCCAGAAAAGGAATTGTCAATCCAAGGTAAAATTAGTAAATTCCATTTTCATAACAGAAACACTCCTAACATGACAACTAAAAAGTCTCCGTCTGAAATTTTGTTCACGTATAAACCTAGAACTCTTTTCGATTTTCTTAAACAGCATGAACAAAAGAATAATGTTGATCCTTTAAACGAACAAAAGAATAATGTTGATCCTTTAAACGAAATAGTAAATCGAACAAATGTTAAAAATAAAAAAGTCAGTTTCAGTCAAATAAACCAGGAAAAGTCAGATTATGAATACAGATATAAACCAGGTGATATAGTTTTATACCGGAATCATTATAAATCGCATTTAAATTGGCTACCGGCAAGAGTCATAGAACGCGTTAGTTTTTATACATATCTAATAAATGTTCAAAATCATATCAGATATGTACACCAAAACCAAATTAAGATTAGTTCATTAAATGAGGATGAACATCCGGGAATGAGAATTCCTTTAATTGAATCCAATGATATAAATGTCGAAAATACGTCAAATAAGCTGCCTAATAACGATTTATACGAAAGGAGAAAACGGTCAAGATCTATCTCTCAATCCCCACTTTTTGTAGCAAGAAGATCGAAAAGAGTTAAAAGGGAACCTGAAAGGTTAGGATACAATAGCTTTTAAGAACAAATAATTTTAAGCTTAAATTTTTTTTTAAGATGATGTTAGATAAAAATTTGTTAGTTAACATAACACAGTCACTTTTAATAATTCTTTTAAAGTCACCTTTAATAATTCTTTTAAAGTCATAGTAGTTTTCATTTAAGAGGGGAGGAGTTGTTATGTATGCTAGAAAGTAAAAACCCCTAAAATTAAAGTATATAAATGTCCTAATTATTAAATTAAGAAAAACAGTTGTAGTCGTATAAAATAATCTAACGTAAATGTAAATTGTAATTATTCTTGTTTATGTACAAAAGTACTGTATATATATATATATATATATATATATATATATATATATATATATATATATATATATATATATATATATATATATATATATATATATATATGTTTATGAAATAAGTTATTAAGTCTTGTTTATGTATAAAAGTACTGTATGTATATATATGTTTATGAAATAAGTCACAAGATAAAAAATGTCCAGTCTGTTGCCGCGTTCCACTGAGAACTTACAATAAAATAAATTAAGTTGTTATAGTTAAATTATAAGTGTTCTTACTTTCAAAATTATAAAATATAAAAACTGTATAAACAATACAATAGATCTAACGATTTGCGTGTAGCCACTGAATTTCTTGATAAACTGGATTTACATAGACGTAAAACTTGGCGTGATAGAGTAGGTAGGACGAGTTTCAAGAAGTCTAGTCGTAAGGCATGGAATTTACTTCGTAAACTAGGTAATGAAGCTTCATCTCTAACTTCCTCATCAAATAGCAATATTTCTGCAATGCCAACATTTTTCATTGCTTCTTATTTTTATCTTTGTAGTGAGAGTATGAATATCTCCATATCCTGATCCATTACCAAAGCATACCTCTACCTCTTATGCTCTTGCAAGGGTTCAATGATTATCCGTAAGCCACAGTTGTATTTTTTCAGACACTATAATAATTTTATTTGTTGTCATCTATTTTGTGTATATTTTATAATCGCCTTATACCAGATATACATAAAATGCAATAAATATTCCATTTAACTAATAATAAAAATAACAAATTGTTTCAATTATAACTCAATAAAATAAAAAATTCTGCAATAATTATTAAAAACTAATAACTCGAACATGAATAAATCAACAATTATATTCATAAACAATTTTGTTATTGTTGCAGAAATAAACAAGTTCAATGATCCCAATTAAACTTGTCTTCATTAATCTTTTAATCGAATCCTCCTACTTCACTTGTTGTGTGTATTTTTAATTTTATTATTTTGCTTGTTCGAAAAAATACTTCTTAGCTTTGGTTTAAGGTAAATTTACAAAAACATCAACATTTCACTAATAATCTATCAATTTTTTTTTTGCTATATTTTGTTGTATAGTTATGAATAGTTTTTTTGATTTAACAAAACAACTAACAAAAGTTTAACATAAAAGCATTTTTTTATTCAAACTTACATGATAGAGGGAAGGTACAAATAGCTGCTTATCACTTGAAGTTCTTTTCATATTTTTATTTAAAATTAAAAGTGGAATGCAGAAGTTATTTACTTTCATTTATATAATTAGATTCAGTAGTAAGATTGTGCCTAGGGTTTCTAAATATCCGACCTATTTGATTATCCGGATATCGAATACATAAACAATAAATTATCCGGATAATCTGGATATCCGGATAATTAAACAATAAATAAAACATGTTGTTTACTTTGCGGTATTTAAATCATTTATGTATATTTTTCGTGTATCTATATTATTAATTTTTATACATAGTCACAAAATAATAAAAATAGTAACAAATCATAAATAATAATAATAAAAAAATTAAATTATTGATAAAGTTAATTGAATTAATGAAGTTATTGATGCATTTATAAAAATGAATATTTTAGAAAAATTATTGCATTAATTAATTATTACAATGTCTCGAAGTTGAGTCGAGTTCTAATTTTTGTCTTGGTAAGACGAGCAATTGAAAATGCCCACTCCGTTGCAGTCGATGTAGGTTTTATTGGTAATAATACGCAATATAGAATATTTAAATTGCCCTCCGTTTTTTATAATTATTTAAATAAATGAAATCTTTTTTCAGCAATATGGAACTTCATTCTGCTTCTCAACATGAGTAATTAAAGCAATAGCATTCTCAAGTACTTTCTGCAGTCACGATTTATTATACAAACTTCACTACTTAGACTTTCTTCATCTTCACTTTCAATAGTTATTTCATTAGTGATTTCCTCAGAGTCATAATTTAGAAGTACAGCTCTCATAAGCTTTAAAAAAAATAGCCAACGCTTCAGATTTCATTGACAGGGCTTAAGTTTATAAAACATTATTTGTTTTAAATTAATATAGCATTAAATAAATATTAGTAAAACATCTTTACACTGCAGATTCACGAAGTGTTTCATAAAATATTCAATGATTACAGTTTTCAAAACATTAAAGTTGTAAATAAATTTTTAAAACTTGTAGTCACTTCACTGCACGAACAAACTTTGCAAAGCAAGTTAATAGTTATTTGAACTTTTCAACGCAATTTGATTATTTTTTTACAAAATAAAGGGTTTTTTAATATTCGGATAATTGCAAAAAAGTATCCGGATAATCGAATAGTCAAAATATGGTCGAATAATCCGGATAATTCGATATCCGGATATCCGGATTAGAAACCCTAATTGTGCCATTGCAGTTAATCCGCTTTGTGTTTACGGGGACAATTTTGTATTTCAGTATGCTTTCCTCGTGATTTATTTACGGTAAACGTAATGCATAAATGTTCTGTATTTAAGTTTTAATCCTGTATTCGTCCCATATCTAGTTAATTTTCGTTAAATAACAATTTTATCACAAGTATTATTTATATTATTGTTATTTATATTATTACAAGAAAGAGTTTTTTCTAAATCTCTAACTTAGTAGCACAGGGCATCTGTTCGTCTAGACCATCTAGCACTGTTAAAACTTTGAAAGTAATGCCAATTTGTTTTAGCTATCGCCATTTTCTTTCACGTAATTGCTGGCTTTGATGGAGGAAATGCCTGCACTCACACGAAATATGAAACGACCGAGTGTAATTTGTATTTTTGTCTCCGGTTTCACTCCCAGAAATATGGACACCATAGTTATAGCAGCATTGATAAATCGCCTTCGGTGTTGTTAGTAAAATGGCAAACATGTTCAAAAAATAACTTTATATGGTTGCACATTTGCTTCATTTTGGTTTCCTTGTTTTAAATGGTCCTATGATCGTGTGTAAATATATTTTTTAAACTAATTTATTCATATTTTAACGTCAAATAATAAATTTTTAATTTTCTTTTCTATTTCAAAGAGTCAGACTATAGCTAAACGACGATGCTAAAAAATTCGTTAGCACGCCTCTTATCATAAATTTGAGGTAGATTTTTAAATTAATTTTATTTATAAAGAATCTCCACATAACCTTTATCATCTTCATATCAGATTATTTTTTTTTTCAATTTTCATAAAATGTATTAATGAAAGCAAAAGAATTAAGATAAATTATATTTTTCATTCATTAATAGAAGTTAAAATATGTGGTTCTAAGTTTTGTAGTAGAAGATGTTATAGTTTTCATTGTATCGAACTATTCCTGAGAAAAATATGATGAAAAGAAAACTCTAGAGAATAAATTTTAATCTCTGAATAACTTTATCTTACCTTATTTTTTTTACTTCATTCACAAATCGTTCCCAGATCATATATTTTTTATGCGATAGTTTTATTTTTTGAATGAATTGATTGGGATTAAAGGAATAAAACATTTACTAAAGATATGCCTGGAGGTAAGGCTACATTTCCTTTATTATATTTTTATTCACCATCATTTGTGTATTCTATTTTATAACGTAACAACAATTTGTTTTATGAAAGAACGAGAGACCCATAAATCACTGTTGATTTGTTATAGGTTGTTGTTAAAGACCAAGAATTCAAATTTTTTGAGTTATTTATAAATCTTTCGTTAAATTCTCTCGATTAAACAGCCATCTACCTTCAACCGTGATATAGCTTGACAGTTTTCGTGCATGATGAAAGATACCATTCCGAAATCAATTATATTGGTTATGCTAATTTCTTTTGCGCAAATGGTTCAAGTATTAGATATTTAAAAGTTTCGATACTCCGACTATTGTAAAGGTTGCCTGAGCTGTATAATTATAACTGATATTGTGTTCAGCTATTTACACTCAAAAAAATATTGCCGGTAAGATTTACAAAATCGTTTTGTAAAAGTGCTAACAAAATATTTTTGTGAATTTACCAAAAAATCCTAAACTTTATACAAAATTTTGTATACTTTTTTAAATTTGAAAAACATTTGTAAACTTACCAATTGTTTTTGTGATCTGGATTAAAAAAGTACAAAATCATAAATATTTCTAATTACAACTTTTTTTTATTGTTGTAACAAAAATATTGTTCAGATTATGTTGATTTTTTTAAATTTTAAATCATAAATCGTGTATCCATAACCAAATAATTATCAATTGCACAAAATTTTCTAAAATTTTGTAACCAGAAAAATGACATTCTACAGTTTTTGTTGTAAAACTTAATACGAATATTGAAGATTTTTTTTAAACTTTACAAAGAAACTTATATGCAATTTAAAAAACCAACAACTATTTTACAAAAAAAGAATTCTTTTTACAAACACTTTTATAAAATTTTGTAAATTGAAATCATAACAAAAATTGGTATTAAACATTTTCAGTTTCAAACTGGTTGTCTAAGTAAAAAAGCAAATTTTTTAAAATTGTGATAATTTTGTGGTTTATGTATAATAAATAGTGGTAGTGATACAGTTTGCACACATTAACCTAGTTTGCACAGTATTAACATCAACGTTGTTTTAAATAACACTTTTGATGGTTAATACATGATAATTAATATTATGATGCAAATAATAGTTTGAATTATGGACTTCGTTCAATTTTGGTGGACAATAATAAAGTAATAAAAATTAATCAAAATATGGCGAATGGCATAGCAGGACAACTGGCGAACTGTATAATAAATCAGTTCCTTACTGAATGTATGGTAAGTTATTATTGACTTAGAGTGTACAATACATAGCTATCTTTATATATATGAAATGTTTTACCTCAAACGTATCAAGGCTGTGTTCAAAATTCTATGAAACGTACAAAATTGGTTTACGGTGCAAATATAAGCTAAAATTATAGAGTTTCTTAAACTGTTTAATTGTTTTACTTGTAAAATTCATTGCATCTTTTAATAGAAACCATTTTTTTATGTATATTTGCTTGCTAAATATATGAATATAATCTTTTTTTTTTAGTTAAAAGCTACTATTTTGTCCGTAATATCCAATAACTTTCCAAAAAACTGTTTTGTAATAACGAACACACAAAGGTTAATTTTATTTTCTGAAAACGTGTAACCGGTCACATATAATCTATCTCTAAATTAAAATTTTCACATGTCGTCCCTAGACCCCAACATATACAAAAACTCCCAAAAAGTGTTTGCTTTTTATAACGAACACCCCATTTATCGTTGAAGTATTTAAAAGAAACCTTATTTCGATGCACTTTGGTTTGCTGAGTACGAACCTAACCATACCTTGTACTAAAAATTCCACTTTTCGATCTTGAACCCTAGAAAACTATTAAAAACTGTATTTTGAGTTTCAAGATCACCAAAGGTATAACGAAATTTGAAATTTTTTTAACTGATTATATAAAAAGTAAGGTTATGTTCATGTTCAGCAAGCAAAGATACATCAGAAAAAGGTTTAAATTAAATGATCTAATGATTTAACAAGTCACGGGGATGTTCAATCCACAAAGATTTAAAAACAGCGTTTAAAACACCTCAGAACGTGTGTTGTTGTGGAACCTAGGTCTTAAAACGTATCTATGTGTTGCTATAACACATATTGTAATTCCTTTACACAACAACAAAAAAATAACATCACTATTCTCAGACGTTCAGGCGGTTGATTTGCAGCCGCCTTATTGGTCCGCCATTGTAAGTTTAAGGAAAATGGAACACAGTTTATGAAACTCTCTAATCTTAGCTTCAATTTGAGCCATGAACAAACTTTCAACGACTAATAGAATTTTGAGCCCAGCCTTGATCCGTGTGACGTGGAACATTCCACACATAGGTCAAAATCACGAGTTTTGACCATAAATTCCGTTTCTTTAACACAAATTTGTTGATTTGTTTTAACTTTTTTTTACAGTGGAAGAGAAAATAAAAAACAACATTTCATATAGAAGAAAATAGCGAGTGGTTCTTCCTTTAGGCTAGGGGTAATTTTAAAAACCTCAAATATACAAATTGGTAAATATAAACATGCAGCATGTAAGTTTGGTGAAAAAGTTGATAATTATTTATTTTTTAAATTTGTTTACAGACCGAAAAAGATTTAAAATGGCAAAGTAAGATGAAAACTAAGAATCTTCCACGATTTTTAGAAAAAATTAAACCTATGCTCCAAGAAAAAGTAAAACCATTGAGTGACGTTGCAATTTTCTCAATATTACAGCAAAAGGATAATCAGCAATGTTCTTTCATGTAATACACTACGTTAATATCACATTAAGTGACAAAAGAAAATGGTAAAGACATGTATCCATATGATTTAGTGTGTCGGATGCCCATAAACGTTTCCTTGTTCTTTGAGTAACTGCTGATGAATTAGAGGAGAAACTGCGATTATAATTAAGTAAATGAAGATCCATTCAACAAAATGAATAGGCTTCTAAAATATTGTAAAAAATTTTGACTATAAATTATTTACAAAATATAACAAATGTATGCAAAAAATGTGTTTTATTTATTAACGGAGTTCGCATATGATATATGTGCATATTTATATATATATATATATATATATATATATATATATATATATATATATATATATATATATATATATATATATATATATATATATATATATATATATATATATATATATATAATATACATATATATTACAAAAACATGTTATAAAATCCAGAAATGCTTTTTGTAGATGCTATAAAAGGGTTTGTTCTTTTTCTAAAACTTTTGTGGAAACAATTTAATAAATTGTTTAAATTTCACAATATCTCTGATAAACTAAAATTTTTAATTTGAGGATTTTACAAATATTTATTAAACCAAAAAATGTTTCTACCATTTTCATAATTTAATTTATAAACCTTACAATCTTTTGTTGGATGTTAATCAGAGAATTTGTAGTGTTTATAAATAATTTTTTTCACAATGACAATATTAATTGTAAAAATGTAAATTTTACAAAAATTTTTGTGTGTTGTATATTTATAAAAAAATTGTAAAATGTATGTAGAATTTTATTGGTTTCACTTGGTTTTTTTTTTGAGTGTATGTATTAGCCCAATTATAATTACAACTTTTGTGAAAACTGGCATCTAATTTTTTCTTTAATAAAAAGTGCTGTATAGGAATTACAACAACACACATAGATACCTTTTAAGACCTAGGTCCCACAACAACATGCGTGTTGAGGTGTTGATGAACGCTTTTCAAACCATTGTGGATTGTACGCCTCCGGAACTGTTGATTCGGACTAAGCATTTCATTTGTACGATGTAGATCGGTGTGTTTCGATCGATTGTTGATCTTTTGTTTCAAAAAACGTATTGGCTGTCAGATTTGTATTGAAACGTATAGGCTGTAGAAACGTATTGGCTGTCAGAAACGTATTGGCTGTCAACATTAGTGATGCTAGACTTTAAAAAATAAATTTCTTGTTGCCGTATCAAAACTTCCCGATTTTTACCGTTTCCTTAATGAAAAACTTCCCATTAAGCTTTCAATTAAAAAAAATATTCATTTATATATTTATATATATATATATATATATATATATATATATATATATATATATATATATATATATATATATATATATATATATATATATATATATATATATATATATATATATATATATATATATATATATATATATATATATATATATATATATATATATATATATATATATATATATATATATATATATATATATATATATATATATATATATATATATATATATATATATATATATATATATATATATATATATCTATATATATATATATATATATATATATATATATATATATATATATATATATATATATATATATGTATATATATATATATATATATATATATATATATATATATATATATATATATATATATATATATATATATATATATATATATATATATATATATATATTAGGGTGCTTTTTTTTTTGGGCGACAATTCTTTTTTTCTGGTGCCCCACCGAAATTTTGTTGGAAATAAACAAGAAAACGTCCTCCTAAAATATGAGCCCTCAAAATTAATGTTTAGCACTCGGCCTTTGCGTTTGAATATTTTCCATACAAAATACATGTAAACTTTAGTGTTTTTTAAAAAAAAATTACAGCTCAGCGGCATTTTATACTATTTCAAAATGGAAAAAAGCAACTAACAAATTATCTACAAAAATGCTTATGGAGATGTAACTGTAACTTACACCGGTGACACAGTACAGATCACTAAAGTCAGTTTTATATGAATTTCTTGTTCTTTTGTTTTTATTTCATAAATGGCTAAAGCTACAGGAAAAATGTCAATAACAAAGTTGTAGTTAATTAAGTTTCCTACAAAAAACTCATAGCAACCGAATCTCTATGATTGATATTTCTCGAGATAATAAACATTTATTATTTTAGAACTTGCGGTCTTCATAAATTGATGACGAAAATCTCTTAAAACATCCATTTTAATAAAAGCTAAATATTTCAAAATATAATATACAAATCATGTCAATTGGCATAAAAATACTTACATATAGCCTTTTAGACTATAACAAAATTTTACGAAATTAAAAGAACATATTAATGGTATGTTCTCATATACGCTTGAAGAAAACCGTTTTGTTAAATTTGTACTATGTGGGTTCCATGATATGGATGCAAATGAAGTTAAGAAAAGCCTCGAGGATAGTGGCTTGAGTCCAGTTAATGTTTGGAAAACTATTCCTAAAAAATATCGGCGAAACAGTAAAGATGCCCTTTATTTTGTTGCTTTCAAAAAGGGATCAATGTTTTTGAACCAACTAAAAATATTAGATTTATTAATAATACAGTGTGCAGATGGGAGATTTGTCGATCCACCAGCAAAGGTCCTCTCCAATGTTATAAATGTAAAATGTACGATCATGGAGCAAACGCATGCTACATGAAGCCAAAATGTAATTTCTGTGGTAGTGATAAGCATATTGATGAAATGGATTGCCCATTACAAAAGGATATTTCTAAACATGTTTGCTGTAATTGTAATGGAAATCATACATCTAACTCTATAATTTGTCCAGAAAGGGAAAAATACATTCAAATTAAAAATCATCTGAATTTAAAAAATAAGTTGAGTCGACCTTCAAATCAACCAACGTTTTCATTTCAACAACAGGACATTTTCCTATTATTCCTTCAATACCTCATCAAAACAACAATAAAAATTTTAATAATAATTATAATAACAATTTTGCTAACAAAAAATGCAGTTCAGTACAGTGGTTCAAACAAATGCAATCAATCATGAAAATTCAATTAATATTATTTCAGATAGCACAAATGATTTGTTTGCACCACACGAGTTGTTACAAATTTTTAAAGAACTTGTTTCAGGACTTAGGAGTTGCCATTCCAAAGAAGAACAATTTGATGTTATGGCCAATATTGCTATTAAATATGTCTGTTATCCATAATTCTTTAAAAATTTGTGTGTTCCACGGTACGGTATAAAAAATAAAAAATTTGAGGTAATCCAGTTTTTAGATAATTTTAATATTGATATTTTACTTATTAGTGAAACGCATTTAAAGCCTTCTATTTCATTTTCGATTCCTAATTTTCGCTTTTATCGTAATGATAGAGAAAATCTTCGCAGGGGTGGTGTTGGTATTCTTATAAAAGGTTGCATTAAACATTCGCTTCTTCCTGACCTTAAATTAAATTGTATAGAATTCTTGGGTATTAATATAATAAGTAGTGATAGTAGTCAACTTAAAATATTTTCAGTATATTGTTCATATTCGAATTCTGAGCATCTCAGAAATGATTTTATAAAAATTTGTAGTGGTAATGTTCCTTACCTAATTGGTGGTGATTTAAATTGTAAGCATCCTAACTGGTTTTGTCCTAGAACCAACCGCGGTGGTCGAACTTTATATGATTATTCTATTAACTCTGATTGTGTTGTTATCGCTCCCCAAGATCCTACCCACTATAGTCCTGCTGGAGTCCCTAGTATTGATATATTTTTAACAAACAACCCACATTTGAAATCCGAAATTAACACCATTCAAGCACTCTGCTCCGATTATCTGCCAGTCCTCTGTTCAATAGAGTTTAATAATCAAGTAGATCATTGCCATCGTAAATACTTTAACTATAAACATGCTAATTGGAGCATTTATCAGAATCATATTTCATCTGAAATTAAAAGTTTCAGTTCAAGTTCAATACTTACTATTTCAGATGTCAACGTTGCAGTCGATTTTTTGACTGCATCTGTTTCTTCAGCTCGTGAGCTATCCGTACTGCTTGTGCCTGTTATTCCAACTGATAAATTGTTATTATCTGATCAAGTGTTAAGTTTTATCAGACACCGAAATTCGCTTAGAAGATCTTACCTCAGAAGTCGCTCTGCTCACATTAAAACCTCAATAAACTTGCTAAATAGAATTATTAAATATCATATAAATATTCTTTATAATCAAAAATGGCAAACGAAGCTTGAATGCTTGGATAATGGTTCAAAAAGCTTCTGGAAAACAACTAAACATTTTAAAAACCATCGCAAGCCCATTCCACCATTAGTTACTCCCACCACTAGAAATCGACTTTTCTTAAATACAGAAAAAGCACAAGTATTGCCTGATGTCTTCCTTGATGCTCATCAAATTCCATACACCAATATTGTAATTGAAGAACAAGTGAATGACTTTTGCGCTAATTTCAATAATTTGGATAACAATGTTACAATTTCTGAAATTCACCCTTCTGAAATTTCTGATATTTTGAAATTCCTTCCAAGGCTCAAAGCTCCAGGTGTAGATAATATTCCATTTATTTTATTAGATAATATTTGTAGAAGAGTTCATAACTGACAATCATGTAATTATAAACGAGCAATTTGGTTTTAGATCTGGGCATTCTACGGTTCATCAAATCCATCGTGTAGTCAATCATATTAAATCTTATAGATCTTCGATAAAATTTACTGGAATGATATTATTAGACCTTGAACGAGCCTTTGATAAAGTTTGGCAAGACGCAGACTGCTATAAATTATTTATATATGGATTTCCAATATTTTTAATTAAAATCATACAATCGTTCTTAACTGATAGAACATTTTTTGTCCAGATTTTTGATTCCATGTCCTCTATACTTAGTATTCCTGCTGGGGTTCTTCAAGGAGCCGTATTGAGTCCTTTGCTTTTTTGTTTATTCATCAATGATATTACAAGAGATAGTAAATGTAAATTATCATTATTTGCTGATGACACTGCAATATTTGTGTCAGATGAGTTGGCGGTATCTATTATCAATAAGCTTCAATTGTACCTCACTAAAATTCTCGAATTTTTTAAAAACTGGAAACTTAGTATTAATATAGCAAAATGTGAAGCTATTTATTTTACTAGATGCAGAGCATCCCGTAAACTTCCACAACAACCTTTTCTGATTCAAAATTCTTCTTTGGAATGGAAACCTTCAACTAAATATTTAGGAATTTATTTGGATAAATCATTAACATTTAAGACACACGTCACTCAAATACAACAAAAATGTAATGCACTGTTCATAAGTCTATATCCTCTACTTAACAGAAAACTGAATAGTCATAATAAGACACTAATTTACAAGTGTGTGATTCTTAATATTATACTTTATGGTGCGCCAATTTGGTGGGATATTGCTTTGTGTCATAAAAAGTAATTTCAAATAATTCAAAACAAATTTCTAAAAACTATATATAAACGCCCTAGACGATATAGCACTTTAAGACTGCACAACGAATTAAATATGCTTGGTTAATCTTGGATGGTTTTAAAATTATTTTTTTGCATTGTGTACAAATTTTAAGTCAATCCGAGTAAAACTTACGGAGTTATAGCGTTTCAACAGGGTTGCAGTTTGACCCCATTTTCCCGCAAACATCATCTTTGAAGTTCGTGAACATTAGAACTCAAAATCTACTGTACCGATCCTTTTGAAAATTTAAACATTACTTCTTCACATAAATCAACAGGTAATCAGGAAGAGTTTTTTTTTAATTTTTTTCTATTTTTTAATAACAAATTAAACGCGATTTTTTAAGCTAAAATCGCGTTTTTCACTTCCAAGTGCTGCAAAAAATAGAAAAAAAACTTCCTGATTACCTCGAAAAATACATCACCTTTAAAACGCATATCAATTTTTTTGTTTCACATGATCCGGTAACGAGTTATAATGTTCACCGCAAAACCACTTTTTTTCAAGGCACCTCTGGAGATTCAACGTCACCGGCTTATTTATCAATATTTTTGATTGAAATTTTTTTCTGACATACTTCAAAAGTTGTACAATAATATGTAATTAAATCTAATAAAATTATTTTACTCATGTCGCCGCAAAAAAATCACAAAAATATGCTTTTTTTTTGTCTTTAAAACCATGCCCCCCCCCCCCCTTAATAAACGCAATTAGCTTTACTACCGCTTAATTTTTGCAACGTAGCTTTTAAGTTTAGATTTAAGTAGGGTAAGTAAATATAAGTTTTTATTAGTTACTAAGCAGACTGAACTGCATTTGAATATATAAACATTCTTTTTTCATTTATTTTCGCAACACTCATAATAATTAATTTCATCTGCTGTAAAGCTTACTATTAAAAGCTGATCTCAGTAAATTATTAAATGTATACAACTGTATTATAAAAATTTAAAGTCAATAAAGGATTATTATTATACATATATATATATATTTATATATATATATATATATATATATATATATATATATATATATATATATATATATATATATATATATATATATATATATATACTAGCGGGACCCGGCGTGCTTTGGTACGCCTATAAATAAAGTTTGTGCGTATACATTTTGTTGACGTAGTGGCAATAATTTCAAAGAGTAGTAATGAGAAATGATTTTCTTTTTTTTTTTTTAAATATGAATGTAAAAGGATCAGTCTAGTTGATCAGTAAAATATAAAAAATTAGTATTGTATGTAAAATAAAGGATATATAAAAAATACCCGATCAAATAAGTCTTCAGGTGTGTAAGGTTTCATGTGTGTCTCTACATATATAGAACATTATACGGAACAAAAATCGATTCACAAATTTTCACAGTGCTCATGCGGTTTAATATACGCTTTCTTTACCGGTAGGTTAATAAAAAAGTTGCAAACAGTTGTGATCGTGATGTCATCTTATTATCAGCAAGGGCAGTAAGAATCGCGACAGTTCATTCGATGAAAGTGCATATAAACACATTTACAAATTTTAAACATACACACACTTAAAATTATTTCTTATTACTACTCTTTGAAATTATTGCTACTACGTCAACAAAATGTATACGCAGAAACTTTATTTATAGGCGTAGCAAAGCACGCTGGGTCCCGCTAGTAAAACTATAAAAAAAATTGAAGCTGATTTTTGAATTCAAATGTCGTATTGAAAAAAATTTCTACAAAAGAAAAGGCTCCTGTCAAAATAAACACAAAAATACAGGGTCCCATGCAGCATTGTTATCTCTTTCCATTTAGAGAAAAAAATATAATTTTATTCTTTTATTGCCCGATAGAAATAACTGCCAAACAATATATATTTTATTTTAATTTCATTCTAAATAAAAACAAAACCAAAAAAATTCAATCAAATAATATCCATTTCACTCTAAAGTTATTCTAAATGAAAACAAAACCAAGGCGTACATGATACAGTTTTAGTTAGGATCAAATTTTCAGTTTTAATATTATCAGTTTTATTTTAATCGAAATACTTTTGACAAAAATAAGATAAAATTGAATAAGGTTGGTCATTTTCCGATCGATAAAAATGCTAAATACAAAATATCTACATAAGTCTGTTATTTTGTAAGCATATTTGGTCAAGCAATGAAAAATCTCGATGATATTTAAATTTCTAGGCTACTGTGTTTTTCCAATGCAAATACTATCACGTTAAATTCGCACACTACTTTATGTTAATAAAAGAAACTTCAACTTAGAAAATATTCCTTATCCTGTTTTTTCATAATCTAAGGTTTTATATCATTGAAATACCCAGGTTTAAAAAAAATCGAAGAAGGACGTCTGATAAAGTAGATCCGTGCCGTATTGTTATTATTTTAAATAAAAATTACTGTTTTTAAACAAATTAAGTAATACTTACTCATTTTTAATTTATTATTTGGAGTAGTTTTATGCTGTCTAAACGAAAAACAATCATTTGAAATTTTGAAATGTATAAATATATAAGTTCATATTATTGTAGATAGAGGATTAGTGAAAGAAGGACAGAAAAATAATTTAATATAACTTCATGGCAACTACTACATATTTTAAAAAATTATTATTTTGTAGTTAATAATAATAACATACAAAACTATATACAGCATAATTTGGATAAAATGAAATTTTTTCATACAATACACGACAATTGGAAAAAGCAAATCGTAGTGGATTTTCAAAATTTTGACATTAAAAACGTGTTAAATACAAATACGGCTCCATCTATTGGCTAACTCAAATTAATAAGGCGTATATCACACTATCAAATATTTTGGTCAATAAAAAAAATTTGATATGAAATTGGAGTGTTGTAAAATAAACTTTGAAAGTTTTTCATCCGGTTTGATGACAATTTTTTTTACTTCTAGCGGGAATCGTTCTATTTTAATTAGCAATACAAATAAGAGTATTTTTCAATTTGATATTGATTTTTGTAAATTAACATTGAAGATCAATGATAAATTTAAAAAAATAAATAAATTTAAATTATTGTTTTCTTTAATTTTCACTCTTATGTCGAATTCTTTTCACCCCAGTAATTGTCAGTAATAGTACATATAGTCCAGTAACTTTATACATTACCGTATGCGTCAAATCCGGTAGTTCTGATTTTTTGCAGACTTGTTTATGATGTTGGCCTAATGAATAATCCAAGTTTGTGACCTCGAGCGCCGAACGCAACTTCGTCAAAAATCGCAAAAACCGCGAAAAAATCGTTATTTTTTCAAATTTTGGCGATTATAACCCTAAAGGGCTAGTTTTTTCTTTAACCTTTCTTAGGCCGTTTTTAAAGTAGACTAAATTTGCTACAATATGATACTAGAACTGTCTCTGCAGACCCACTAGTTTCCCAGATTAAGCCTTTTAAATTTTATCATTTTTTTCGAACTTCGCAATTTTTTGCAATTCTGTCGTTCTAAATGAACTTTGACCCTGAATATACTATCGAAGCCCTGTACTTTTATAATGGGATGTTAAAAAAGAAAATAAGAAGTGTGAACAGTGTGCACAGGTATGTTGAACTCTCGATTCTTTTCCAAAATCATCCTTATCGAGAAAAGTGCATCGGTAGTACCTCGGCCCCACCGGAAACCACACTGATATTTTCCAAACAGTTGTTCAGCAAAAAGAAATAAATGATTAAATTAACAATTAAATCAATATTTATAAATTTTATGCATTTGTTACAAAAAATGGTGTGTATAACTAGTGCGAATGCGTTTTCCAAACGCAAGTTATTGCAGCACTCCCTACGGTCATGCTGCAAACTAACTCTTGTTTGGAAAACACATTCGCACTAGTAACACAATCTACTATTTCTCATTGACCACCACACACACATGTATTTATTAATACAATTATTAGGACAGGGATGTACAAAACTCTACAAAGGTATAAATTGCAAAAAATTGCGAAGTTCGAAAAAAATGATAAACTTTGAAAGGAATTAACAAAATTTTAAGGAAAAAACTAGTCCTTTAGGGTTATAATCGCCAAAATTTGAAAAAGAAAAAAAACGATTTTTTCGCGGTTTTTTCGATTTTTCGATTTTTGACAAAGTTGCGTTCAGCGCTCGAGGTCACAAACTTGGATTATTCATTAGGCCAACATCATAAACAAGTCTGCAAAAAATCAGAACTACCGGATTTGACGCATACTATGAGAACTACCGGATTAGACCCCATACTCTCAGGCGACAAAGTTACTGGACTACATCAAAAAATTAAATTAATTTAGCCCTCTTGGAAGGTTCCGCTTGAGGTTTGTCCGTATCTGGATCGACGTATTGGGATGGCATATCCCCATCAGGGGATGGTGATGAATCGTCGACGTCGTGTGCCCACAAGTCATCCTCCATTTCGACATCGGAGAGATCGTCACCTTCTGGGATATCTGCTACTGCAACTACAAAAATGATCAGGTACAGTTACATAATCTTCTTTTCTCATCGGCCACCACACACATATATCTATTAATACAATTATTAGGACAGGGATATAGAAAACTCTACAAAGGTATATTGCAAGCAATTGCGAAGTTCGAAAAAAGTGATAAACTTTGAAAGGCTTAATCTCGGAAACTAGTGGGTCTGCAGAGACAGTTCTAGTATCATATTGTAGCAAATTTAGTCTACTTTAAAAACGGCCTAAGAAAGGTTAAAGAAAAAACTAGCCCTTTAGGGTTATAGTCGCCAAAATTTGAAAAAATAACGATTTTTTCGCGGTTTTTGCGATTTTTGACGAAGTTGCGTTCGGCGCTCGAGGTCACAAACTTGGATTATTCATTAGGCCAACATCATAAACAAGTCTGCAAAAAATCAGAACTACCGGATTTGACGCATACTACCCCATACACTCAGGCGACAAAGTTACTGGACTAATAAAGAAACTTAAATTATTTAATTGTAGTAAAATGAGAAATTTCATAGATAATTTTTAAAATTATTCAAGTTGTGTTTTGAATGAAATCCCATATAAATTTTATTGAATTTATTCTCTTTTCCTCCTTTTGCAGCGCCAAAAGAAATTTAAATTATTTAATTGTAGCAAAATGAGAAATTTCATAGATAATTTTTAAAATTATTCAAGTTGTGTTTTGTATGAAATCCCATATAAATTTTATTGAATTTCGTTTCTTTTCCCCCTTTTGCAGTGCCATTGCAGCAAATACCGGAACAAAATAATCCCTCAATAACCTATGATAGTCTATATGGGCCCTACATGGATGATTGAAAAGTCGATAAAGCAGGTTTTACAGTAAATTAAATAATTTACGCCGCCATCTGAAAGTTTGCTTATGAACTATCCATATTTAACCTTTAATTCGTAATTAAAAAATATTTAGGCGTTTAATCAAAATAAAAACTATCCTATCTCTCAAGTTGGACCATTATACACACACTGAACACAATTTTATTAAGATTGGTTAGGTTGTTGCGGAGTTTATCGCGGACAAACATCGTGACACGTGATTTTTATATATATATAAGATATAAGATAAGATAAGATAAGATAAGATAAGATATAAGATAAGATAAGATAAGATATATATATATATATATATATATATATATATATATATATATATATATATATATATATATATATATATCCAACTGTTTATATGGAAAAAACTTAAAAAACCACCATTATAGCAATATTTGTTTCGATTCTTCATACACCTTGTGGAATAAGATAGTATTTCTATGAAATAGAATAGAGCATTAAATCTATCAAAAGTGCGAAAGTCGTTTTTAAAAGAAGTAAATATGCCTTGCTTTCGAGGTTTGCAAAAAATTTTAAAATTGCAATACCACTTTTTCGATACGTACAATCGAAATAATGATACAAAACATCGCCATTTTTTAATATGTTCGAAATGCATCGATGCATAGAGAGGAACCATCTTGTGGTTGCAGGTGATTTTATTTTTCATGTCGTAGTGTGAAATATTCCTGAAACTCAGAAATATGTTATTTCTTTTGGTATTTTCGAAACGTTTGTTTCTATTTCCCATATAAGAAATATCATAACATCAAATCTGAAGGCTGAAATTTCATCGATTTTACTATAGTATACGATGAATGGCAGATTCATGAATGAATGAATGACAAAATTATTGAGTAATCAACATCTTTCTGGAAGCATAGTAAAAAATAGTTGTTGCGATCATTTTGAATAAGTTTAAAATTTAAAACGCTATTTGCGAAAAATCCCGCACTTGCCAAGTTTTTGTCCGATTTCCTGTTTTAAATGAAATATCCCATAAACGGAAAAAAATCCCCCGATCTGGCATTACTGCTGTGCATTAATATAATGCTCATATATTTTAGATAGAACTGAGAGCAAGGGTATTGTGGTCTATAATTTGAAATATCACATTTTGTTTCGTTTTGGGGATGGGTTGGACATTGGCTAACTTCCAGCACGAAAGAGAAATATCAGATCTATAGGATTTGTAGAAAATTTTGGTAAGAGAACCTTCTCTAGTTCTTTTGAAAATGTTGTTAGAATAATAGGAGGAATGATGTTCAGACCGGAGACTTTGCTGGTAGTTAACCTCCTTAAGATTTGTTTTGACAATTTTGGGTTTGAAATAGAGATCTTTCATATTAACTCCTGAAGACTGGGTTTTTGGTTTCTTTAGGAGCTTCTGAAACAGTCGAGATCACGTTATTAGGACTAAAATCATTAAGGCATTTTTGTTATGGAACCAAATATTAAATAATCTTTGGTTTTTTTCTAAGTTCAAATTGCTGGAAAACATGGCTGGAAAACAAATATTTTTGTTGGGGTTTCATTATTAAGAAGGGAACGAATTTATTGATACTAAAACATTTAGTCAAACAAAATTTATACTAATTATTATTATATATTATTATTTTATTTTTATATTTATTATCACTCGGATATAATAGCCAAACAATCTACCAGAGCTCCTGACATTCCTGGCGAAATTAGTAAATTGCTTTATTTGTTTTTGATAAATGATCTTTCGTTTGTACAATTTAAAGTATCAGAACCTTTAGGTGGTTCAGACCATAATTTGATTTCCACTCATTTAAATTTACAAGTTCCTAAACAGTTTCAATCTAATCCTAGTCTTATTTGGGTTGCACATTGGCAGAGGCTTAGAGATATATGTTTAATTCAAATATTTCTGCTTCTAATTTTTCAGAAATATTACACGTGGGTATGCGCAGGTTTATTCCGATAGATGGTTCTGAAGGCTGATCTTTATGTTTCGGGTAAATGTGAAGAAGCAATAATATTTAAAATAAATACTCTTTAAAAAATGGCAAGTAGACAGCCAATTCCAAAAAAGTTGCTAACACGAGTTCAACAAATTACAAACCCATATCAATCTTGTCGGTTGTTGCTAATATATTTGAGAAGTTCATTAATTTTAATATTATGAGCTTCTTAAGTTGTCAAAAATACCAACATTGTTTTTAAAAATTGTTAAAAATCTATATTTTTCTATGCTGTTATGTTCGCTGTTCTATAGAACAATTTTCTGGATCTGGCTCCTGCTATAGTAGTGCTACAAAGGGGAGTTAAGAGAAGCATTTCAAACATTTATATTGGCTTACATACAAAACACAACTATAATCATTTAAAAATTCTCTCTGAAATTTCTCATGTTTTTGCTTTAAACGATTTAAGTTTGTTTGTGAAGTATATTAATTACTATAAATCAAATATAATATATAGCATGTTTTTTCCTATATAGGTTCAAAAGCAAAATTAAAACATATTACACATATTGTGACTAATTGAATTGAAAAAAAAGATTTAATTAAAACAACAACAAAAACTATAAATAACTTTTAAAAAAAATCCCCCCTCTAAATTTTATTAAAACAATAACAAAAAAACAATAATTTTAATGTTATTTAAAAAAAATGAAAAAAAAACAATAAAAAATGTACTACGTCATCAGCGTTACGACCGTATAGAGGGATAGACTCACGGCAATTATATTAAGGATATCCAATATAACTTCTGTAATATTTTTTTGGCTGAATAACGGCATTTGTTCCACAATATGGTTGACTGACCATTTCTTTTTTGTTTTGTGAAATGAAACCTATTGTTTTTTTTGTTTTTTTTTATTTTTGCTAGTTTGTTTTGTGAAACCTATTGTTAAATATTTTTTAAGCCGATACACTTGATAATGCCACAATTTGGGGAGATATTGTGTTAACAATAAAAAATATTTTATTAAATAAAAATTAAAAAATAAAATAAAATAAACCGGCTGAGAAAAGGGTGCGTTTTTAATTTGAAAATCTTAGAATTATTTATTTATGTTACATACATTGGGGCTGACTGACCAGCTCTGTTCTAACATTCAACTGAGTGACTGGCATAACTCTTATTTATATTTATATTAAACAACGAACCAATATTGGCCCAGTATTGGCGAGCCAAGCCTTGGCTAGTTAACTTTGGTTTCAGTCTGGGCCAGTTGTAAATGCCTAGACTGAACCAAGATTCAGTTTTTATGTTACGCATTATTCACTAGTCTAATGTAGTGTAAACATGTGCAAACCATATTAAGTTTTTCTCTAATTTTATATATGTTACTCTTTCCACAACTTCTTTCCACACATTTAAAGGAGGTATGGAAAAAAAATTGCTTTGGTAAACCTGGCCCAAGTCTCATTTGCCAGACTTGGCCCAAGCCTGGTATGCCAGACTTGGCCCAAGGACATCAGTCCACACTTGGCCCAAGCTTGGGCCATTTGCAAATATTAAGTCTGGTCCAAAGCCTAAAAGCTGTGGTGCAGACTGGGCCTAGGTCTGGCCACTTAGCCTTTTCTTACCCGGGTATTGTAATGGAATTCCCTTATATATTGTAAATTTGTTGGTTACAGTCTTTCCTGAGCCATCGTATCTCTGCATTCAAAATAAGATCGGAATGATCTTCAGAACCTTCTAGTAAAGCCTTGAACAGTCGGTGTTGTAAAGGAGCTTCTTTAATAGGATTTACTATTTTCATTACTATTTTCATCACATGGGAAAATGAAAGTATTTTACTGCACAGAAGCTTCTTGATGGATAATACAATAGTATATGCCATATAGTTGGGAAAGATTCATCTTTTTACGCAGGGCAACAAATCCGTTGATACTGCCCGCCATTTTGTAATATTAAAATTCATATTCTCGATGCCATTGACTCTAATATTTTATCCATATGTTGTTTCCTTTTAAAATTTTTAAACTCATGCAAATCTTTCCCAAAATATTTTGATGAGAAAATTTCACATTTTATTAATTTATTTATCTACATACTTATTTTCTCAATCCACAAAAAAAAACAAATTTACAAAAAAAAACTTCCACAATGTATTCTTTTTTTATTTTAAATTTCTAATAATATTAAATTACAAAAGTGGGCACGATAACACTATCTTTTCTATTTAATTTAATAATCTCCTCGATCAAACAAAATAAATGAGTATATATACGTATTAAAATTCTCCATCTCTTGCTTCCTCTATTCTCATATTTTTCGTCGCACACAATTTAAAACTTTCCAATCCAAATTTCCATTTCCATGTATCATCTCAATAAAATTCTATTCAAACGAAAAAATATTCGCTTCCAAATACAGACAACCATTCTTATTATTTATAAATGCACAACTGTATTCTGTCTACATATAATATTATGACTAAGCTTTACGTAACAAAAACTTCTATGTAGACATAAAAAAGTATTATTAATTGATATTGAGTGATGCAAGAAACCAATTAACTAAAAAAAATGTTAAAATATTATTGACTAGCTTGTAGCACACATAAATGCTTTTATGTGTCTTTGAATTTAAAGGCCGAAACCGAAACAAATTAGTAAACTATTAGCGAATTCATTTTAATATGAAAATTATTACTTTAGACTTTTAGAGTAAAACTCGATATTTCGACAGACTATTGTCTGTCGTTGCAAAGTCAGTTGACTCATCAAATTGTAAAGCAAAAAATTCACATATTTCTAAGTCATTGTTTAGTTGAGTTTGTATATGGATTAAAATTGCATGCATTTTTCTTGTACCCGTATTGCCTGATAACTGTAAATTTTGTACTGCAGCTGACATAATTTCACGCTTGTTGGAAAATCCCTCAAATAACCACTCCGTTGTAATGGTGACATACTAACAAGGTACTCAGTACATGATCATGCAGAAAATCAAGTAAGGAAAAAACAAATAGGCTATCAAGGAAGGGTGTAAAAGTGCCCCTTATCTGCCCGAAACAATTTTGCGAACTGTGGAAAGTATCCATTTAAAGAATTATAACGGATGAGAGTAAAAAGAAATGTTGATCTTGTCAATTGAAAAAAGAGAACCTATCAAACAATGTTGATCGTTGATAAATAAAAGAAGGAGACATCTGTTGGTGTATTGGCTGTAGTGACCTACATTCATTGAACCCTTTCTATATCCTATACTATTTTTAACAACTCTTGTATAATAAATTTTTTTTTTGAGACAGGCATAATTTAAAATTCTAACATGGTTCTTTTACTAAGTCTACAAAATTTGATGTGGCAGTTCATTTGGCATGGAAAACGAACGATTATTACAATAACAATTTTTACAGGGTACTTACCTACATTCACTTGCGATCGTTGGGTTAGAGGCTTTTTTGTTAATTTTATTTAAAGACCGAAACGAATAATACACTCGAAACGAGCAAACCAATATATACAAAAACTAAGATTGGATTGTGGATTATATTAACAATAAATTATTAATATAAATTATTGATTTTATACTTAAATTACGTGGAAACAGACAATTTGGAGACCAAAATCAAATATGTTTATTTGTAGTATTTAATTTTTTTAGGTAAATTTCATTTAAGTTATTCTTATACATACTAATTTTATACATTCGATTCTGCTTGGACTCAAATCTCTTTAGCCACGAAATCTACCTATTTCAAGTCGATATCCTGTCGCATGGACTTTTCTTTTTTAGAAACACATTTGGTTCAAGTTTTAAAATAAATTGTGTTTAAACTATTTTTGGTTTTTATTTAAAATGATTTTTAATAGTTTATAATTAGTTATAATTAGTTATTTTATAGTTTATAACCATATTGGAGACTTATTTTAGAATGCTTATTTATGGTTATGTTGATTAAATATTTTGTCATGTCTAATTATTAATATGAGCAAAGCGTCAACTAATAGCTTTAATTTTTCCGAAAAAATCTTATGTCTGAAAGTTATCTGTTATGAACATAATAAATAATTCTTCATTCCCTACATACTTTTTCTCAATTGATCCACGTACCAATATAAAATCATAATATTCTAAAATTCACCAAAAAGGGACTAAAGATCTATCTATCAACCTAAAGTATGCAAATATATTTTTATTCATAAATCCATACCATTAAAGTCAATTTTACATAACCAAAATATTTTGAGCTTTCACTGTTAAAGTAATTTCACATAACACATCATCATTTATTTAGTTGTATTTTTGTTGTTGCTGTTAAAGCACGAAGTGAAACCCACCAATCATTTTAGTATAAATCGAATAATTTAAAACCAAAAAACAGTCTTTAAACCCAGTGGAAAATCATTACACCAAAAAAAAGAAAATTTAAAGCAAAAACGACAAAGAGAGGAAAATCTGTTTTAATTTTATATTTACGCTTAGTTTTTCCATCCCCACTTTTTTCTTTTTTTTTGCCTTTTATTCCTGCTCAATTCAATCGTATAAGGATTTTTTTCTGTTTTTCTATAAATATATTATAATGTTCTTTTCTATTTTTGTGTCTCAGCTATTTTTTAACCCTCCGTATCTCAATCCTTAATTTATAATATATAAATGTTTTGATGAACTGTTCACAATTGATAAGATAAGAGATTTAGGTAAAAAGGTTACAGCTGTGTAGTATGTTCGTAATATATTTTGTTATATTATTTTGTTCCTCGATTGCACGTAACAGACAACAACCTTGAACTGGTCATACCAGAAATTATTTCAAATAATAGTAGCCTAATTACCAGTGAAATTTGTTCCTGTGTTTAAGCTGCGTCCCTACACTACTTGTAACTGCTTGGCTACTATCTTAAATTTTGGTCATATTCTTTACTAAGTATGTACTTGTAATACTTTTCAATTCCATTCATACACTCCAGTAGTTATTCCATATTTCTAGTAGTTTTCACATTTATCATCCAAAAAGTGCGTTCATGAATCTCTTATTGCAGACTTGGTATTTTGGCGCAGTTATAATACTTTGAGAAGTCATAGATCATTGGAGCTGGTGATCATTGGTGACTGCCGTTAACCCAAGCCGGTAAGGTTTGAAGCGAAAATCTAAGCTAAGACCACATGCAAATTCCAACCATAGGCGAGACTATGAGAGATAGAACTTGGGTCTGAAAAAACAGGTGCTGTGACATGCCAGACTTGTTAGATGAAGATTTACATAAATTTTCAAACAATTGTGACTCCGTTTTAGAGTCCCCTCTCTGGATTGAGAACACATGTGATTCATGATCTAACAGCAAATCTATATTGGAAGTTTTACCGACACGTTGAATATACATCGTATAGAATCACCATTATACACGTGCTTAACACAGCCAAATTGAACGACGCGGAACCGAATAGACAAAAAAAATAGGCACCAAGAAAAACAAGAAAGTCTAATCCAAAGCATTGTAGAGCTCTTCACAGGCTACTAAATCTAGTCCATCTAGTTTAAGTGTGTTGATAATATACCAATGCAGTCGACAACCAACGCGGTACATGAGATATTCCCCGTGGGAGACAACTAAACGAATGCTAAAGTCGGAAGAGCTTTTGAAATTTTGGATGATCTTATTTTGACTTGATAGTCAGTTTGAATAATTTTTCTTTGTCTCTCTTGTATTTTTATGGCAAAGTTTCTTGTGTGGGTCGATGTTTTTTGAATGATATGAGAAAACCAACAAATGACTGAGATGGATAGAAATTAGCTTCAAGATCGGAGAGCTGGTGGAAAACTACAATTTTTTAGAGAAGTTCAGTTGATTTTTGGCTCTCGAGCAGATTTTTATATTTTTGGATATGAATCCTGAATATTATCAAATATAAGTTAACTAATTTTGTGAAATATATTTTGCATATATCTAAAACAGATAGATTCTATTTCTGGTTAAAACAAGAAAGTTCTTTACAGTTGTGCTAATTTGTGGCTTTCTTGTTATTCAAAAAAAATAAAGTTTTTATTTATGGTTGTTTGAAGGTGACAATAAGAATTGTTACTTTATCCATTTCTATTGTGGAACTGAAAAATTAGGTTCGGTTTCAGTATTATTGGGATGTATAATATGTATATGGAAGTTTTACCGTCACATCTACTACCTTCATACCACCAATTATTTCATCAAGTGAAATAATTGGTGGTATGAAGGTAGTTGATGTGATGGATGTAACGAATAATAAATAGTGAAAAGGTTAAAGAAGTTCTCGTACTTAAATTGATAAAGTCACCGTAAAAGAATTGAATCATTGACGTAGGACAACGTTGGATGTGGGTGGCTGGAACAATATTTCAAATCAACGAATTATCTCGCAACATTTTTCCACAGGACTGAATTTTGAAATTCACAGTAAACCATATGAAGGATTATTTTGAAGTCAATTCAACTAAGTTAAGTTAAGTTTTTTTATTTTCTTAATTTTCTTATTTTTTCCTTTTTTTATGTACAATTTTTTGTACATAAAAATGATATTCTAAATATTTTTTTGATATTTTTTGTTTAAAATGATATTCTAAAGTCACGGAGATCATTCCTGGTCAGTATTGCGCGGTAGCTTTTTTTAATTTCTTAAATCCCGGCAAAAACTGAAATAACAGACCCTAACAAACTTTACACTGGCATCTGCGTACTTCCTAGGAAATTAGAAGGGTATTCCACCTGATAAGAAAAATAAGTCTATTTGGAATTAGAACGACCAATTCTACACACTCATAATAACGTGAAATTCCAACCCTCATCGCACCATGTGGAACAACAACAAAATCATCACAAAAGATGAATCTTCATTCCAGCTTCTATATACTAACAAAATTTTAAACGCAAACCGAAACAAGGTCGTTTACTTCACTTTAAGAAATATCGCTGGAATGTCATGGCAGTGGCTTTTATATCTGACACAATACATATACTTCAACATAGAACTTCAACCGTACCTTTCGCTTTAGAGAGCCTAGAAGATTCGATTGGAATCTCTTCATATAACGCACCTTCTGGCTAATGTAGGCTAGGGAAGATTGACTGCAAAATGGAACTTAACTTTACGGTAAACAACCTGCAGAAAACTACCATGACAGCATTTCATTCAATTTGTTAATTACTAAGTTTAAGAAGACCAGAGATGGATCTTAGTGGAAAGGTAACATTAAATAAAAGGATGAACAAACGAACAACTGGAGAGCGATTATTGGTTACCGCAGTAAATTTATAGTTTACCGTAACAGCAAAACTCCAAAACTTATATTTGCAAATGAGCACACTAATCCTTTGGGTACAATCAGTATACTGGACAGTACATACACAACATCATTTCTTTCTGACTTTCAATGAGAACAGTCGAATTTTTAAATATTACTTTTATTGTTGTCTTCTACACATAAAATAAAATTTGATAACATAATTAATTGAGTGAAAGTGAAAATTTGTTTTTATTGTATTTTATATGGTTTTGATTAATATAAACTGTTATTGTTGGCCAATAAATCTTCTTGTGTTATTAAACTCTATAAAGTGTTATATTGAACTAGTTATGTTTATTGCATGTGATGTGCTAAAACTATAAGTGAAGATTCTGGAGGTGATAAGTGTTGAGTGACTTTAGGATTGCAAATTAAAAATTTAAATATTTATTTCTGTTTGCTTTATAAGTCAACTTTATTTGTATTGTTTTCATAGTTCTTTATTTTCAAACAGTAAATTTCAGAATGTAACATCATAGTCTTCATTTAAACATGCAAATATAAATATACTCGTCACAGTTAGTTATATAATAAAGGCTCTGTTTTGTCATCAAAGGCCATCAAAACGTATTTATATTTATTTTTGATAAATACAATAAGTACAATCGTACTTTAATTTTCATTTACAAATTACTATTACTGATATCGTGTTTGCAAATAAATCAATAGAATAATTCCGTTAATCTAACATTTACACTTCAGTGTTTCTACTTGTACGTTGTTGAGGATGCCAAATAGCTGTTATATTTGTAAATGCAACCTAACGAAGATTAAAGCTCCAGGGTTACAGTGTAATGGTGATTGCAAAACATTTTTTCACGATCGATGTGTGAATCTAACTCCTCAACTATTTGAGAATATTGCGACTGGAATAGTCTCATGGAAATGCGATTCGTGTAAGAAATCCGCCCGTAAATCAATGATAATTCCAAGACAAGAGAACTGAATAATTTTAACATCAACTTCAACAAGTCAAACATCCGATTCCCTAGTATTAACGAGCGAGTCAAGTCACAATATCCATACTGAGGTTAACGCACTTAAAGACACACAGAAAGAAATTGAGCTGAGTTTTCATGGTTTTTCTTTGCTTTTCGACGAGATAAAGAGGCGATTTGAACATCTGGAATTATAACTTAACAGGATTGAAAACCTTCAAGCAGATAACTTAAAGCTGAAAGAAAATGTAGTTTTGTTGGAAAGTAGAGTGGATGATTTGGAACATCGTGCTAGAGGTAATAACATTGAGATTGTTGGGGTCACAGAAACTAGCTCTGAAAACATAATTACAATAATCAAGTCTATATCGGTAGCTATTGAATACCCGGTAAATCAACTGATAGCAGTTATCCTCGTAATATAATAGTAAAATTTTCAAACAAGCATATCCGGGACAATTTTCTTGCTGCGTCGAGAAAAATTGGTGTGTTAAAGTGTAACTTACTGGGAATTCCTGCTTTAAATTCTAATACTAAAATAATCTACATCAATTAACACCTTACCTCTAAACTGAAAACATTGCTCATACAAACCAAAAAGATTTGCTAAATTGCATGGAATTTCGTATGCATGGTCTAAGGACGGTCATATTTTGACAAAAAAAGACGACAGCGCATCTACAAAAATTTTTAGAATTTTTTCGCAACAAGATCTATTTCGACACTACTCTGCTTAAATAATATAAGTATATTCAAATCATGGTGGACATTTACTATCAAAATGTTCGTGGCCTAAGGTCAAAAACCAAACAATTCTTCTTAAATTTATCAAAGACCAACTATGGTATTATCTGTCTAACTGAAACATCACTTAATACTTCGGTATTTAATAATGAGTTATTTGATAACCGTTACTCTGTTTATCGTCGTGATCGGAATTCGACAACAAGCACGAAAAAGGATGGAGGTGGCGTTTTAATTGCAATAAATAACGATATTATCATCAACCATTTCAGCCTTAATCATCTTGAATCATCATTTGAAGATATTTGGGTTGGAATAAAACTAAAAAACGGTATTCTTATAAGAATTTGCTGTGTATATATTCCACCAGTTCCAAACCTTTCAGCACTTAAAAAACATCTGAGTACTATCGAGGATATCCAATCTAAATTTCCTGAAGATGGCATTATTCTAGTAGGCGACTATAATATGCCCCTACTTTTTAAATCTAAGGTTAGTTCAAGTAATGGTAATGCATCACAGGATAAAACAATACTCATGGGTAATACAATCGATTTCTCCAATCTACATCAGATGAACTCAATAGTGAACCACAAGAATAGATTGTTGGACTTAGTGCTATGTAATAAGATTATTAAAGATAGGTTACAGATTATAAATAGCAGTTCTATATTATCTAATCCAATAGATCTGCATCACCCTCCCATCGATATTCTCTTGAATATTATAATTCCAATTATTTCAAAAAACCAATCCATGTTTACCAGTGAATTGAACTATAATTACAATAAAACAGATTATAATTTACTTTTTGAGAAACTTGCTTCAACGGTCTGGTTTGAAAATTTAAATGTCGAAGAGTCCGATGTGGATCTATTGGTGGATGCATTTTATTTAAAGTTGAGGGACTGTATAAAACTGTGTGTTCCGCAGAAGAAAATTAAGAGTGCAAATTTCCCATCGTGGTATTCTAAATCCACTTTAACTGTATATCATAAAAAGCATAAATTTTATAGCCGTTCTAAAAAATATAATAACATCCAGGATTACACCACGTTTAGCTACTATAGGTCGCAGCTTGACAAAATGGTGGATAATGATTATGATTGTTATGTGAAAAGGATTGAAGAAGATATACAACGTGACCCTAAATTATTTTGGGTGTTTATTAACAGTAAACGTAAACCTAAGCTCGCTCTTCCTAAATCTTTTGTCCTTAATGATGAGGAGGCTAACACCCCCATAGAAACTTCGAACTTGTTTGCAAAGTATTTTGAATCTGTTTATATTCAACCATCTTTCTGTGCTCCACCAACTATTGATGAGTCCACTCTTAACATCTCGAGCTTTGATATCTTACCGTGTGAGATTTATGATTTTCTGGGCAATTTGGATATTAATAAAGGGATGGGTTCCTCACGGAATCCCTCCTGTGATATTAAGGAAATGTGCGATTTATCTATCTAATCCAATCTGTATTATTTTTAATAAATAATTATCAAGTGGTAAGTTTCCGACTCTTTGGAAAAAAGCAAATATTGTACCAATCCATAAAAGTGGTCCAAAAAATTGTGTAGATAACTATAGGCCTGTTTCAATACTATCAGCAATTGCGAAACTGTTTGAAAAAATTATTGCAACTAAATCAAATCTGATTCTTTCCAATTATATAATACGCCAGCAGCATGGCTTCACCAAGGGGCGATCAGTGGAAACAAATTTACTTGCTTTTTCTCAATATGTTTTGGAAGCTATCGACTCAGGACTTCAAGTAGATGCTATCTATACTGACTTTACCAAGGCATTTGACAGAGTTTGTCATGAAAGGCTAATCTATAAATTAAAATGTATTGGCTTCAATGGAATGCTTCTAAGCTGGTTAGATTCTTACATTCGGAATAGAAGACTATCCGTGATAATTGATGGCTATACATCGAAATCAATTACAGCTACTTCTGGTGTCCCACAAGGATCTCATCTTGGGCCTTTGCTTTTCAACTTGTTCATTAATGATATAAATCAATGTTTTAGACATTCGGTGTTTATGTTGTACGCTGATGATCTGAAGATAATGAAGGTTATTGAGCGTGATTTAGACCAACAGCTTTTACAAGCCGACCTAACACGATTTGTTGACTACTGTTTTCAGAATTCACTCGGTCTTAATACCAGTAAATGTCATTCCATTTCATACACTGGTAAAAAACGTAACATAATTAGTAATATTTATGCTTTGGATAATTCAGTTCTTCCTAAACTTGAATCTGTGAATGATCTTGGAGTAACTTTCACCAGTTCTTTTAGCTTTAACGAACATTTTGATCTGAAAATAAAAAAAGCCTACCAAACGTTAGGATTTATAATTCGATCTTGTAAGGACTTTCGGAGTATCAAACCTTTAGTGGTACTATTTAAATCTTTGGTAAGATGTCACCTTGAATATGGTTCTTTGGTATGGTCACCATACTGTACGAAACATATTATCCGCCTTGAATCAATTCAGAAAAAGTTTGTGAAGTATTTATATTTTAAAGGCCTTGTAGCGGAATCTTATACAGTTTTTGACTACTCTTTGTTGTTAAAGAACATTGGACTAATTCATTTGAGTGCCAGGAGAGTTCGAAACGATATGTTTTTCCTTCATAAAATTCTTAACCATCGTATTAATTCAGAGGATATTTTGAGTTTTATCAAATGGAATGGACCCCAAGCATTGACTAGATCTAGAAACCTATTCCATATATCGGCGGCTAGAACAAATTTTGGATTATATTCACCGTTTAACCGAATTTTAAGATTTGCAAATACTTTACCTCGTGAGTTGGATTTTTTTAATTGCAGTTTTAAATCTTTTAAAAAAAATATTTTAGATGTCAATTTATTCTAATTACCTACAGACTATTTTATTACAGTTTTATATCGTAGTAAGATGAAATTAGATTTAATTATTCTTCGTCATTTATAATGTTAGAATTGTTATTATTATTATAATTATTTTTATTTTATTTTTTGTTTAGGATATGATTTGTATTTGTGATTTAGATTTGTTGAGTTTAGTACTCCTAGAATATAAACAAAAATAAGTAAATCTTAAAATGATAATATTTGGTAGTGATAATAGATAAATGAAAGGTTTAATGCAAAACATCATTAAGTTGAATGAAATAAAATGTATAGATTTGAAAAAATGTATTAAAAAAAGTAATTATGTAACTCTAAATTTAAAATACCTAAAACATACAAAACGTAATAACTAAACTAATGCACATGATAAATTTGTTTTTAAAAGCATTGTACATTTTTTCTCTAAATGATATAATTCTAATTTTTAATTGGAGATATTTCATTTTGTAATTGTATCTTAAAACCTTAATAAATAAATAAATAAACATACACCACTAACTGTAGCGACACTAGATACAATTTTACTAAGTCACTTTCCGAGCCCAATTATCTGGTCAGATAGCGCTCACAAAAAATACTCGGAATTGCAAGCCTTAACACCCACATAAATAATAGAATTTCGTATCATATTCTGTTTATTTAATGTACATGCTCACAGACCAGAAACGCCTCAAAACTCGCCGTCTAAAATGCTCCCGGCACTAGAGAATGAAATGAATGGTAGGTATTCCTGTATAACATTGTCAAAATAGTAGGGCGGTATTGAGAGCTACCTGCAGTCACCACACCATTCCAGCATCTGGTAAATGGATGACACCCAAAAACGTTCGAATATTTCGAACTTTATTCTAAAAATAAGAATATTCATGTTTAAAGAAATCCGTTTATAATTTACTTATTTGTAATTGGTTCCGGCATTTAAATTAAAATAATTAATTTCAAAAAACATAAAATATATATATGTGTGCCACAAGCCTGTCAATAATATTTTAACAATTTCTCAGTTAATTGTTTTCATGCGTCACAATGTCAATTACTAATACATGTTTTTTTCGATATAAATGAAAAACATTTTTCATTGTATAGCTTAGTCATAGTATAACAGGTAGATGCATTACAGTTGCTCAAATTTATGCAGTTGTAGGGATGTTGTTTGAAAAGATGATAAATGGAATTTTTTGATTTGCAGTTTGTCTTGTATTGTTGGTTTACGAAGCAAAACTAAATTTTTACTTTTCTTAAATTTGCAAGTTGTGATTTGGACAACTCAAAATGCTGAGAAGTAATCCAGATACATTGAAAAATTGGGTGACAATGTTATCAATGTATCAACGATAATAGGAATTTACGAAAAGATCAGTGCAGAAAATGATTAATACAAAAAGGCTATTGGCTGAAAGTTTTGAGTGGGTGATGTTTGGAAAAATATATATAACGAAAGGAGACGAAGATCAAAATACGGCATCCAGTTGTTTATCTGCTTGAAATTCATATATGAATTGTAAATGGAATTACCAGAAGATGATACACAATTTAAAGAGGATCATCCTATTTGCTTATAATGTAAGTTTTCTTTTGTTTTTTAATGTATATAGTTTTTGTTGTTTTTTTTGTCCTAAATTATTACCTTTTTTTTGTATTTAACGTTTAAAATATTTGTGTTATAAATCTTTTGTGATTTGTGAATAAGAGATATCCCAAGTCAGGATTCCCATTGGTTTTTATAAAAAGTCCCAGAACTAAACGGAAGGTAGCGTGGAGCACCGCTACCGCTACCGTATTATTTCACGCCGAAACTACTTAGCTATTATGTATACAGAATGAAAATGTGGCAGTTTTTATACTGCAGGAGTCCTAGCTAGCCCCATATTTCCTCCACAAGCAATCGGGCTATCAAAAAAGTATCGGAATGTCTTAGTAAAGTGACAATGGCACACATTATCTGCAATTACTCTGACCTTATATGGCGCATATACACCAACCTAGGTTAAAGGCGACTAGCAAGTTTTCTTCCACTAGTCGTTTCTCTAGTCGAGCTCATGAACTACATGGCGTATAAGCGCTCGGTATATTTTTAAAAATGTTGATTTAGATAGGAAAGCGTATGGTCCAGCAGAGGAATGTATTTTGTGTCCAGATTTTCATGTTATTATTAAAGATACCCTGTAACAACACAGGCCCAATCGCATGATAGTTTAAGCGAATAGTTCTTAATTCTGTGTAATTTTGTCATTACTGCTTAACGCTTACAGAAACGTCTAAAGCCTCCTAGGACGATTAAATGATCACTGTGGAATTGGTGTAATGTAAGATGAAAAAACTTGTTTACTTAAGATATAAGTGCCTGCTGTTGTCGAACACCTATCTGTTAAATGTTACATAAATTTAAAGTACTTTCGTAAAAATCTGTTAACATCAGGTACACACATAACACTAACTGTGAACTATTCTTTTAATCGAACTATAACAACATTATTATATTATATAGTTCAAGTATGTGTCACTAGGTGGCCACGGAGATGAAGTTTTATTTTCCCTTTATTTTCACGATTTTTTTTCCTTTCCTTTTTATTTTATTTTATTACAAAAACATATAACCGAACAATTCAACTAACTCCCACTCATACTACATCAAATAAAAAAAATTATATATATAAATTTTCATTCATTTTCATCTACTATATTTTCCCATCGTCGTGTTATTGTAAAACGTGTAAAGATATATACGTTTTCCCAATTCTCGTTTTTGTTTTGTGTTAAAGGAAAACAAAAAAAAAGTCGAAATAGATATGTGTGTAAATGAAAAAAAAATATGAAAAATTGGCAGAAATTTGTAAATGTTTTGTTTTTTGGTTGGAAAATGAAAAATTTACCTGATATTAGTGGATTGTTGTTAAGAAAGTTGTTATACAGTGATCCGGTGAGTAAAAAACGAATTTTTAGTTTTCGTAAATAGTTTAGTTGGGATTTTATTGGATTATTTTTAATTTGCAAAAGGGATTCAAAGATTATTTCGGTTGGGATTGGGGTTTGTGTGAGAGGTTACAATTATGACAACTGAATTTCCGTTTCAAAAGAATATCGAAAATAACAATGACGGAACATTTTTTATATGATTTGATAAAAACTCTAAAATGAACTTGGCCGATAAAAATGCTTTAAAAAGCATTGAATTGGATAAAGGTCCAGAGTAGTAGAACTTTAACTGAAATTAATTTTTTTAAATAAATGAAAGAAAATAACAAAATAAAAACAAAATCAAATCTTTCTTTAAAACAAAACACAAAAGAGTAATGATAATAAGAATAATCATAAAAATAAACTAACTGAAAATACAATATATATCTTATACGAGAATTATAAGAAAACAGAAGAAAACAAAAATTATAAAGTAAAGATAAGCATAATGATGATCATATTATTAACGTAACTTATGTATGCTTTTGTTTTTGTTATTTTTTTTTATTCTCATCTTGGTACGCTAAGATGAATATTTTGTACCCATTATGTTATTTTACTTTTGTTGTCTTTGAATTAAATATGATGGAAATGTTCATAAAGTTCGTTTTCGGTTATTTCCTTATTTTAAAAGTAAAGTGGTTACGTAGAAATAATAATGAAATCACAACGTTTGTTGGGAAAACATGTGCTGTAATTATTGTTTTATCGAAAGTAATGTTGTTAAAAATGGCGTCGATTTTTAAATATGCTTGTTGTTGTTATTAGTTTTATTTGCCATGTTAAATTTTTCTACATATAACTATCGATGTTTCTTTATGCTCAATCATCAACATAATTTTTTTTTTAAGTTAAAAGATTTCATTTTGCTTTTCTTTTAATGTTTTTTTTCTGTTATTTATCGAAATTTATTTTATTATTCGTAAATATATTATCTTTCTTGTATTGTTTAAGTTGCATGAAAATAAATTTATATTTTATTGTTATTGAAAATTGCATATCGTTTTGTGCCGCCTTGGCTACTGATTCAACTACAGAGGTTGAAGTATTATTATTATTTTATTTTTTTAACTGAACAAAAAGCAAAATAATAAAAATTCTTTTTTTTCTGTTAAATTGAATAAAATAAAAAATGAAAATTGATGATGATAGAAATCAGTCAAAGTTCATAATGATAATCACCATTATCTACTGATCAGCATGGTTGTAAAATGTAAACGTAATTTTAAGTTTAAGTTATTATTTGTTAGACGTTTCGAAGAAATATTTATAATTTATTTTTATTATTTGAAATTGATAGGATATGCATTGTATGTGGAGTAACACTAAGTAGGAGAAATATCAAATGTTATACTGAACAATTTTGAATATTTGGTTATCCTAACTTTAGTTTTGAGCCTTTCAAAATGACATATCTCAAGCAGATATCTCGAAAGCCAAATTATCTTGCCAGCTTTTTTTACAAACCTTAATTAGTTTTGTTATCCACTAACGTTCAGTTTTTCTGGTGAAAATTGAGCATCTTTAGTCTAGTTCATTTCTGAACATGTTTTTTTCGTCTAGTTAAGATTTCTCTGGTAAGTTTCGTTTAGCTATACTCGCCCACTTCCACCAGTTTACCTGACTAAAGTTTTTGATTAACTAGAATTAGTGAATAGAAAAAGTATTTCGTGAATTTTATCAACGTATCTATACATTTTGAAATCTTTTCGCCGCCTCGTTGTTGACCTCCGGCAACTGAAACTTGTTTCATACTAGCTACTGAGATCTAAATCCAGAATGGGTTGGGTTGAAGGTTGACACCCTCACCCCGCACAAAAAAATTAAACATCAGAAAATATCAAATTGTTTTGCAAGAAATTGGACAACCAATTAGCAAACAAGATCTGTGTGCCGAAATTTAATAATGAGCCCATAGCCTCGTATCAAGCAGCCTTTCGTTAATAAACGGTCCATGATTTGTTTTTACTTGAGAATTAGTTTTGTCCAACTTTTTACCCAGTGAATATTTTTTAATATTTTCCTTTTTTTACTTATTATTTTGGTGGTATTGTATTATGTATGTTATTATGTTGAAAAAAAAAAATTTATTATGAAATTTTAAATTTTATTTGGTTATGTTTATGTTTAGAAGATAATAAATTTGTTTGAAAAATAGATAATATTTAATAATTCAAAAAAAAACGTAATTAGTTGATAAGGTAAGTATTGAAAAACTGTTTCATTTTTGTATAAAAGAAAATATTTTATGTTTTTTTGTAAGAATTTTATTTATATTATACAATTTACGCAATTTCGGTGTAACCGTATGTAGTCTAATAAAGAAACGGATTAATGTCGATTTTATGTTAAATAGATTATTAATTATGAAAATAAATTTTAACAAAAATGAAATTATTTTTGATGATTATTGATGATTAAAATGCAGGAACAGGAAAAACAATTCACACATGGTAGAAGTAAAACCTTCAAAAATTTTGGCTTCAAGATAAAGAGATGAATGTAAAATTTCGGGAAGAGGATAATTGCAGGTTTTAGTCATGATCATAGTGATACAAAGTTTGATAATTATTTTACATATTATTCGTATATATTACAAAGATTCATTCAATTTTTGAAGTTTTCACTTCTACCACGTGTGAATTGCACACATGTCCCGATTTTTTTAAAAGAAATGTGTTAAGGTTTAGGTGTGTAGGTTGTCATAAAAACATTATTAAAATTTGATTTACTGCGAATGAGTGAATAGGATAACAATATGCATAATTTCAGTCGATTTTCAGATACAAATAAACAAAAATTTTCACCGTGATAAGTGGTTAAACGTTTTTCGAATCTTATTTTGAAATATGTATTTACATACTCTGGAAATTATTTTTAATTCAAAAATAGTTTTATTAAAATTAGTTTCCAGTTTAATAAAACAAAAGTGGGACAATATAAATTCAGTATTTGTATACTGAAAATATGGAGGGGCTGAAATCTCACAGCTCTGAGATATCAAGACTTCGGTCTGGGTAAAGGATTTTGATATAGTTTTCGGCAAAAAACTTTTATGAGGACATGGCTTTTAGTTTTGGGCAGCGATGTATATCAAACATAACTCTTTGTTAAAGTACAAGTATTTTTTATCTCTGTTCAAAAATTTATTAAAAAAACTAACACGAAACATCAATACGTTGCCGGAAAATTATATTCAAAATTCCAAAAATATTGTTAAACTAAATAAAATCAAACTTTTTCAAAATTCCAAAAATTAGAATAAAATCAAGTATTTAAATTTTTTCTAAATTTCAATAATATTTAAAAAATTCTTAAAAATTCAAACATTTTCCAAAATTCTAAAAATATTGCAAAAATTATTACAAAATCAAATATTGAAAATTTTTTCCAAATTCCAAAAATCATAATAATATCAAAAATAAAAAATTTTTCAAAATTCTAAATATATTCCGAAAATTCTTACAAAATCAAAAATTAAAACTTTTGCCGAAATTCTAAAAATATTGCAATAGTTATTACAAAATCAAAAATACAAACTTTTTCAAGATTCCAAAAATATTTCAAAAACTATAACAAATTCAAAAATTTCCATGTCCAATCTCATTTTAAATTACATTTACGTCATAAAAACAGCTTCATTTTCTTTTTCCAAAAAATTGGCTAAAAAAATAAATGAAATCATTTTTTGACACACTTGACATTATTTTTTGACAAACTTATAATGCCATAATTCTCTATAATAATGATACAATATCATGTCATACAAACTATTAATTTTATTTTTTTCTAAAAAAATTGGGTAGAAAATAAATAAAAACCTTTCTTTTGATACACTTGACAACATTTTTTGACAAACTTATAATGCCATAATTCTCAATAATAATAATAAAATTTCATTTCAAAGAAATAATTAATTTTAATTTTTTTCCAAAAAATTGGGTAAAAAAATAAATAAAAATCTTTCTTTTGACATACTTGACAACATTTTTTTGACAAAATTATAATGCCATAATTCTCAATAATAATAATAAAACTTCATTTCAAACAAACAATTAATTTTATTTTTTTTCCAAAAAATTAGGTAAAAAATAAATAAAAATCTTTCTTTTGACACACTTGACAACATTTTTTTGACAAACTTATAATGCAATAATCTAGTTTTTGATCTCATATACCAATCCCGACCATCAAGATTTCTACAAATTTAATGTTCCTACTCGTAATCACTTAAAATGAACGTTTTTTAAGCCAAAAATATGAAGATTTGCTATTTTTGACACACATAATGATTTTTTGACACACTTCCGGTACAGTTATCGAACACAGCGTCCTTTCGGACCTGTCTCTTGTGAATACCTATTTTTAGAAAAAAAAATTTTTGAAATCCGTCCAGCGGTTTTCCCTGCAGCGTAGGTAATGACGGACGGCCGGCCGGCCGGCCGGCCGGCAGACAGACATACATTTTTTTTTTTTTTGCTTTTTTAGAATCAGTAGGTCCTAAAACGTCGAGAAATGCCAAAAAAAGTGGGGGTAAGAATTTCACTTTGAGCTCATGAATGTAATACTTAGGTCTTTCAGACCGAAGTAAAATCACAATGAAATTAATCACAATGAAATTAAAGAAATATGAAAATAATATTAAAGCAATGATACTTAAACTAAATCTGTTTTTTACATTTTTTTATAGTTCTAAGTCATGTTTAATATCGAAAGTTAATCTGAAGGCGATAAACAAATTATTGTAGAATCTGGACCAAATAGCATACATGAGGAGACTTTTATTTTGGTTTTACATCATATGCTTAATCAATTCGGGTATACTACTCAAAACATTTTGTGGTAATATGCGAGGTTCATCCAACCAACCCACACCACTAGATAAATCTTTGACCCAAATTATATATCTTGCGGATTATTGGGTATGTTGTTTTTATAAATGCAGAAAAATTGGAAATAATTCAGTCAACCGTTGAAGTTGGTATACAAATAAATCGATGACAAAAATTCAAATTGCTTATATCAGAATGAAATAATTACCTATTATTAATTTTATTATTTATTTCAATATAACCCAAGCTCATAAAATTTATTATTTACTACAAAAAATCGTGATATCAGTATCAAAAAACATCAAAAATGCACATTTTAGTTCGTGAAAAAGGTGCAGTTGAAATTTTTTTTTTTATTTTTCTTTATTGAGCAAAAACAAATATAATTATTGGGAAAAATATAACATTTTAGCCTTCTAACGTTGCAAAAACATACAATGTTTTTCCGCAACTCATTTACTTTAAATTATTATTTTAAATTTTATTCTACCTATATCTAAACATTTGACTAGATTAAATTATAATACAGATCTATGTAGTTTTTTGCTATTGTTCAGCCATTACTGATCCCATCCATCACATAGCTACGTTTCATAGATTGTTCTTAAATGTCAATTTTTTTTTGGCTGTGTAGCTTAAGGAAGTAAAAAATAACTAGGTTTCAAAATTACGCATTTTATTATAGAAATACCCAGCAAACCGAAAAACCAAAAAGACCCAATGCCAGCATGAGATTAGACTGTTATACATTGAAACTTGATAATAATATTTTTAATTTGGCTTTGAAAAGTGAGATCTGCTTAATGTCTTTAATTTCCTCTGGAAGCTTATTAAATAACAAAAGGCCTAAATAACAATATAACAATAGTCAAAACTATCTGTTCACTACAAATAATTAGGTGTTCTACATGATTTGAAATACTTACTTTGTCACTCGGATTAGAGATTAAAATTAGAAACAACTTCAACTAACTAGGTATTAAAACAAAAGTTTCTAGTAAAAGTAAAAGTACAAAATAATATTTATTTATTTATATTCGAATGCAAATGTGGATTGCGATATTTATACGATCGACTGAATCGAGAGAAGTGCGGAACCATCACGAAACCTCAGGACTAACAGATTATAACTTTAATGAAATTCTGTTCAAATAACATGTTCTTAATCTACAAACTAGGGTCTGCAGTATACAATACTAACTAATAAATTAGCTTGCATTAGCAAGCACACTGAGAATCCGCACGCAAAAATTCAATGTAACGATCGTCAATGTTCATGCACCTACTGAAGATAAAGCAGATGATATTAAAGACCTGTTCTTCCTAGAACTCGAAGAAGTCATCAATAACATCCCGCGGCACGATATAAAAATCGTGGTAGGTGACTTTAATGCTCAAATTGGTAGGATTGCAGAACTTAAAACTCATATCGGCCCTAACAGCTTGCATCATACCAGCAACAATAACGGTTTTCGCACAGCCGAGCTGGCTATGATGTATGATCTAGTAATGTCCAGCACTTTCTTCCCTCACAAGAGAATTCACAAAGCAACGTGGAAATCAAATGACGGAAGAACGGAAAATTAAATATCGATCACGTCATGATCTCTAAGAGACACTCTATAAGTATAACTGACGTTCGATCATACAGAGGTGCTGATATGGACACCGATCATATGCTTGTCATCTTTAACTACAAGTGCAAATTATCATCTACATTTAATAAGCAAGCAAAAAAGACCGTGTGCTGGAATGTCAAAGCATTTAAACTTCCGGAAACGCTGAATAGATATCAGGAAATAATAACACAAAACATAGAAGAGCATGACATCTCTTCTGAGATGCCATTGAACATACAAGAAGAATGACAAACGCTTCAATCAACCATTATAGCCGCAGCACAAACTACAATCGGAAAACGACCACCGAAATCACACAACGAATGGTTTGACGACGAATGCCGCCAATCCGTTGAAAATAAACAAAAACTGCGAGAAAAATGGTTAACATGGAAAACCCGAAGCTTCCAAGCTGATTATCTATGCGCCAGAAAAGCCTCAGCAAAACTTCTACGTAAAAAGAAACGTGAACACATGAAGAGCTGTATCGAAAACATCGACCAACATGCGGCCATCGGAAATTCAAAAGTGTGCTTTGCCAAAGCACGGAATCTGACAAAATATTTCCACCCAAGATCTACAACCATCAAAAATGAAAATAATGAACTTACAACAAGTGAACGTGATGTGCTGGCAGTGTGGCGATCCTACTTTCAAGACCTACTGAATAGAACGAATGAAGTTCATCCTATTCGAGCAATTGCTTCATCAACTGAGCAGATTTTTGTCCCTTACCCAGCAATAGAAGAAGTGGAAGCTGCCCCTAAAAAACTGAAAAATGGCAAATCACCAGACTTCGATGGTATTCCCGTAGAACTTTTGAAAAATGGAGGAGCCGCTCTGGTCTCACGTACATACGATCTGATTCTTGCAATCTGGGACCAAGAAGAACTACCTGCTGAATGGAAAACAGCTCTCATTGTTCCGCTACATAAGACAGGTGACCGTCTAAAGTGTGCGAATTATCGTGGTATCGCACTGTTGAACATTGCATATAAAATACTAGTTAATGTCATACTTACTCGACTCATCCCATTCGCCGAATCTATCATCGGTGACTATTAGTGTGGTTTTCGTCCCAACCGGTCAACCACAGATCAATGTTTTACCTTAAGGATGATTCTAGAAAAATGTTGGGAGTACAACATCAGCATTCACCAGCTCTACGTTGATTTCAGGCAAGCATATGATAGTATCATCCGCGAAAACCTTTGGTCCGCACTCATATACCTTGGTATCACAGAGAAACTTGTTTCTCTGTGCAAACTCACAACATCGGGATCAAATTGTAGAATAGTAATCGAAGGGTCAGTTTCTGATTCTTTCGATATAACATCAGGTGTTCGACAAGGTGATGCACTCGCGCCCGTACTATTTAAGTTGGCGCTGGAGTACGCGGTAAGAAAAAGCTGAATTGAGACACAAAAATCTAAGCACGTGTCTCTGCCGCATACAGAGTTTTCTACGCATACTCAAAACTTCTGCGATCAAAACATCTTTCGCGGTCGTGTAAACTCACACTTTACAAAGGATTAATTCGAAGTGCTTACATTTGGAAGTAAAAGCTGGACACTGACTTCCTCTGATTGTAGAATTTTATCAACATTCGAGAGGAAGGTTATACGAATAATTCGTGGTCCATGTAAAGTTGCTGAAAATCAGTATAGAATCCGAATGAATCATGAAATTAGACAGCTTCTTGGAGGTTGCGATGTAATCGGATTCATTAAATCTAACCGGATTAGATGGTTTGGTCATGTAGAAAGGGCTGCATTAGATAGAATGATAAAAAAAGCGTCCCAACAACAACCAGCTGGTGTTCGTCGAAGAGGAAGACTTAGACAACGCTGGCGTGATGACATCATCCAAGACCTTCGTGATATAGGATGTCGGAAGTGAGGTCAACTGTCATAGAACGAGATGATTGGAAGCTGATTGCACAGACGGCAAAATCCCTCCATGGGATCTAAACGCCAGAGAGAGAGAGGTCCGGTTCCTGATCATCATAATAACCTTTTTACACGATCATATAGCAAGCCGCTTGCATGGGTTGCGTTGGTTTTAATGCGCCAATTCGCCGTCGTATAGCGTCGTTAACTAAGCTAAGCAGGTTTTACTCTGCTTGTCTCCGATATAACAACCTAATTCAAACTCTACGGCAACTGTACAGTATCTTAAAATCGAAAATCTGCGTAATAATTGAATTTAAAATCAAAATGCACGAAATATTCAACTTAATCAGTTAATAATTATTGAAAAGGAAGAAAAATTGACGAAAAAATTAATTATTAAGCACCTATCTCATCGTTTTGCACGACACCCATAAGGAATTTTGGAACGCATCCTTGACGTTAAACGGGGTATTACTGTACTGCACCTTATATTTATAATGTTATTATATATTACGACAAGTTTTTCTCTTTCTGTTTTAAATTTATTTTTGGTTTGCCTATATACAAAAACTGGAAACAATTTTCTGTACATCTGACTATATATAATTATTTGAATGAGAACGATGACAAATTAAATTAAATACTATATTATGTGTATGATAATAATTAGTGTTTCTGATTTCTCGACTTTTAAATTTCTCGAGAAAGAAAACGAGAAATATTCATTTCTCGAGAAATTTCGAGAAACATAGTTTCTTAGAGTTCCTCGTTTATAACGTCAAATAACCAATGTATCTTTACACTGATTTTTTAACTATGCATATTAAATTAAACATTTTTTTTAATTGTAAATAATAAATCTAATAACTTCGAACAACTTCCATTTGCCCAAATTATCCAATTCAGTGATATTACAATATATGTGAACATCCCTAAATCTTTTGTTGTTGACGCTAGTCCATTCGTCTAGCGATGTGCTAAACTTTTTGTTACTGTTGAATTAATTTTATTTAGTAACTCAAGCCGTTAGTTTCAACAAATTTAATGACTACATATCTAGTTCCTTTGGAACATCTGAAGGATTTTTGCGAAAACTATTTGTCGAATAAAGCTTTTTTTTGTAATTCTGAGGAAAGAAAACCCATCAACAGCAACTAATTGAGCAATTACTTCACTCATCGACGGACACCGCCTTTACATGAATTTATCGATTTTTTGCATATCACTGTCAGTGGCGGTTTACCATAGAGGCGGAAGAGGCGGCCGCCTCGGGCCCCACATGCACAGGGGCCTCCTCGCTACAAATAGTATTGATATTTTATAGGTATTCAAATATCAGATGACTGCGTTCGTTCAACCAAAGTTTTTAAACTTAAAGATTTTTTTAATATTATCCCACATGTAAAAGTGTTAGGTTGTCAATTTGTATTACTTTTTTTCATGTATGTATTTATTTTAATAATTCTAATTTGATAGTTTTATAATTTTTTAATGTACAAATTCGTTTTCCAATTTGTATAGTAAAAAAACATTTTGTTTTGAAAAGTTCCACTGTTACGAATGAATATTAATACTAAAACTTTATTTGCAATGGGCTGTTATTATATCAATCGCAAAATTATTGATAAAAACAAAATCCAGATAAGTATTTTTTGGATATTTGAAGTATATTTGAGTTTTATGTTTTCATCAATGGTTTTGGATTTCTTTTAAAGAAGAGAAGAATTTCTTCTCCACATTAACAACAACAAGAAATATCGTCGCCTTGAAAAAGGAGCAAACCAAGGCTCCGAAACGTCGGCATCCAAGCATTATATCATGTCTTCAAATTAAAATGTACAGATGTATATAAAATGTAAACAAAACTTAAAATAAGATTAAAAAAATATAAAAAAATAAATTAGTACAGATATCATCTTGTGTATGGATTCATAAAATTCAAAATTAAAAATACTAAAATCTGGTCCACATAATCAAGAAAAAAGAATAAACAAAAACAAAATATATAACTGGATCAAGAACCTTTTCAACTTTATCTACCAAAATATATCCAGTGATAAAGTTGACAAGTGTATTTTAGAATTGTCAAATACATATGCGAGGAATATAGAAGTACAATATTTTAAAGACGAAGTACATCATTTTTTTAAATATATAAAAGAAGAGAACATCACTTGTCCATTTAAGATGTACAAGGTAATCATTGATGGCCTGCAATCTTCATTTCCCAATGTGGAAACTATTTTAAAAATATTTCTTACATTGCCGATATGCAACGCAAGTGGGGAACGATCTTTCTCCGTTCTGAAGCGGATAAAAAATTATTTAAGAAATAGTCTTAATCAAACTCATTTGCAAAATTTTTGGTAAAATCTTAGGCCCCAAAATTTTGTTCCGCCTCAGGCCCCTTAAAGGCATAATCCGCCACTGATCACTGTTGATTTGAACATATCTTTTATGCGCAGGACTACTTCTTCAACTTGTGCCCGACTCTGGCTGTTTTCATTTCAAAAAATGTATGGCATTGAAATGTCGATGAAGGCCAGTGGCTGCAAATCCTTTACACAATATCGTTTACCACAAATATTGCAGTTTGATGCATCCGTATTGTTTTTGTTCAAATGTTTCCAAACATCATCGATTGGGTTGAACAATTTAATGGTTATTTGATGAAAATGGTTAAATTTTTTTAAAACAATTTTAAAAAGCGGCAACATAAAATATTTTATTTGCCTCAATAAATGTTGTATCTTGAAAATTTTTTGTTTCTGATTATTTTGCATTTCAAACAAAATGTCAAACTATTTAGAATGCAGTGGTACATAAATCTACCTTACCTTTTAGTTCTCTTTTGTTCCGAGTTCTCTTTTGTTCCGTTTTTGGTAAATACGACGTTTTATTTTTTAAATAAAGGCAAAATATTTTTCTCGAGAAAAATAAAAATTTTCTCGAGAAATCGAGATTAGATTTTTGTTAAATTTCTCGAGAAGAAACACTAATAATAATAAAGGAAAATATTATTTGTGTGGAGAATGTACCACTAGAAATAGGCTCGTTCGCAGTTTATTTAAATGAACTTTAGTTTGTTGTAACAATTTAAAGAAGAAACGAACATGTAGTAAAAATGTTTAGGTAGACATATGAAAATGTCATCAGGAATCCGTAGTTAATAAATAGTGGAAGGAATCTGGTCATAACTCGTTATTGATTACTTGAGGTAATTCTATTAATAACATTTTTGTATGGTTGATGCATGAAATTTTTATTGTTCATATAAAACTATTAGTGAAGTGTAGTGAATAGTTAAAACTAATAGTGAAAAAATAACGTTTTGGTACTAGTAAGGAAAGGAATAAATGTTTCTTTTGTTCTAATATTTTTCGTGATAACTGTTAGGTTATTTAAAAATATATTTATATAATAGGAGTGTTTCTCAATTTTGATTTATCTCTGAATTTATTTAGAGCTTTTTTTCATTTTGATACGAATTATTTCATGTAAATTTAATTTAGTTTATGATTTAAAATTAGTGTTGAGTTAAAAACGAATAGACCGGTTCCATTTTATTGCCACCCAAATAGTTTTTAATCAAATAAATTGTTTTGTAACCATAATTATTGTTATATGTTAAAAGAGACTTCAGTTTATGGTGTTGTACGGTATAATACGGAACACTGTATTAATTAATATAATATTTAATAAAAATTAAGCTTTTTGGTATTAATGGCTTCTCTTCTGGTTATAAACTTCATTCGTTTTTGACATTGTTCGTTTTTGTTTAATTATTTTATTGAATGATATGAAATTTGAAATGAACTGACACCGTGTTATGGAAGAATTTTATATCATCGATCGATTAATTTAATATGATGGAAAAAAAAATCGACAGTAAATCTAAAATAGTAAAATAGTGCAACAAATATTGTATATGGATAATATATGCAACTATCACCTATTGTTGGTGCAACAATAATTAATATAACTACGCCATTCAATAATCACCTGTTGAGGTGTAACGATACATTTTGATTTCATTGTTGTTCAGCAATTGCCAGGACCGTTGACGCAACTTTTGATTATTGTATCATATTACTATTTATGTTCACTAATCGCCTGAACCATTGGCCCAACAATTGGTTGTTATATTATATTAATAAAATAGTTTATGAAGATGCATGAAGAGGCATGAAGATTTGGATCATTGGCCTATAATGGAGTGATTGAAACATTTTTATTTTTAAATCTTGTAATCGTAGTTGAAGTGGTGCGTGTGTGATAGTCCTGGTTCTTCCGACTTATTTGAATCCGTCTTGTTGTGAAACTTTTGCATGCTATTCAGCATTTGTGCTGGACTGAGGAAAGGCATATTCGAATTCATAGATTGAAGCTAGTCGAAAATTAAAAAAGTGTAAGGCACGAAATTCCTCTAAAGTTCCTGATAGTGACTATCCACTATTTGAAATGCACAGAGTTCGTTACACATTTAATTATTCATTGGGTTGTTGGTGGTTTCCAAGTTTCTGTATAAACCGAATGAAATGTACTAAATTTAAGAACATAATATTACATTAAACAACTTAAAAACGAACATTGAGTTTAATATAATTGGTTAATTGTGATATTAATTATAATATATGAGAAAAGTAAACATAACACCGAAATTGGCTTGACAAACATTTTTTTAGTTTGAAGATGCTAATATTCAAACAAAAGAAGCGAATGTACTCATCACCTAATGACGTGTTTGGAAATAAGCCGCTCTACTGCACAAAATTTCAAACATTTGGTGATCTGTTGTTCGTTTTCTTTTTGCTGGTACTAATATATATGAGGGAATGTTATTTTTCGGTCTATACACTTAGTGAATAGAAAAGACATCTCAATAGGAATACTAGAGTGCTAAAAGTCCCATAATACCCACAACGAACTAAATTATTGCTTCATTTAGATTCTAACAGCGCCCATGCTTCGACGAATTCGCTGTTTGTAATTTGTTTGTAAGCTGTTTGTGTGTTATGTACACAATTTAAATTTAAAACGATGTCTCTAAGCTTTAAAATTGGATGTAAACATAAAATACGATTATCAATTTTTTTTTAAGTTTGTTTAATCCTAAATTATAAGTATCATACATATCCAAAATCCGTACACCCATTTCGATCATTTTTTGTATTTCAAAATTTATCCTAAAATAATTACTCTTAAAACCACTGCCTGAAAAAAATCGTAAATTTAAAACCAACAGAAAAAAATAGCCAAGAAATAAATTTATGAAGATAAATTTTAATTAAAATAAATGAAAAAAAAAAACGACGACAAATGACTAGGGTCAAATCAAAGGTGTCAAAGTGTTAACATAACAAAATAATCAACAAAAGCGATTAATTTAATGTCCAGAAATGCAGTACAAGAAAACAAAAACCAAATTATTGTACAATATTTTTATGTCAACAGATTTATATTTTTAATTTTTGACGTAACGCCTAGGACAAATGTGGTGATTTACATAGATTTGGGTAGTTTTGGTTTTTGGAAATTATTTTAATTAGTATAAGGTAGCTACCGATAAAGAGATAGCATGGAATTTGAATAGGATCACCTATTAGAAATAACTTCAAGGCGGGAAACAAATCTCCCTCTTAAAAAATTACCCTCAGTCTGTTTCCTGTTTTTTTTTTGTCGTTTTTTTTGTATAATGCGGTTACATTATTTGTAATATTATTGTAAGAACGTTAAAATAAATATTTTCTTTTGATGACTTTCATCGCCATCACCATCGTCATCATTTTAATAAAACGCAAATAATCATCATCAATTTGATCATTGAACTAAATAAAATGCGTACACCAGCAAAAATAACAGAAAATTGTCAAATGATTAGATGAAGAAATCAAATGAAGTGAAAAAAATTTGTCGAAATGAATTTGAGTCAAATGTATCTGTATGTGTATATTCCTGGGTATAAGGGTGACTTTTTCGTTTTTCATCTGTGAAGGAAAATCTGAAAATTTGTTAATAAAAAGAAAAAAAAGTATGGAATGCAATTCGAATGTTTGTAATCAAGTTAAGGTTTTGACTTCGAATTAGTTTTGGAAGTAAAAATGTTTCTATTTTTGAATTCAGTTTATTAGAAGATTAACAGTATTTTGATTTTGTTTTCATTTGGGAGATTAATAAACTGAGGACTGAAGAGGTGTAGTTAATTGACTTAAGCAAATATGATGGTAGATTATTTGTACTTGGTTAAGTTTATAGAAATAATAGGGTTTTGGTTTTTTGATTGAATTAATTTGCTATTTGTTAAGATACATTAAATTAGAAATTATTCTTTATGTATTAGCTAAGCTTTCAAAATATGTATGAAAAAAGTTACAAATAGCATTGGAACTATTGGAAGTTGTTGTACAAACACTTTAATTATCCTCTTTCTTTTTATTGCTTTTATTGTGGAAAACGGTATTAAATCTTGACTTTCATTCAAATAATTTCATGCCATAACCCATCACATATTTACACTCGTCTTTCGATGAAGAGTCATATATTTGGAAATTTAGAGTAATAATTGAAATTTGAATTTCAATTCTTAGCCAATACTAAAATAATGAAAATACTCTAGATTAGATTTTACCCAAAAATTAGACAAGCAAGTTCAATCGGAGAAAGTTCAAATAAAAGAGCAATAAATTCAAAAATTTCAATTATTTTGTGTATTTTTTTCATTACATAATTTAAATTAATTTAATTTGGCGATAGCAAATAATTTTGATGTCCAAAGGTTTCAAACAACGCCAAATAAGAAAATAAAAATGAGTATATTTGTATACTTTAATCCAATAGTTCCACTAGTGCCTAATACAATATTTCTAACAAAAAAATCATTCAGATAGAACTTGTCACGTCAAGAAAATCGATAGATTGAAAATTATTTGGATACGATTAAAGTGCATCTGGGTTTTCATTTCCACGATTTTATAGTGAGTCAAGAACATAGTATGTATTCGTAGTAGACCCAATATGTATTCCAAAAAACGAATAAAGCCAGAGGTCAGTACGGCTAACAACGAGACCAATAAAAAGGCAGATTCAAGAAGCAGACAAAACCACAAAATTACAAAATTATAAAAATACAAACTTCGAAACTACTAAATTACAAATTTACAAAATTAAAAAACTAGAAAATGACAAAATTACAAAATTACAGATTTACAAAATTACAAAATTACAATTTTAGAAAATAGGAAAATAAAAAAATTGCAAAATTATATTACAAAATTACAAAATTACATAATTACATAATTATAAATTACAAAATTACAAAACTACAAAATAACAAAATTACAAAGTTACAAAAATTACAATATTACAAAATTTCAAAATTACAAAACTACAAAATTACAAAATTACAATATTACAAAATCACAAAATTGCACTATTACAAAATTACAAAGATACAAAATTACAAAATTATTAACCCCTTGTGCATCAATCACGAGTCTGACTCGTGGACATTTATTTTGCTTTGTGAAACAATCACGAGTCTAACTCGTAGAAATTTATTTTACTTTCTAAGACAATCGCGAGTTAGACTCGTGATAACAAAATAAATTAAATTCATGGAATCACTTGACTTCATTTCAAAATTGTGATCGAACGGGTGAACCGATTTTAATGATTTTTTTTTGTTTAAAAGGTACATAGTAAAGCCTTATGAAAATATTACTTTAACAAAAAATATTCATATTTTTAGATGAGTTTTTAAAATTTTATTTGTTCAAACATGGTGATTTTAAAAAGTATCGTTTTCTTCTCTTTCATAAATATATATATAAAATGGCGGAATCAATATGGCAGCTACAGGCTTACGGCCTCACTCTGAAAGTATAGAAATTTGGCTACCAACACAAATTTAAAATATCAACAGATGCGTTGTTTTACTTAGAATGTTGATAATTATAAGTAGTTTCAACTTCCGAGTGGTGTTAAATTTTTTATTCAAAATTAAAAAAAAACAAATAACAGATCTCCCGTTTTTATATTTTCTTCCATAATTTTGAATATTCATTAACTTTTTACAAAAACCTGGAAAATTGCACTTTGGAGATGTTTTTTTGGAAATTATAGAAGTTTTTGTTTATAATTTCCATAACAATCTTTCGGTTTATATTAGCCGATTTTTTTTAAAAATAATTTTCTACAAAAAACTTCAAAATAAATAAATAAACAAATAAATAAATAAATAAATAAATAAAAAAATAAATAAATAAATTAATAAATAAATAAATAAAAATATAAAAATATATAAATAAATAAATAAAAATAAATAAAAGAAAAAAAAATAAATAAAAATTATTAAAATAAATAAAAATAAATAAATAAATAAAAATAAATAAAAATATATAAAAATAAATAAATAAATAAATAAATAAAAAATAATAAATAAAAAAATAAATAAATAAATAAATAAAATATAAATAAATAAATAAATAAATAAATAAATAAATAAATAAATAAATAAATAAATAAATAAATAAATAAATAAATAAATAAATAAATAAATAAATAAATAAGTAAATAAATGATTTAATAAATAAATAAATAAATAAATAAATAAATAAAAAAATAAATAAATTAATAAATAAATAAATAAATAAAAATAAATAAAAAAAAATAAAAATAAATAAAATAAATAAAAAAATAAAAATATATAAATAAATAAATAAAAATAAATAAATGAATAAAAATAAATAAAAATAAATAAAAATTATTAAAATAAATAAAAATAAATAAAAATTATTCAAATAAATAAAAATAAAAAAATAAATAAAAATAAATTAAAATAAATTAAAATATATAAAAATAAATAAATAAATAAATAAATAAGTAAATAAATTAATTAATAACTAAATAAATAAATAAATAAATCAATAAATAAATAAATAAATAAATAAATAAATAAAAAAATAAATAAATAAATAAATAAATAGATAAATAAATAACTAAATAAATACGCAAGTAAGTAAGCAAGTAAGTAAATAAAAAATAAATAAATAAATAAATAAATAAATAAATAAATAAATAAATAAATAAATAAATTAAAATAAATAAAAATAAATAAAAATAAATAAATAAAAATAAATAAATTACCAACATTTATTCATTCTTCATTCATTTATTCATTCTTTAACAAAAAATATAAAAACAACAAAAAAAGAAAGATTTACGTCCATCAACACCTTTGAACGTATGTTGTTGTGGGACCTTGGTCTTAAAAGGTATTTATGTGTTATTGTGACACATATTGTAATTCCTACTACACAACACATTTTATTAAAAAAAAAAAAAAAACATTCTTCGTCCAAGAGTTGATATTTAAAATTTGTGCTGGCAATTCTAAATTGCTATACTTTCAGAATGAGGCCGTTAGCTTATATCCGCCATATTTATTCCGCCATTTTGAATTTTGAAAAGGGGCACACGACATTGGAAACAAGAGACAATAAGCTACAATTTTTGCCCATAAACCTTCTGAAAAACCTAAATCATTCTGAAGAGCAGGGGGTCTCCGAGTTGCAAAGAATGCCTTGATGTATCCGTTAGGTGTTAATAAAAAATCCATGCGATAATTGTTTTTGGATTTTACAAATTGTTTTTTTATTATAATATATAAAAATGTTGTATTTATAATTTACACCAGTTTATAAAATTTAAGTTATCACAATGTATACATATAACTATATAAATCACATTAACATTGAAGATATCACTGTTGATTCTATTTTTAATGTTACTTCGCGAAAGCCCGAAGAGAAGTGAAAGTTAAACAACTTTTTGCCGCCAACCAAAAATTGCAAAGGAAAACCATTGAACTGAAAATTGATTTTTGAGGTTGGTTCGTTTTTCGAATTAATTAGTTAATTAATTAATTAATCGTAAGGTGCTGTGAGTTTTATCGATTGTAGAGATTAATTATTTAAATTTAAATATATTAACCTCTACACTACCCCGCTCGTAGATGAAAGCCCCCGTTTAAGGTGTCTGTTCGAAATGAACAGCTTTGTGTGTTCGAGAAGCTGGTGAACGATCAGCTGAACACAGAATACCATACGCTGGCTTTAATCTGTCGATCGAGACAGATTGTTGTTTGCCTTTAATCTCGATGACGAACTGTTTATGGAGACGTCGTATGATTTTGTAAGGACCTTCATATGGGGTTTGTAAGCCTGTGCGAATTCTATCAACCCTAACGAAAACGTAGTCGCAGTTCTCTAGCGACTTTGGAACAAATATGTCGTTTTGTTTGGTTTGTCGTGTAGGTGTTGGAATTAGATTGTGCATTGTATCTCGAAGTTGATCAATGACTGTATCATGAGTAGGCATCTGTGAAAGAGGATTTTCAACAAAGAACTCACCGGGCAGTTTCAGTGTTTGTCCGTAGACAAGTTCTGCGGGTGAGCACTTCAGATCTTCTTTTACTGTAGCTCGAATACCTAAAAGAATGATTGGTATTTCGGAGCTCCACTGAGTAGTGTTGCCTCTGGCCATAAGTGCAGCTTTAAGTTGTCGATGAAAACGTTCTACCATTCCGTTTGCTTGTGGATGGTAGGCCGTGGTACGTATCCGATGAGAGCCCAAAAGTTGCGTTAATTCAGAAAAAAATTTAGACTCGAATTGTGTTCCCTGATCAGTTGTGATGTGCAGTGGAACACCGAATCGTGATACGTAATTATTGACAAATGTCGTGGCTATGGTAGCAGCAGACATGTCAGACATAGTATAAGCTTCTGGCCATCGAGTGAATCGATCAACGCAAGTTAAAATGTAAGAACATCCATTAGAAGGAGGAAGTGGTCCTACGATATCTATATGGATGTGTTCAAAACGAGATTGTGGAATTTCGAATTGTCCAGTTGGACTTTTTGTATGTCGTTGGACCTTAGAGCGTTGGCAAGATAAACAAGACTTTGTCCAGTGATTAATATCTTTATTAATACTGGGCCAAAAATATCTAGCTGTAATCAATTTACGAGTACCGTTGACACCAGGATGTGACAAGTTGTGTAAAGTGTTAAATACAGTTTTGCGTAAAGGTTCTGCGATGTATGGGCGATTGTTATCCGTTGATGTTTCACAGACTATTTCAAAACCTGGAAGTTTAAAAAGCTCTAGTTTCATCGATGAACTAGTGTGACATACGGAACCAGAAAGTAAATTCTGAAGTTCTAAGTCTGCTTTTTGTGCAGCTATGATAGCATCGTAGTTGAAGTGAGTCTCAACTGATGCAGTTTCGTTGTCGGATGCACGAGATAATGCATCAGCGACAGTGTTATCTTTACCTTGCACATGTTGGATGTCGGTAGTAAATTGACTTATGAAATCCAAGTGGCGAGATTGCCTTGGGTTTCGTTCGGTTTTAGAATGTATTGCACGAGTGAGAGGCTTGTGGTCGGTGTATATTGTGAATTCACGACCTTCGACAAAATACCTGAAGTGTTTTATAGCTAGGTAAATTGCGAGTAGCTCTCGATCGAATGCAGAGTATTTGGTTTCAGCGTCTGAAAGTTTCTTTGAGAAAAATCCCAGTGGTTCCCAACAATCATTATTACGTTGTTGTAACACTGCTCCGACAGCAATGTTCGATGCATCCGTAGTGATACTGTATGCAGAATCGTTACGTGGATGAACTAATAACGTGATATTGCCCAATTCGGTTTTTAACTTGGTGAATGCTAGTTGACATTCGTTTGGCCAAGTGAAATTTTTCGGAGTCTTGGGCTTTTTTAGTAAAGCGGCCAAGTGTGTATGAATTGGGGCAAGTGTTTCAGCTAGTTTCGGTATGAATCTATGATAATAATTTATCATACCGACGAATTGCTGAATACGTTTGATTGATGTTGGTGCTGGGAATTCCGTAATGGCATTAATTCGTTCTTGAGAAGGCAGAATACCATTAGGTGTTATCGTGTGGCTGAGGAATTCAAGAGTGTTTACGCCAAAAACGCATTTCGAACTCTTTATGTGAACGCCAAACTCGCTTAGTTTCTGGAAGAGTTGTTCCAGATGAAGTTTGTGTTGTTCCTCATTTATCGATGCCACTAAGATATCGTCGATGTAGACGAAAACAAAGTCTAAATCTCGAACGATTTCATTAATGAAACGCTGAAACGTTTGTGCAGCATTACGTAAGCCAAATGGCATTCGGGTGAATTCGAAGAGGCCAAATGGAGTGGTAATTGCAGTTTTGTGTATATCTTCATTCGCGACAGGAATGAGATGATATGCTCTAACAAGGTCAATCTTGGAGAAAATTTTGCAACCATACAAATTCATCGAAAAATTTTGTATGTGTGGTATCGGATAGCGATCAGGAATCGTGACCGCGTTCAATCTGCGATAATCTTCACATGGTCTCCAGTCGAGATCTTTCTTTCGAACCATGTGAAGCGGACAAGATACAGAAGAAGATGAAATGCGACAAATTCCTAGTTCAACCATGTGTTGAAATTCAGTGAACGCAGCTTTTTGGCGAATAGGATCTAGTCTGCGTGGTCTTGATACAGGCAAGTGACCAGTGGTAACAATATGGTGTACCACGTTATGTTTGACCGGTAAATTGTAGTTCGGCTCTGCTGTTAGGGAAGGAAACTTCTTTAGTAGCAGGCCGTAATCGTTGTCGATCGTATAATGGATGGGTGTTGGCGTGTCAACACTAGCCATTGTGGCATGGATTGACAGCTGGGTAGCTGAATCAATCAGCCGTTTTCGTTTGAGATCAACAAGTAGGCCAAATTTACTGAGAAAATCAGCGCTAATGATTGGACGATTCACTTGCGCTAGTACGAAAGCGTGTGTGAATGTTCGTTTAAGACCGATATCTACCTGAAGGAGCTTTGTTCCGTAGGTATTGATTATCGTGCCGTTGGCTGCTGATAAGACTAGATCTATTGGTTTTGCATAAGAGATGGTTGTTAAACTCAGATTAAATGGAAGCACCGATAGGTCTGCTCCAGTGTCTACTAAAAAGGTCTGATGATTCAATTTGTCGTATATGAATCGGCGGCTGGAATATTTATTTTCGATCACAGCCGCTTCGACCTCGGGCTTTAGATGTTTTTTTGATTGTCGATGTCATGTGTTACATCCAAACCTTTAGATGTAGACTGACCGTATGAGCATGGAGCTCTGCATTTGCGTGCTATTGCTCCGAATGCTCGATGGTAATAACACATCCCTTTTCTATCTCCTGAAGACCCTCGAGAAACTGACCTTGGTCGGAATGGAGATGGTGATCTATTACGAAATCTGAAACTATTTGGTTGGAACCTGTTTCGTGATGTACTGCGACCTCTCTGCGCCAGTCGTCCAAACTGTGCTTCCAACCTTGTAAGGCGTTCTTCCATCGTTCCTGTCTTTGGAGTGTTCGTGGGACTGATTCGGTATCTTGGCCTATGTTGGTGATGGACTTCTTGAACTTGTTGTTGGTTCCCTGACATCGCATCGTACATCTTGTCCGCCATTCTTGCCATCTTATCTATGGGAGTCGACTCTAACGCAGCAAGAGGTATTCTAATTATTTCAGGTAAATGCCGTACCCACAAAGAACGAATGATATTCTCACTAAAATTGGTTCCGGCCAGATGTTTAATGTGACGCAGTTTCTCCGAAGGGTTCTTATCACCAATACCTTGAGCTGACAGCAGGGCCGCTAGTTTTTTTTCGTCAGATGGGGCCAGACGTTCCAACAATGTTTGTTTCAACGCTTCGTATTTGTTGGTTTCAGGTAAGTTGTCGATTACATCCGAAACCAACTCGCAAATATCAGGGGTGAGCGCATGCAGCAAGTGCAGGTAGCGTTGCTCATCTTGAGTTATACCCTGGAATGCAAACGTCTGCTCCCACGGAACCAAATCTGTGGTCGTTGCGTCCACAGTGGTTGTAATTTTACGTCCGTTCTCATGGACGAGGCAGCATGCTGCAAAGGTGCATCAGTTTTGATACCTTGAGCAGTGTCCATGGTGTTATCGTTTTCCATTTTTGGTTGTCGTACGAGTATATGTTATATAATAAAGACAAACGCGAAAAAGTGAACCGTAAAATAAGTAAATAGTAAACGAGTAAATATAAGTATATGTAATAAAAAAAACAAAATTCCAATTATTCAATGCAATCGCTAAAGATTATTTATGCCAAAAGGTAAAAAAAAATAATAAATATATCGGCGATTGTAAATATCATACAGTGATACGTCAACGGCACAAGAATATTAAATTGGGATTTCAATTTCGCAAAATTTCAATATACAAATGTAAATTAATGTAATTATATATGGGAAAAATATATGAAAAAATAATAATATTATATGTATAATATGTATACTTGGTCACTCAAACCTGTTTTGTGCGGTATATATTAAACGCATAAACGAAATTGCAAAAATCGCATACAAAAAAAATCGCGTAAAAGAAAACGCATAAAAACAGGCTTCAGTGTATATAAAAATTTTTAAGAAAAAAAATAGTAAAGTAAAGTTTTGATTAAAGCAAATTTTACGTTATTTCAAATAAAAAACTGTAATTTAAATTCAGAATCAAAATGTAATCTAAAGTTAATAAATAACTCAAAATAACTCAAATATTTATCTGTGAATGTCGTTGATCCTGATGGTATATCCTCTGTTACGTTGATTACTTGTTGTTGTTGTTTATTTAATATTTTTTATTGAATGTGTGAATTTTATTAAAGTTGATATCTTTTTTTGACAATAAAAATGATTTCAGTAAAAATTAAATTATTCCAGTAAATTGATCATTATAGATGATTTATGTTACAGCTGATTTTAATGGTAATAATAATACGTAATAATTCCGTTAGTGTAATTGTTTTATTTAAAATGTTGAAAATTTTTATTGATTGTTGTTCAATGCAAACCCGAAATGTCTTGATGACGTGGTGTATTTATTTTTAACAATAATGTTGATATACTCTCATATGGTTAATTTTTTATTCTGACGATATTTTCGTTAATATAGCGACTATTTGTTTGTGAGCGTGGCGGCACTCCCAGTGTTGATAATTTGAGCACCAAAAAAAATGAAACGTTTTAAAACAATCAAGAATTCGATTATATGAAAATCTGGTTAGATTAGGTACATACCTTTAAACCTGGCACTATGAGTACCAGGTTTTCCAAAAAACAGAGCGTGTAATTTATTTGTCGGTAAAAACCGATATCGAAGGTCACCAAATGATGTATCCGTTAGGTGTTAATAAAAAATCCATGCGATAACTGTTTTTGGATTTTACAAATTGTTTTTTTATTATAATATATAAAAATGTTGTATTTATAATTTACACCAGTTTATAAAATTTAAGTTATCACAATGTATACATATAACTATATAAATCACATTAACATTGAAGATATCACTGTTGATTCTATTTTTAATGTTACTTCGCGAAAGCCCGAAGAGAAGTGAAAGTTAAACAACTTTTTGCCGCCAACCAAAAATTGCAAAGGAAAACCATTGAACTGAAAATTGATTTTTGAGGTTGGTTCGTTTTTCGAATTAATTAGTTAATTAATTAATTAATCGTAAGGCGCTGTGAGTTTTATCGATTGTAGAGATTAATTATTTAAATTTAAATATATTAACCTCTACAGCCTCATATATATAGTTATTACTTAATTCAAATAAATAAGTAATCATTTCAAACACATAATTTATTTTAACACATAAAACTATATGTTTTATGTATTAAAATTTAATACCTTTAAAACAAAAAAAGTTCAATCAAATCCCTGCACTAGTTTTTAGTAAATCTAAATTTACAGTAAAATAAATCTTTCAAACATAAAAAAATAAAACAAAAAATTAAGATTTTTTTTTAAATTGCAAGGTTTGAAAACTTAAAACTAATATAAAATATAATTTTTTTTTATCAGTATAGTATTTTTAAAAAGCCTAACTGAAGTACCTTTCAAACAAAAATTATTAAAATCGGATCACCCGTTCGAGCACAATTTAACTTTTAACTTTCATGTTTCTTAAAAAAGTTCGAGCCACCCTGTAGCTTAGAACTAGTGAGAAAATAAAAAAATAAAAAACACGTGTTAGTTTTTTTTTATTATACTAACGATCATCAAAGTTTCAAGAAAATCGGAGCATTTTTTTAAAAGAATTATTTTCCGCACAAAATTTTTCAAACAAATAGTTCAACCAAACATAAATTGTTTTAAAGAAATAAAACCTTAAGGGGTTAAACTAGAAAATTAGAAAATTATGAAATATAGAAAACTATAATATTACAAAATTACTTAATTAGAAAATTACAAACTAACAAAATTACAAAATTACAAATATTACAAAATTACACAATTACAAAATTACAAAATAAGGAAATTACAAAACGACAAAATTGCAAAATTACAAAATTGCAAAATTACAAAATTACAAAACTACGAGAAATTACAAAGTTAGAGCATTAGAGAATTAAAAAATTAGAAAATTAGATAATTAGAAAATTAAAAAATTAGGAACCTAGGAGTTAGGTTGGAAATTGGAAAATTAAAGAAATAGAAAAATAAAAAATTAGATAATTGGAAAATCAGAAAATTAGAAAATTAGTAAATTGGAAGACTGGAAAATTACAAAACTATGAAATTATAAAATTTGGAAATCCAGAAATTTTGAAATTATAAAATTATAAAATTATAAAATTTTAAAATTATAAAATTATAAAATTATAAAATTATAAAATTATAAAATTATAAAATTATAAAATTATAAAATTATAAAATTATAAAATTATAAAATTATAAAATTATAAAATTATAAAATTATAAAATTATAAAATTATAAAATTATAAAATTATAAAATTATAAAATTATAAAATTATAAAATTATAAAATTATAAAATTATAAAATTATAAAATTATAAAATTATAAAATTATAAAATTATAAAATTATAAAATTATAAAATTATAAAATTATAAAATTACAAAATTATAATATTATAAAATTATAAAATTATAAAATTATAAAATTATAAAATTATAAAATTATAAAATTATAAAATTATAAAATTATAAAATTATAAAATTATAAAATTATAAAATTATAAAATTATAAAATTATAAAATTATAAAATTATAAAATTATAAAATTATAAAATTATAAAATTATAAAATTATAAAATTATAAAATTATAAAATTATAAAATTATAAAATTATAAAATTATAAAATTATAAAATTATTTTTTTTTTTTTTTTATTCTAAGCTAGGCATGTTTAGTGTTAATCATAATAAATTATTAATTAACGTCTTTGAATATCCGAAGATACCATGCCAACTAGGAAGTGTGGTTAAGTTTGAATAAATTAAGTTTCTTTTAGAAATTTATGGACGCTAACTTTAAAACTTTGAGGATTAAAGCTATCAGGAAAAACCCATGAAGGCAATTCGTTCCAGAGATAAGAGACTCTGCTGAAAAAATCACGCTGAAAGGCAACAGTTCTGCACCTTTTTATATGAACGGTAAAAGGATGGGCTATAACATTTGCTCTGGTGTTACGCAATGAGATTGCTAGTTCAGGTAAAATTGATTTAATCTCTTCAGAAGTTCGTTCATCCATAATGTATTTGTAGAAAATTGTCAAATCCGCAACATTTCGTCTGTGCTGTAAAGAATCAAGCTCATCAGTAAGAGTTGAGTTGCCAATCAGTTTAACAGCTCTGCGCTGAACAGAATCAAGGCACTTCAAACTACCATAATAAGCTCCACCCCATATGTGAGAACAGTACTCCATGCAGGGACGTATAAATGATTTGTAAATTAAAAGAAGCTGTTCGCTATTAAAAAACTTACGACATCGTCCCAAAAAGCCCAATTTTTGAACAGCGTTCTTAGCTAGGTTAAAAATATGAGAATTCCATTTCAAATTATTTTCAACTTCTACTCCTAAAAGCCTAACAGATTCTTTGTCTACAAGATCTTTAGAGTCGAACTTCAATGGAAACGGATTAGGTGTAGATAATCTAGAAAAATAACAAGCCTGTGTTTTGCTTGTATTGAATTCAACACTATTAGCGAGCCCCCAATCCAAAATAGTTTTAAGGTCATGGTTTAAAGAATCTATTAAATTTATAAAATTATTATAAAATTATAAAATTATAATATTAGAAAATTATAAAATTATAAAATTATAAAATTATAAAATTATAAAATTATAAAATTATAAAATTATAAAATTATAAAATTATAAAATTATAAAATTATAAAATTATAAAATTATAAAATTATAAAATTATAAAATTATAAAATTATAAAATTATAAAATTATAAAATTATAAAATTATAAAATTATAAAATTATAAAATTATAAAATTATAAAATTATAAAATTATAAAATTATAAAATTATAAAATTATAAAATTATAAAATTATAAAATTATAAAATTATAAAATTATAAAATTATAAAATTATAAAATTATAAAATTATAAAATTATAAAATTATAAAATTATAAAATTATAAAATTATAAAATTATAAAATTATAAAATTATAAAATTATAAAATTATAAAATTATAAAATTATAAAATTATAAAATTATAAAATTATAAAATTATAAAATTATAAAATTATAAAATTATAAAATTATAAAATTATAAAATTATAAAATTATAAAATTATAAAATTATAAAATTATAAAATTATAAAATTATAAAATTATAAAATTATAAAATTATAAAATTATAAAATTATAAAATTATAAAATTGTAAAATTATAAAATTATAAAATTATAAAATTGTAAAATTGTAAAATTAGAAAATTAGAAAATTGGAAAATTGGAAAATTAGAAAATTTCAAAATTAAAAAACTAGAAAATGACAAAATTACAAAATTACAGATTTACAAAATTACCAAATTACAATATTAGAAAATTAGAAAATGAAAAAATTACAAAATTACGATATTACAATATTACAAAATTACAATATTACAAAATTACAAAATTACAAAATAACAAAATTACAAAATTACAAAATTACAAAATTACAAAATTTCAAAATTAAAAAATTACAAAATTAAAATATTACAAAATTACAAAAATACAAAATTACAAAATTACAAAATAAAAAAATAACGAAATAACAAAATTTCAAAATTGCAAAATTACAAAAATACAAAATTACAAATTAGGAAACTAGCAAATTAGGATATTTCGTAATATAAAATTATATTATTATAAAATTACCTAATAAGAAAATTACAAAATAACAAAATAACAAAATTTCAAAATTACAAAATTACAAAATTAAGATATTACAAAATTACAAAATAGGAAAATTTCAATATTAAAAAACTACGAGAAATTACAAAGTTAATGAATTAGAGAATTTAAAAATTGGAAAATTAGAGAATTAGAAAATTAAAATATTAAGTACCTAGGAATTAGGAAATTAGAAATTTCGAAATTGGAAAATTAATGAAATAGAAAAATAAAAAATTAGATAATAAGAAAATTAGAAAGTCAGAAAATTATAAAATTTGAAAACTGGAAAATTACAAAATTATGAAATTCGGAAATTAAGCAATCAAGAAATTTTGAAATTAGCTATTAGAAAATTAGAAATTAGAAAATTAGACATTAGGAAAATTAGAAAATTTGCAATCATAAAATTAGAAAATAAGAAAATTAGAAAATGAGAAAATTTAAAAATTACAAAATTACAAAACTAGAAAATTATAATGTTAGATAATTAGTAAAATAGAAAATTAGGAAATATCGATATTAAAAAAAAGGCAAATTAGAAAATTACAAAATTACAAAATTACAAATTTACAAAATTACAAAATTACAAAATTACAAGTTTACAAATTTACAAAATTATAAAATTACAAAATAACAATATCACAAGATTACAAAATTACAAAATTACAAAATTACAAAACTACAAAATTACAAAATTATAAAATTACAAAATTACAAAATTACAAAATTACAAAATTACAATATTACAAAATTATATAATTACAAAATTACAAAATCACAAAATTACAAAATTACAAAATTACAAAATAACGAAATTACAAAATTAAAAAGTTACAAGATTACAAAATTACAAGATTACAAAATTACAAAATTACAAAATAACAATTTCAAAATTACAAAATTACATAATTACAAAATAACAAAATTACAAAATTATAAAATTACAAAATTACAAAATTACAAAATTACAATATTACAAAATAACACAATTACCAAATTGCCAAATTACAAAATAACAAAATTACAAAATTACAGAATTCCAAAATTACGAAATTACAAAATTATCAATGTAGAAAATTAGGAAATATAGGAAATTAAAATGTTACAAAATAAGTAAATTAGAATATTACAAAATTAAAAAATTACGAGGAAATAGTAATTTCGAAATTAAAAAATTAAAGCACTAGAAAATTAGATAATTAATAAGAAAAGCAGAAAATTAGAAAATTAGTAAACTGGAAAACTAGAAAATTACAAAATAATAAAATCAGAATATTAGGAAATTCGGAAATTTCGAAATTAAAAAGTTAAAAAATTAGAAAATTAGAACATTTAAAAGTAAGAAAATCAGAAAATTAGAAAATTGAAAAACTAGAAAATTAGGAAATCCGGAAATATCGAGATTAGAAAATAAGAAAATTAAAAAATTAGAATATTAGAAAATTAGACAATTGAAAAATTAGAAAACTAGAAAATTAGAAAATTAGAAAATTAGAAAAGTAGAAAATTAGGAAATTAGAAAATTAGAAAATTGGAAAATTAGAAAATTAGAAAATTAGAAAATTGGAAAACTAGAAAATTAGAAAATTAGAAAATTAGAAAATTAAAAAATTACGATTTTACAAAATTAGAAAGCTAGAAAGCTAGAAAAATTGAAAATTAAAAAATTAGACAATTAGTAAATTAGGAAATTTCAAAATTAGAAAATTGGCAAATAAGAAAATTAGAAAATTAGAAAATTAGAAAATTAGAAAATTAGAAAATTAGAAAATTAAAAAATTAAAAATTACAAATTTAGAAAATTGGAATATTAGAAAATTAGAAAAATACAAAATTAGAAAATTAGAAATTTAAAAAATTAGAAAATTAGAGAATTATAAAATTAGGCAATTAAAAAAAACATTATTTTTACACAGCACATATGAAAAACATTTAACATTTGTACGTAATCGGTTGTTTCTGTTCTGCATATCTAAATATTTTTCAAATATCTCCCAAATGGTATTCTGTATTTTATTTTATGTTCCTGATAACAAAAAAAAAGATCATCCAGGTTAGATTATAAAATTATACCACAAAAAAACTAACTTTTTTTCTGTTATATCAAAACAACTTTTTATATAATATCCGTAGATATATATTTATATAAAAAAAGGTGTCAGGGATTTAGAAGATTTTCTTTATTTTGATAGAACAGCAATATTTTTTGTTGTTTTGTTTCCTAATTTAGAAACTTTTATTTTGATTATTTTGAATGAATGGTTAGAGTGGAACAAAAGCAAACTAAAATAAAATATTATTATATTAATTCCATCAACCCTTAAACTACTCGTACATAAAAATGGTATTTATTTTTGTTATGCTATACGAATACGAAATTATTTCGCATGTGTGATTTTTTTATAATTCTACATCAAAATAAAAGAGCAACTATCAAAACCTCACCTTATCCTATCGTATGTATATAGTTATGTCAAACAAAACAACAAACAACGAGTGGTTTTCTATTTGTTTTGTAATCGATCCGATTTTTGTTTGTAGAAAATTATAGTTTTTAAATTAAATATTTCCCCTAAGGATTAATAAAAAAATTGATTCTCATTTTGCATTAAAATATTATGGAAACAGATCTTATAGATATATAGTTGAATAATTTCATGTTTTGATAGGTGAAAAACATAATATTAAAGTTGTATTGTAATTCGATAGTTAAATGTTTGAGGTTTTGATTGATGGCTTGGTTGATTTGAGATAAGCCGAACAATTTTAGTCACGTGATAGGAGTATTAATATCAAACAAAATATGAAAATCAAACAGTTATGTTTTAAATTAATTTTTAATATTAATTAACAACAGCAAATAATTTCACATCTAACCACTACGAAAAAGTATTGTGGTCTACCAACTAAATCCAATTTGGAAAATTGCATAATAAACGTATGGTTTTGACAATCTTTTCATCCTATGAAATGTAGTTAAAACTATCCAGTGGTGACCATTGACTTTTAAAACAAGATTAATAATGAATTACAAACAGTCAGAGTTATTTATTTGTTAGAAAGAATTTTGAAAATCAATTCTAGGTATATAAAGTAACATTCGTCGTTTATCTTATTTTATTGAACAGTAGAATACGGCAGATGTTTAACAGTTAAGTAACGCTTCTGCCCGGTTGAACAAAAAGTCAATAAAATTGGTCGTTGTATAGATAAACAGCGATTAATATACTATTTGTTGCTGGCTTAGTGAACAATTTGTTATTGTTAATGAAAACATTCGAGGTACATATTAATAAATTCTTTATATAGCCAATGAAACTGTTCGTTGAGCCAAAGAACGTATTTCAATAATTGATGTTTATTAACATGAACAACAATTTTGTTGGATTTTTTTTAGTGCGATTTAAATTTATTCTTATATAATGACATTGTAAAAACTAGAGCATTCAAATCCGAATATTCGAGTATTCGAATATCCGATTAATTTGGGTATATTTTAAGTATTCCTTATTCGAATATTTATACGCGAATATTTGGATATTTTTTATCTCCCAAAATATAATGGTTTTCCATCCCATCATTCCTTTTTCAAACTTTGAAACTAAGAAATTTCAATATTTTAAGGGAAATAATTTTATTACAAAAAGTGCTTAACTTAGCGAAAAAAATTCAACACTTATGACAGCCGAAGGCATCTGCAAATTCTTATTTACTTCTCTAACGGAACTGAACAGTGATTAAAGCAAAATCTTACTCAACGAAATTAGGAAAGGAATAGATCGGAAAAGAAACAAAAGCAACAAAACAGCATTATTTCTATATCTTCAGCCCTCTTTCTATATCTTCTATCACTGGAGTTATACCACAATCGAACGAATATTTCGATTACGCAAAACAAACTGATGTGGTGAAAACTTTCTCGCCTCCTCAGCCTTCATTGATGCAGTGGCGTACGACATACGGGTTTATTCAGGTTTAAACCCCCCCCCCCCCCACCCCATTGAAATTTAAAAGTTTCTGTCTTCTAGAAAAATTGCTCTAATATTCTAATATTAAGATTTTTTCCCTGGCATCTTACGTATGAATAGAACAGTTGCTTCCTTTTCGTTCCACAGAACCCCACCCTTCACTATGTTGTCATAGTGATAGCACACATACTCACTAGCACACATACTCAAAAAGTTGACTGCCAGCTGCATGCCATGATGTGTACTATAAGTGGTACTATAAGATCCACCCCTTTACGTTGGCTCCCTGTGTTAAGCAATATCGCTCCACCTGCACTCAGATGCTCACATGCTCTCATGCGTGAACATAAAAAGGTAACCAACAACATCACGTTACCCTTGCACGAAGATTACGGTGACCACACTCGTTGTCGATTGAAGTCAAGAAAGCCTCCACATAAAACTGCCAGCAGCCTGCTGGCAACTAATTTTAATATCTTGAATGCCTGGGATACCTCCTGGCATCATTACAACACAACTGGCCTTTCTATTACTAACCCGACTTCTACCCAACCTGGTTTCGATCTGCCACGTCATACCTGGACTGCACTAAACCGAATAAAAACGAATCATGGACGTTGTGCTGATTCTTTCTACAAGCGGGGCATTTCAGAGTCCCCTGAGTGTGACTGCGACGCTCCACAACAAACCATAAAACACATTGCAACTGTGTGTTCAATTCGACGGTACAATGGCGACATCTCAGACATCCATTTGGCAACTCCCGATGTAGTAGCATGGATAGACTCGCTTGATGTAAACATCTAATATTCAAAAGTACTGCCCAATGTTCAAATATTTTACTTTTTACTTTTTTACTAAAAGACGCGCAATCAAATTGAATGTAAGTTCATTTAATGTGTATCCATGTTTTGTTTTAGCTAGATTTCATAGAAGAGTCTACCTATTTCAAGTTTAATTTTTAATGTGTCACAAGAAAAAACCATACGCTAAATAAAGAAAAAATAGTGATACAATAATTTGGAAAAAATAACAAATATTATGTCAAAGGTAACATGTTCCACATATTTTTATTTCAAAATTTATGCAAATTTATAATTTTAATTTAGAATAAACATTTTTTTTAAAATATTTTACTTGCGGCGAATAAAAAATAGTATATGATGCACGGACATAAGCTATTTTGGACTTAATGTGGATGCAACTCCACATACGTCCAAAATCTTTAGCTTTACGTCCTAGCATCATAATGTACTATTCTGGCGTCTTTTATTTATGCCCACTGGTCTACTATTTTGTCTACTATTCTTTCTTTATGAGTATATCTGTAGCCCTATTCCTGTACATCGTGAAATAGGAATTGAGAAATAAATTACAGCAATTTTTTCATAACTAGTATTCCGTGCCGGAAATAACAAATAACAATTTCGTAGATCGGATAATAAATAAGATCGGACAAAACAAGTGTCCTGGAAGTTGTTCTAAATACAAAACAAAATTAATTGTGTTAGAATTGTTAAAATGATATCTAACGCCTTGATATTTTAAGGTATTTGATTAATCAGGAAAATCATTTTTCATCCCTTCCTAGACACAGGTTTGAGCCGAATCAATAGGTAAAGTGTCATTCAGTTTCAAATAAGTTTAAATTTCAAAATCACTAGCATAAAAATTTCTATTTAAAAATAACCAAAATTATCATTTTTTAAAGTTAATTAAAAATTATTCGAAATTTGTTTCATGAAAGTTAATTAAAATTATTCGATATTTTTGTTTTATATTGCACCAACTCTCACCAAAATATTTTATAAATCCTATAAATCTGGTATTTTTCCATCCTGCTGGAAGTTGGCCAATGTCCAGCCTGTCCCAAAAAAAGGAACGAAATGTGATATTTCAAATTACAGACCACTCCCTGGGCCTTACTTCCAGTCCTGTCTAAAATATACGAGCAATATATTAATTCACAAATATCCAAATTTTTGGAGGACAACCATTTGATATCATGACAGCCAATACGGTTTTAGAAACAAAAGATCAACAACCGATCTATTGAGCTATGTAGCACATCTTTGGAATAGCATACTTGAGAAAGGTGGTGAAACGTACGTGATCGCATTAGACATCTCAACAGCATTTGATCGAATCTGGCATGCCCATTTGATCAACAAGCTCGTTGCGTACGGGTTTCATCCCGCAGTCGTGAAGTTGATTCAAAATTTTCTGTCTAACCGATACATCTCGGTATCATATAGATGGCTTTATTTCTGAGTCCTAGTTAATTAATGCTGATGTACCCCAAGGCTCAGTTTTATCTCCCACTTTATTTTTAATTTATATCAACGAGCTGTTGCAAATCACCAGTAACCCAATAAATAGTTTTGCAGATGATAGTACATTGCACAAATCATTCGTCTCCCTATCTTCAAAGGGTAAAATTCATGAACAAATAAATCCCGACCAGAGAGACGCTGCCATAAATGTAAACGAGGACCTGAAAAAAGTCGCCGATTGGGGTGACAAAAATTTGGTCAATTTTAATTCCACCAAAACACAGCTATTGATTGTTTCCAGATCAAAGACCGAGTTTCCCAATGATATTTCAATTAATATGTGTAACGACCAAATAGACGAATGTGAAAACATTCGTTTATTGGGAGTCACAATTTTCAATGACTTACTCTGGAACGACCATATCATGGCCATGGCAAAGAGCGCATCAAGAAAACTGGGCCTCCTCAATAGATGTAAAAAATATTTTTCTCCGTATCAATTACTCCACATTTATAAGTCCTATATTCGTCCCTGCATGGAGTATTGTCGTCAAGTTTGGGGCGCTGCATCTGTTACCACCTTGGGCCTTTTGGACTCTGTTGAAAAGCGTGCTATACGAATTATTGGTGATCGAAATTTAACATTAAATCTTGATTCCCTACAACATCGTCGCACTGTTGCTGATCTCGTTGTTTTTTATAAATATCGTCACCAGCAGCGCTCGGATGAAATTAGATCTATAATGCCTCAGACATCTTCTTTTCCTTGTTCAACTCGACACTCTGTTTGTGCAAATAGTCAAACTGTCCCGGGATTACTCACTGCCCCAGTAACAAAATGCAAAGGGATTTCTTTGTGCGTACATCGTACAAATGGAATGCTTTGCCTGAATCAATAGTCTCGAGTGCCTTCAATCCACAAACATTTAAAAAAAGCGTCCACCAACACCTCAAGATGTATGTTGTTGTGGGACCTATAATGTCTTAAAAGGTATCTATGTGTTGTTGAGACACATTTTGTAATTCCTACTACACAACACTTCTTACTAAAAAAAAAATATTGTAAAAATATTTTTGTTTTGAAATAAAAATTATTCGATATTTGTTTTATTAAAGATATTTAAAAATAATTTAAGATAGTTAAAAAAAATCGTTAATTAAAAAAATTAAAATTAAGGAAACATTAAAATGAAGTATATATTATTGTAATGAATTATTAATAAAACTAATTAATTGGTTTATTGGGTTAAACTATTAAGTCTTATAAAATAATCCTTGATATAAACATATAAATGAACTCTCTTTTTTAAATGCATATTTCAAGAAAATAAATAAAATAAAATGCATAATATGTTAAACCTGTTTGATTTTATTCATAGCTGGAGTCGGAATTAAATCGTGAAATTAGATTTATTTAAAAACTTTATTAATGATTATTAATCGATTATAGGAATTAAGTTGCGGTTTTTTATAATTTAATTGAATTATATTTTTAAAATATATTATCGTTAATAAAACGGACACAAGTTCACTGAAAAGTTATCGGAAAATATTCAAAAATAAATTTTTGGAATCGGAACTAAAAGTCCGTAGGATAAGTAAGAAAAAAACAACATTTTGACAAAACTCGATTTTTTTATTCAACATAGTTGCCTTCGAGGGCGATACAACGAGTATAGCGATTTTACCTCTTTTCTATACCACTTTTATAGTACGATTTCTCTTTCTCGTCAAAATAGGCCTCAGTTTCAGCGATTACTTCATCATTGGACTTAAATTTCTTTCCAGCAAGCATTCTCTTGAGATCTGAAAACAGGAAAAAGTCGCTGGGGGCTAAATCTGGAGAATATGGTGGGTGGGTAAGCAATTCAAAGCCCAATTCATTCAATTTTGCCATCGTTTTCATCGATCTGTGACACGGTGCATTATCTTGGTGAAACAACACTTTTTTCTTTTGCAAATGTGGCCGTTTCTTTGCGATTTCAGCCTTCAATCGATCCAAAAGTTCACAGTAATACTCGCTGTTGATGGTGGTTCCTTTTTGGAGATAGTCGATGAATATTATTCCGTTCGTATCCCAAAATACAGACGCCATCACCTTACCGGCCGACTGTTGCGTCTTTGCTCGCTTTGGATACGGTTCGTCGACTGCTATCCACTCAGCTGACTGTCTTTTGGATTCTGGTGTGTAATTATGAAGCCATGTCTCATCCACTGTCACATATCTACGATAGAATTCCCTTTTATTGCGGTTTAACAGTGCCAAAGACTCCTCCGAAGCATCGATTCGTTGTTGTTTTTGGTCGACTGTGAGCTCACGCGGCACCCAATTTGCACAGAGCTTTCGCATACCCAAATGTTCATGTAAAATGGTAAAAACACTACCATCTGCTACCTTTACAATGTCAGCTATTTCGTGCACCTTCAATTTGCGATCGTTCATAACCAATTTGTGGATTTTTTTTATATTTTCTGGAATAACAGCCTCATTTGGGCGTCCACTGCGCTCTGCATCTTTTGTGCTGGTACGACCACATTTAAATTCAGCCATCCACTTCTCTACCATTTGTCTCGATGGAGCAGAGTTTGGATAATGTTTATCAAGCCATTGTTTGGTTTCTACTGTATTTTTTTTCATCAAAAAGCAATGCTTTATTAAAATTCGAAATTCACTTTTTTCCATTTTTTTTCAAAAACAAAAGTTGCTTCACACAAAATGCTATAACTCACGAATAAATAGTCAGATTGCTGTCAAATTTTTACACGTATCGTTTGAAGGTTAGTACTAAATAAAAATCATATGGAAAAAAATTCTAGTAACGCCATCTATGTGTCATCCTACGGACTTATTGAATGACCTAGTATGTAGTTTTACTCTGTATTTTAGTTTAAGGATGACGAAATTTTATAAATAAAAATTGGATATTATAATAGGTTCTTAAACTTACCTTAGGCACAAATTAATTGCACAAAACACAAACACTTGGACTTTTAAAATTTAATATTTTTTAATTATTGTCAAACAAAACTAATCAAGTCAAAGGTTAACTTTACACAATATACATACTGTATTTAATATTTGCCCTACATAAAGTGATGAAAACGAATCGATACCGCTAATCGTTCAGAATATTATTATGCTTTCGGTGTTTTATTTTTAGCTCGATACACTAATACTATAACAAAAAAATTAAATTGTATGTATTTTTTAATAAATGTTACATTTTGTTATGAACGAATATTGCTCGTGCTAAAATTCGTAATATAAATATTTATTTTACGGTTACATTGGGACTGTACAGGGACTGTCGGTTATAAATTGTTTGTCGGGTAATAAGGTGATACTTTACGGGTGCAACAGTACCCAATGAGATCACAGATTTTCAGATTTAACTTCTTTAGTTTGATGAATTCAAATATGCTCTTACTTCTATGGCTCTGTATGCTCAAAAAATTTTTCCGAAAGAAAATATTTTTTTTTATCATAAAATAAATTTAAATAACCCCTATATGCTGATATTATATGACTAATATGAGTTGTGTGAGCGGAAACGAAGATGCGAGCAGTGCTCTATGCGTATGTCCGTGTTCGTCTATGTACCAGTCATATACCATGATTGATTCAAAACTATGTGTTTTCTAACTATTTCGGCTCACAAATGGAATTCTGAGTTTTCCTAATATTTAACACAATATGTGTCAAACACCAAAACAATATGCATTCTGAGTAGGGATGAGCATCGATGGTCGATGTTTGATAAACATCGATGGTAGGGGCCCGCTGTTCGATGTATTTACCATCGATGTTACAGTGTCGATGTTTTTTCACCATCGATGGTTATGTGTCGATGTTTGGCTATCGATGTTTTTTTTTTCGAACTTGATAGTATTGGGTGCGTTCACCCGACGTAAGCAGCTAACTTCAAGCTCTCAGCAGTTGAGAGTTAGCAGTTGTCAAATTTGTGAAGCATTGTGGATTTACAGCGTTTTTATTTGACGTTTACTACTTGTAGCACAACCTATAATAATAAATAAATTTAAATATTTTAAACAGCTTAAAAAGATCTTGCCAATTGCTCATTTTAGGTGCTCCTGCAGAAAAAATCCAACAAGATCCTCTGTCTTTCTGGAGGGATTTAAAACCAACCTACCCAAATTTATCGGGAGTTGTAATTGAATATCTGGCTGTTGTAGGAACTTCCGTTCCCTCTGAAAGGTTATTTTCTAAAGCTGGCCAGATAATATCGAAAACAAGAAATCGTTTAGAGGGGAAGTTGGCTTTAAAATGTTATTTTTAAATTCTGTGCCAGAGAAAATGTGGGAATAAAAAATACTGTTTTTTTTTGTGTAAAATAACTAAACTTGTTTTAAAGTGTTAGAGATAAAAGAAAAATACTTATGTTAACCTTAATATTTGTTTGTGTGGTTTTTTACTTTTTGGGGAATGAATACTCAAAAACATCGATGTTTTGAGATCGATGTTTCACGACCATCGATGTTGGGCTCCCGATGTTTATTCGATGGTAAACATCGATGTTTTTGTCTCGATGCTCATCCCTAATTCTGAGGCGTTAATGGACACAATTTTTTGTTTGTTAATTTTTTAATGGGTAACTAAATAATGTCGAATTCTTTTTGCCAAAAAAATTGCTCTAACACGCCCCTTTTTGCTTTGAGATCAATTTTTTTTGACATTACATGTTTTATTTAACCAAAAAAAGTGATTTTTTTTTACCCTAAAAATATTTGTTTGAATCTAGATTTTTAGCTAGAGCAAAACATAAAATACAATAAAGAATACAAATGCATTTAAAAAATCTGTCAAAATTAGTAAACAAACAAAACGACATTTAATTATTATTTTTTAAATAGTGAAATAGTTACTTTTTAAATAAAATATTGTTTAAATCGTGTTTTAAGTTAAAAATTAACAACAAACTAATTAATTAAATACAATTAATTACAAAAATATTCAATGGCAGTTCTCAAATACAACTACAAAACTGGATCATATTTTTTCATGTTCTTTTTATGCAAAAAAAATCACTTTTTCGCTCTGGACAAAAAAAATTCGACATAATACGGCTATAGGCTGTAGTAAATACTTAATAAAATATAACATACAGACCAATGATTTCGAATTGCAATTCAAGTGAATTCCAATAATAACTTTCCAATAATAACTAATCACTCACAAAAATCTCCCAAATGCAGGCCAATATTACATGACATGATGAAGAAAATTAAAAGTAAATTAGAGGTCAAAAAAAGTTTGTTTATAAAACTTCCTGAAACAAAACCTAAATTGGGTTACCAGTAATTCAGCTATAGCGGCACATTCCTCGATATTATGACACACTGTTTTCCTAAAAAATTAGTACAACTTACACTTTAAGACTGTGTTCCAATCCATGCTATTCAGTACCAAAATTCTAAATTGTACTAAAACTGTCAAATTGGCAATTCATCGTTCCAATTCAAATATATTCTAAATTGACAGTTAAACATTGTTTTGTTTGTTTTTTCATTTAATGTTAAAAACTATAGAATTATATACGGTCTGTCCGACGAGGAGATTTCAATATAAAATATTGAGTTGCTATATTATATGTTTAAAAACTAAATTTTTGACTATTTCAATTTAGAATTTTAGTACTAATTAACATGGATTGGAACACAGTCTAACTCAGTATTTAAATGTAGGCTAAATTTTACGAGCAAATGAAGGATTGACATCATCAAGGAACATTCCATAACTAAGATGTAGGGCGCTAAATAAACGTTTTTTAAGCGAAAAAATATGAAATTTGCTATTTTTGACACACTTAATGATTTTTTTGACACACGTTGTGATTTTTCTCACAAATTTTGAAATCGTCACAGTAGTTTTCGTAGATTGTGACGGCCGGTAGACAGACGGACATTTTTTTTTTTGCTTTTTTAGAATCGTTATGACCTAAAACGTCGAGAAACGCCAAAAAAGTAAGGGTAAGATTTTCCCTTTTGGCTCGAGGTTGTAATACCTTAAAGGTCTTTCAAACCGAAGTAATATTTGTAAATTTACTATTTTTTCATTTGACTGTGAAGCATTCAACTTTGGATATGACAACTATGACAACAAAAAAACAATTATTTTTATTAGATTATGAAATTTTGAATTGAAAGATTGCTTTGATAAAGTTTTCTATTTTTTATACAATTTAAACAAATACAAACGTTTTTTACTTTTTTGGACGTAACTATGACAACAAAGTATATGGCTTAAAAGTGACAATTTAAGGGCGCACATCACAGTAATAAAGTAACATTTAATTGATGCATTTAATTATGCGATATTTAACTTTTTATTATATTATTTTATAAATCGTTTTGGGGACTGCATCATTTTAAATTTGGTGCTAAAACAGGTTTCAAACAGGATCCAAACTGATACGTTATAAAACATCTTACATTTGGCTGAAACAAAATAGTTGGACCTCGTGGGATATTGTATTCTGTATATTTAAATTGTGCCAACATTTACTCATTAACAAATTTTAGTAAATCAACTATAATAAGAACAGCGTTTATTAATCAACATTTTTTAATTATATCAAGTGAATTAGGAATTGTATGTGATAATTTGTTTTATCTAGGGCTGATTGTATGAATGCGGATAGAAGATAAATCCTCGAATAAATCGTCGTTTGTATTGTATGAATCATGATAGAACAACAAATTATTCCGAGAATAAAATTCTATTCTCAGATTTATTCTTTCTTTTTCTTGTATAAAGCAACGGATAAAACAATTTGTTTTTTATCCTTGACATGCGCATAGCAGGATAATTTTGTTTTGAATTTGTGGTTATTTTTGAATTTAAATAAATAATACTTTTAATATAATTTTAATATTTTAAAATATTCAATTTAACTTTTGAAATAATGTTTTTTAACTTATAATTAAATTTATTTGGCAAAAAAAAGTATTGCCACTGATTAAATTTACTGTAAAAAATTTATTCATGTTCATACAATCGCCGAAAAATAAAAACCTCGGATGAAGATAAAACTTTATTCTCGAATTTTCTTCGATCTATCCTTGTTCATACAATCGACCCCTAATGTTAAGATTTTTAATTGTACAACAACGTATCATAATTATGGTAATTGGAACAGTTTTTAATTCAAGTGAGTTCTTAAAATTTATATTTATATGAGCTTTATTATTATTGTTATACAAAAAGGTTTAAATATTTTGTTTACATTTTTACGATTAATTAATTAATTAATAATTTACAAATAAATGTATTAACAAATAAATGTAATAAATTGAAGATCATTCAAGTTAAATAAATATTACGGTTTAATTAAGTATTTAATAAAAAATTAATTTGTTGTATTACAATGGCTGATCGCATTACGAGACAATACAATAAATATCACCAACGCGATAGTAGTAAAGGAATTGTAAAGTAAGTCGCAAAGTAATTGTTTTATCCAAAGCGGTTGAAGCGGCTATCAAAAGCCTTGGTAACACACTTCCAAGTGAAGAAGTCATATTGGTCTATTTGGAGAATCAAGAGATGGACGATACACAAGTTATAGACGACGATAAATTTACATCAGATAATTCTATAAAGGCACACTTAAAAAGGAATTAATAGACCATCAAAAAAGTTTTGTTAAACAAATTATCGAGCTTAGTAAAACAAACAAACCTTCGGCCATCCATCTGACATTGCTGTAGATTCCTAATTTTTCTGAAAATTATTACTACACTGAAAAAAAATTGTTGGTAAAATACAACACACAATGGTCTGTTGAATTTATTTAAAGGACAAGTTATTTGATTTTCTATTGTTTTAACAAACATGTTTGTTAATCGCCAGTTTTCAGCAAAGGTGCTTGTTCAATATTTTTAACTACCTTTACAAGCTGTTAGTTGATTTTCGTGTGTTGAATAAAATAGTCATAAACCAAACTTATAAAACAAATATTCGAGTAGTAAGGGCTTAAAATTTATAGTGAGCTTAGAGGAAATACAGTAAACCTGAAATTTTGTGAAATTAAAAGCATTGTTTTAAGAAAAAGTGTTAAAGTATCTAGTGAATTGTGTCAATTAAAATACCTAAAAAAATTTGTGAAATTTTAGTGAATTTTAGTAAAGTTAAATTTTTTGAATGTTCTAAAATATTTAAGGAAAGTCAACATTTTTGTTTTAAAGATGTCTATAAAGGCAAATTTTGTTTCGGTAAATTTTAATTAAAATCATTTTAAAATAAATATAAGTATTTCTAATAGTATTATAATAAAATATAAACTAATTATAACCATTAGTTTTGGAAATATCTGATAAAATTAATAAAATAAAATGTCATGTAAAACATGTTCGTTATTTTAACAGTCCGGTTGTGGTTTTGTTCGTAATAATTAACAAACATATCTGTAAAATTTACAAACTGTTCGTTAAAAATTATTGGTTAAATAAATTCAACTGACATCAATTTGTTGTTTTCAACGAACAATTTGTAGGATCAAAAGTAACAGAAATGTGTCGAAGGACATTTCTGTAAATTTTACGAACATTTTTTTTAGTGTAGTTTCACTCATTTAAGGAGTTGTACGAAAGTTCGATTCATAATAACCAATCAGTTCCAATAATCCATAATTTTCAATATCTGAAGAACTTGTTGAAAGATGAAGCTGCAGCCTTAGTACGACATATACAAGTCACTGAGGCTAATTACCATGAGACTCGGCGAAAAAGGTTAATCCGGTATGATAAAAAAATCCAATTATGAATTTATTTATGTATATGTTTATACAACAATCCTCTATAAGTCAAGCAGATTCAAAAAATATTAGACAACTTCGAACACTTCGCTGAAAAAGAGGCCCCTTATTAATTAAAATACTAATGAAAATATGTGATTCAGAAACGTCGGCATTATAATTTTCAAACTATCGACAATTTTTTAGAATTTCATTACAAACGTCACTAGACACATTAGATCAATTTACAATGATGAGTATCCAAAAAATATACGAAATTAAAGACAGACATCCGTTATACAAATGTTTCAAATTTAAAGCACTTGATATTCAAACCCGTCGTACATTCATTGTCGTAAGTGGCATCATTCATATGGACGAACCATCGGAATCAGTTTCAAACAATTGTTCTAATAGTAGTATTTGCAATCAAATCTTTCACAGTCTCATGCTTCACAATTCAATGCTTCACAGTCTTTAAAATCCTTATAATCAAGTTTGTGAAACTCAAAATCGAACATAAAATCATCTTAAAATCGTAACAACAATATACAAGCAAATGCAAGTTATAATACCACTTGCATGCACAATATGAATATACAAGAATCAATTTCACCGTCAACACCATTCATTCATATTTCGGATTTCATCATTCACCATTCATATTTCGGAGTCGGACGAGGAAGGTAGTCTCCTAAATTAAAAGAAAATCAAAAACAAAAATAAAACAAAAGTAATCGAAAATAAGTGGTTATAAGTGTTGATAAGTGTTTATAAGTAGCTAATAAGTGTTATAGTGTTTTGTGTTAGTATTTATAAAAATAAAAATAGAAGAGTTGAAGGACGGAGGCGGAGACAATTATATAATTGGTGAGATTGTTCTTTATTAAAAAATTATTTGGTATTTTGTGTTTACTGTTATTAAGGGGTAGGCAGGTAAAATTTTATCTTTATTTCTTTGATGTAATAAATTTATTTATTATTTTAAAGCGTAAATTTGCCTTAGTAACAGAAAGCAAAAAATTTCGTTTTAGTTAGTGATTTTTTTTTGGATTGATTGAGATATTTTTTGTGAAGTTTTTTGACATGATCTAGCTCCTCCCACCTCGGACTTACTTTTTTTGACAAAAGTTAGGAATTTAGTTTTTAACCCTCTATTTGTACTCTTCAATTTTGTTAGTGTCTTTTGTGTCCCCACCTTTTTTTTTTTTTTGCATTTCTCTTATCGTGCTACTGTTGCATGAAATCTGCTATCGTGTTTTCGTGACAGAGATACCCAGTTTTTTTTTGTACTGTTTAGTGTTGAAATTTAGGCCTGGCCGAATTTCAGTAGCTTTGCCTGCAATTTCAAAGGGTAAGTCTTTGTCTCAACAGAATGGCCACAGAGTGAACCAACAGCTTAGCATTGACTTCACCAACATAAGAGGACTCAATTCGAATCTAAACGAGGTTCATCACTACATTGAAAAAAATAAACCTGACATATTGTTTCTTACCGAAACAATTGTTAGTGGCAAAGCATCGAAGTTGGATCTCGATAAATACCGTATACCTAGTTACGAATTGGAACATTCCTTTTATAACAAGCATGGTGTCTGTGTATTTGTTCGAGATTCACTTTCATGTATGAGAATTAAGGCCTACGAGTTGAACTCTAAGCACCATAATTCTATTGCACTGAAGATCTCAGGTGTTGATGAAACTATGTTTGTAATAGGATTATACAGATCCCCGAATTCTCCCCCAGGATGTCCCTTTTTCGATAAAATATCGGCTAATCTAGACAAGATTACCACGGACTACCCCAAAGCAAGACTGGCCATTCTTGGAGACTTTAATATTCATAATAAAGAATGGCTTAAGTATTCATCGCGCACTGACGACGTAGGAAGGCAAGCCGAACTGATACTCGCAGATTATCACGGTTTGACGCAAATGATAGAGTGTCCCACTAGAATCGCAGACAATTCACATCATAACAATAATTACCCCTCGGAACATCGGACCATTTACTAATATCAGCAATAGTGCAATTTACATCACCGACACAAATTAAAGCAAATCCTCGACGGGTTTGGAACTATAAACACGCTGACTGGGAGGAACTGAGAAACTTTTATGATGAAACACCTTGGAAAACTATTTGTTGTGTTGATCAAGATCCTAGCACATCGGCAATAAGAATTTCTGAAATCATAAAAGACGGAATGCGGCGGTTTATTCCAAATCGATTAATCACTCCTAAAACTGAGCCTTGGTTCACACAGGATGTTGATGAGGCAGTGAGGAATAAACGTAAAGCATTCAAGACGTATAATGCTAATAAAACACCTGAAACCCATAGCGCCTATAAGAAAGCCAGAAATATTAGTAAACTCAAAATAGACTTGGACAAAGACGCGTTTATCCAGAAGAAAGCAAAGAAATTCGCCGAGCACCCATCTGGCTCACGTAGTTTCTTTCAGGCAGTTAAATCAGTCCAGAGCAATTTTACTCGATCCTCTATTCCAACCTTAGTTCTGAATGACATTCCCGTGAGCGACTCGAAAGAGAAAGTGGATCTTTTGGGTCGTATTTTCGCAGAGAACTCAAACATAGTTGAGCCTCCCCATTCTCCTACACTCATTCCCCCAGTTGTAACGAAAATAAAACCAATTATTTTTCGTTGTAACATTGTACGAAAATGCTTCTTTCTCTCAATATCAACAAATCTGCTGGCCCCGACGGTATTCCACCCCTCATTCTTAAAAACTTTGCTAGACAACTAGCTCCAATTTTAACAAAAATTTTCTATTTATCTTATAAAACCGGAATATTTCCCGATTCTTGGAAGCTGGCCAGCGTTCAACCCATATCAAAGAAAGGCAGTAAGGTAGACCCTAACAATTATAGACCAATTGCAATTCTGTCGGTTTTAGCTAAAATATTTGAAAAATATGTTAACTACAATTTGATAGATTATTTAGAAATGTCGCGAATTATTGATGATAAGCAGTATGGTTTTCGTAGAAGTCATGCAACAGGTGATCTGTTAGCCACGTATCCCATCTCTGGAACAAATCGCTGGAAAACCACGGTGAAACATTTAGTATTTCACTTGACATTTCTAAAGCATTTGATAAAGTGTGGCATAAAAATCTTATAGCTAAATTAAAATCTTATGGCATAGACCATCTTACTGTCTCATGGATTCATAGTTTTCTTACCGGTCGCCAATTTCATGTTAATTTAGATGGTATCACATCCAATATTTTCACAACCAATGCTGGGGTTCCCCAAGGTTCGGCACTCTAACCCACCTTGTTTCTTCTATACATTAATGACTTACTTATTTCCACAGTGCACCCAATCCATAGTTTTGCTGATGACAGCACATTACATGCATCTCCTAAATTTCGACCTCATACTGCAGTTACCACTGATAGAGAGCTGCTAATTGATTCCATCAACAAAGATCTGGAGCGTATGGGGTGATCGTAATCTTGTTTCATTTAATCCAACCAAAACCAAATTAGGCCGCCTTTCACGAATAGAGCGACATAAAAATTTTCCTATTAAAATAAACCATAAAGAATTGCATGAGGTTGAATCAGTTAGACTTCTTGGAGTGGATATTCAAAATAACCTGAAATGGAATAAACATGTGTTCAACCTCGCTAAATCTGCAATGCAAAAATTAGGATTCTTGAGTCGATGTAAAAAGTATTTCAATCTCAAGCAAATTTTGCTAATCTTCAAGTCCTTTATTCGTCCATGTATGGAGTACTGCTGTCATGTTTGGGGAGGTGCTTGTCAGTCAACAATAAAATGTCTAGACTCTGTACAGAGAAAAGCAATGCGGTTGATTGGTAATACCGAACTAACGGACCAGCTTGATTCACTCCAGCACAGAAGAAATGTGGCTGAATTGTCAATCTACTATAAATATAACTTTAGCGAATTCTCCTCTAAGGAAATTCAAAATATCCTTCCATCGTGTGCGCTATTTAATCGTCGAACAAGAACTTCAGAGTTATCTCACCCATTTGCTGTCCAAATACCTCGTTGTAGAACTGTGTCCTTCCAAAACGACTATTTTAATAGAGTGGCCAAATTATGGAACTCAATGCCTTCCTCTGTATTTCCCGATGAATTTTCCCCTCAGGCATTTAAAGCAAATGTCCATCATCATTTAAAAAAATTAGTATAGTTATTCCTATATCCCCATTCCTTCCATTTTCCTCATCTCCTTCCTTTATAGTTGACATGGTATCTTCGGATATTCAAAGAGTCTAAATAATGAATATTTCATATTTAGTGTGCTAAACATGTCTAACTAATTAATAAAAAAAAAAAAAAAAAAAAAACAAATACAATTCAAGCTGTGACGTCAGCAAATCGTTTTCACCTGTCTATTTTACCAACGGCTGGAGTCTATATTAAAGATAATTTTGGCACCAACCAATTATGCCGCATATTATTAGACTCTGGGACGCAAATGTCATTTATATAAGCGAACCGTGCATTCAAAAATAAAATCTAAGACGGCAAATGTCAAAGTTGATAATTATCGGCATTTCCACATCCTCCACCAAAGAAATAACAACCGTTATATGAACTTCTCGTTTCAATCCAAAGAATGAAATAAACGACACTATGTGGGATATCATTCGTGGTCTTCAGTTAGCTCATCCGTGCTTTAAATAATTACAACATGTAGATATATATCACAAATATAGGATCGGTTACATACCCACAATACTATATTTATGCCTGGCCACCCTTCCTTGCAACATATCTGCAGTTTACTGCAATGAAGAACAATCAATAAATAGTTTTCACAGCGGAATTAACATTGTTTCAACTCTTCGGAGATGCTGGCAATAATAGGAGCTAATTTCACTAAAACTTCATAGTCGACATGAAGAGTTATAAGAAACTCATTTCAAAACTAATCACTATAGAGACTCGACAGGAAGATATGTTGTCAATCTCGCATTTAAAAATAGTGAATATAAAACTAGATAGTTCGCTAAGTTTAACCACACGAAGATTATTCTCTATCGAACAAAAATTTAAAGTTAAACCAATTTTAAATTAGAAGTATGTAAAATTCATGCGAGAATATACCTTAACCTGGGACACATGAAACTTGTTCTATCAAACCAAGCTAATAATCCGGGACATTATTATCTTCCTCATCACGCTGTAATCAAAGACAGCAGTACAACTACAAAAGTGAGAGTTGTTTTTGACGTATCGGCGATTCAACGATAAGATATTAGTCGGTCTGACCATTCAATTAGATCTAAGTTCTTGATTGATGCGTTTTCTTTTTGTATAAAAAAGTCTATGTACCGGATATCAAAAAAAATCAAATTAAAACGGTAACTTATGGAACTTCATCCGCTTATTTTCTGCAGTTCGTTCGCTCCATTAATTATCCTTTGATGCCGACCATAGTTTCGTTTCGTTTCGTTTTGATGCCGAGCAAAGCTTCACCAACTGTTCGTGAACATTTTTATGACGACATACTTAGTGGTTCATATACGTTGGAAAAATCCTAAGATTGCAATTAAACAAACAGCTGATATGTTAAAGTCTAGACAATTTGCTTTGAAAAAGTGGATGTCGAACTCCGTCGAATTAATGAAAACGATCCCGGAAAAGTTGAGAAAATCATCGTTGATGACGTTTACCGAGGACACTAATACAATCCGTATGCTGGAAATTTATTGGAATCCAACCAAAGATCAGTTTTCATATACGGTAAAACCACCAACTGAGCAAATATGCACAATGCTCTCTGAAGCTTCTCGTCTTTCCGACCCTGTAGGTTGGTTAGCGCCATTAATAATTCTTTTTAAATTATTGTTTCAAGAATCGTGAACTCAAAAATTGAATTGGGATGGTGAACTTCCTCCAAGTATAGCAATTGAATGAATTCGTTTGAGATCGCAGTTTACAGAATTTGTAAAATTTTCTATTCCAAGATAAATGCCAACGACAAGTGGTACATTTGAACTACACAGATTCTGTGATGACAACGAAAGGATCTTCGCTGCCGTAGTCTACTGTCGGACAGTATCATCAAATGGAGATAACCAAGTAAGCCTTATTACATTCAAGACCAAGGCTGCGCCGATAAATCAGGCTTCGTTACCTCGTCTCGAGTTGTGTGGTGCACATTTATTAGATACACCTATTGAATCATTTTTAAAAATATTTCATAACCATAAAATTTTTGCTCGGGCTGATGCTATCATCGTTCTACACTGGCTATCTGATTATCCAAGACGATAGAAGACGTACATATAGCCAATCAAACATCTAAGATTTTGGATGTTCTACAACGGCAAAAGTGGGGTCATGTGAGATCTGATGGCAATCCAAACGATCACGCCTCCAGAGAAGTTTTATCGAGTGAACTACGTGATTTACATCAATAGTGCTTTGGTCTGTGTTGACTTACAAAATCTTCAGAATATTGGCCAAGTATTGAACTGTCCAGTAAAACCAAAATGAATTAAAAAATGTCGAAATCGAAAATGTCGAATCAGAGTCAAATAATCAGGATGTGCTTCCCAAATTGTTCAATAATATTTCACCATACATGAAAATTCAAAGGATTTTGTCTTATTGTCGATGATTTATTGAAATCTGCAGTTTGAAAGAAAAAAATTCTCTGTTGCAAAATTCTCTGTTGTCATAGAATGTTATGCACCCGTAGTGTTATAACCTTGGGCTTTTATCACAACAAAAAAATATATTAATCTATATTATACCGGGAAACTGTTGAGTTGCCCCAAGACGAATCCAGAGTTTGGGATCTCTTATATGAAAAAAATTAAATACTAGCCTATCATTTTAATAATCTGATCAAAAAAAAATTAGCTTAAATTGTTCACCTGTTGATGATGATCCATTAGATGAGTGGTATACGGAATATAAAAAAAACCAAATTTCTTGACACGATGCTAAACGTTAGTATTATTTCTTTTTGTTGCGTTTTCCGAAATGTTGTGTTACACAATTTGTTCACCATAACTCATGCGTGGAGATAACACCAACATGCAGGTATCTTGATATTATGACTGTTGCACTCCTAGCTATTTTTATCACGGACACAATGGTCTCACAAATCAACCAATTCCAGTTTCCTCCACAATAAACCAGATTCACAGGAGAGAGGCATAAAAAAGGTTTAACAGTGATTATGCTGTCTTGTGTATTGAATATTTAGTTAGCATGAATTACATACCTCTTAACCTGGCACCACATGTACCAGGTTTCAAAAAAAAACGAAAAGTTCTGGATTTCCGCTACAGACTGCACCTTAGTTCACCAAAAACATATGTATGTATATATATATAAAATACAGCAGGATTCAGGTTTTTTTCTTTTTCAATATTTATTTTCACAATATGCGTATTATTGAAATTACTATAACAATATATGATTTGATAGTTTTGTTTTTGAAATTTTTTTTTTTACAATTATAATATGGTCGAATGCCACAAAAAAACTTCTAATTTTCTTTATATTTTTACTCCAAATATGGTAACTAATTTTTGTTTGTTTTTTTTTTTAAAGTTAAACATGAACTTTTCCGTTTAAGCGAAAAACTTGGAATCAATTTACATCAAATTTTTCTTAAAAACATCGACTTCATTTTCAAGAAAAAATGTGATTTTTTTTGCTTTTTTACATTTCATGATGTCAAAACAAATCGGGTAATATTCAAAATTCAGCAAAGATTAATAACGACAACGACATCTGTTCGCTAGAATTGGAAATAAAATTGAGTACGTTCTTTTGCTTTTTATAGTATATTCAAAATTTAACTAGCAGTTAAGTTTTAGAAAATTTTAAAATTATTATTAATGTAAAAATGAACGGAAACTAATGAAATACATTTCTATTGAATTGAAAACAAAGAGGAATTTGGTTTTATTATTATTTTGCGATTATTGCGATCGTTACAGTGTGTATAGAATGTTATACACCCGTAGCTTTCCATAAAGATCATATTCTAAGTAAATTGATCTCTATACTTGGTATACCAGAGGCGAAGCGTCTTTGGAAGCTAGGGAAGCACTGCTTCCCTTTGAAACAGGTCGTCCTTTTTCAAATTAATTATTGGTTTTTAATAAAGATATTGTCAAACAACATTCAGTAAACTTTACTAGAATTTCAATACTTTAGTAGTCATTTAAAATATTTCATATTTTCTGTTAAATTATATACAGATATATCCATATAAATACATGCTTTTATTATTATTTAATTATATTAATGCGTTATATTCATAAAAAAAACATCAACGCATTCAAAATATTTATTTTCATCCAAATAATCCACGAAAAAGCTGTTCAACTTGCAGCGTACTAAAATATATAATTTGTACGTAAACAACAACAACAAAATCGAAAAGAAAAATGAAAAAAACCAAAAAGTATCAACTAGAAATAAGCTATGTTGCATAAAGCATCTACTATCATAGTAGTGCTATGGTAAATTTATTTTGTTTTAGCTTATATGTACTGACTTAATTGTTTTAGCTAAGTTTTATTACTTTACATCAAAGTATTGATTTTTAATAACAGTTTCGATGTTTTGTTTGATTTATAAATATTACAATAAGTAATTTATTTATTAATTATTATTGCAGGGCAGTTTCCAAAAATGTTTTGCTTTAAAATGTAAAAATATTTTCTAATAAGCAAATAGACGACCTTGATCAATGATTTCTAAATTACGAAGGTATATTTGTCTCATGGGATTCGTTGGTTCTATTTCTCGATTGTTTGTAAGGATAGGACTAATCAACAAATATAATTATTTTTACTGATGATGAATTTTAATTATATAAAACCCTTTTAATTATATACTTTGATAAATTAAGCAAGCCAATTTGTTCATGTACCTGATGAGTTGAACTGCTGTTATATATCCATATTTATGATTCACCATTAGTATATTAAATACAATTTTGAACATAAATTGGTTTTTGTGTTTCAAGCCAGAGGATCAAGTTTTACCGGAAAATTTAGTAGCTGTGCTTCTCGTATTTTGTATTGAGAATTTTCTTGCAAACTATATTGGGGTATTGCTAACAGTGTTGAATTCAACCCAAGTAAAACTCAAGTTTGCTATTTTTCTAGGTTATCAACACCTAATCCATTTTCATTAAAGTTTGATTTAAATGATCTTGAAGAGTAAGAATCTGTTAGGCTTCTAGAAGTTGAGATTGAAAATAATATGAAATGGAATTCTCATATTTTTAGCCTAGCTAAGAACGCTGTTCAAAAATTAGGATTTTTGGGTCAGTGTCGTTAGGTGTCTAATAGCGAGCAGCTGCTCTGATAATTTTGATCCTCAAAACTTTAAGTTAATTACGTTACTTTACGTTAATAATTTCCTTAAAGCAAATTGATTAATACTCACAAACCCTAGTTCCCTGGTTAGCGTGGTATCTTCGGATATTCAAAGACGTTAATTTATAATGGTTAACACTAAACATGCCCAACATTGAATTAAAAAAAACGATTACTTCAGATATTAAATAACATGCGTTCCTTTTAAATTAATAAATTAAATAACATGTGTTCCAAAGCAGCTTTTGAGGAAATCACCAATGGAAAGCCAAAAATTTGAAAATATTTCAAATAAAACCACACAATTTTAATATTATTAAAATAATTATTTTGGGCTTACATTAAGATCGGACTGGAATTTTATTATTTTTAATAACCAAAACATGGTTATGACCGATCTAAATAAAATCGAAAAATAAAATGCTTTTCAACTACACAACTTGTTCGAATAGAGTAGACTAATGCAAATTAGAGCAACTTTGAGCTACAATGGAACGCGCCCATAGTAAAAGTTATAGAAAAATATACAAAAAATATATTTTTGCTTCAAATAGGCTATTTTTCAGTTTTAATTGTAGTCATTTTTATCATTGATGAATATTATAAAGAACGCAGCATCCCATTCTTAAAACCTCAGACTTCGCCTATGTGGTATACCATGCCAAATTTATTCATCCTGGTCCATCCTTACTTGCCCACCTGTTACGTCAAAAGTTTTAAATATATCGATGGTCAGAGACTAGTCAGAAAGGCTGTTAACAAATGTATAATTTGTCTACGACATAAAACAACAACAAATTAATGGGTCAGTTAACTAATCCTCAGGTCACACCAGCAAATCCATTCACGACCACTGGTGCAGATTTTGCTGGTCAAATTCAACTCGCCACAAACGTTGGTCGAGGAACAAAGCTTATTAAAGGATATGTTGTTGTTTTCGTTTGTCTGTGCACAAATACTGTGCCTTGGAGCCAGTCGCTTCCTGGACTACTGATGATTTTAAAGCTCGTAGAGGGGCTCCAACTGTTATTTATTCCGATAATGGAAAAAAAATTATTGCAGCACAGAGAAGAATTTCTGAGATATATATATTACACGCTAATACTAATCATATCACATAACACTAGCAATAGCAGTGTGATATCAGTTTTTGGGCTTCTCTCAGGTTATTTGGTTATTTGATTGCAAGTATAGAGTTAAGCTACTCTATTGCAAATCAAAATTCTTACAAATGTGTTATGTTTATGTACTGATAAATGTCTGTCTTAGTTAATTTTAGATAAAAGATTCAGTAAAGATAACCATTAAAAATAGTTTCAATTGACTCAACAGTTTCTGCAAATTCAGGAATGGCGACGAGGTTACTATTGCAAAAGGTAATGTGTAAACAAGAAATAACAAGCTCCAGAAAACAAAAAAATTACTTGGCTGATTTGACTTTCAAAGAATCATGCTCATTAGAGGTCTCTCTGCTAACGCGCGAAAATTCAATGTCAATTAATTGCTTATATATGACCTCTGTTTTCATTAACTTAAACTACTGAAGAACTATTATTAAACAAAACAATAACTTAGCAATTTGCCATTCTAAAAATTAGAAAACTTAACATTTCTTTTAATCTAATAAGAATGGAAGGTAATAATAAAAATTCCGTTCACCTTTGAACTTAACCCTATTCTTTTCTCATCAAATTTGTTTCAGTTGCTTCTGAAACTTATAAAAACAAAAAAAAAAGAAATTTTCTTTTATTATATTGTTGTTATTTTTAATTTTCTGTACGTATTCTTTTATATAAAAAAAACAATAAGAAAATAAGTGAACCTAACCTATAATTTGTTGATCGTCCATTTTGTAATGTACTCGTATATAGATTTCATATTTGTTACGTTATATAAAAATTGTGGCGTTTTTATTTTGTTATAATATTATTATAGGTTTATATCTTAAAGTTTTAATCTTATTTTTTTTATTTTAAATAAGACAAGATTAAAAAAAAAATAAATCTAAAGTAAAAATAATTCTTCTACATGCAATAAAGTAAGATAAAAATTCAACAATTTAAGCATACAGCCACTGTTTCATGTTTTTTCTGATTTTCTTATTATAATTTTTTTGTTTTCTATTATATGCAATGAAAATCGTTTGGATGATCGATACAAAAAGAAGAAGAAGATTATGTAAGGTAATGCAAAAATATATTCATCCATTCAATGCAAATATACCTACACTGGAATCCAAACCTATAATTTTCTTTTCATATTTCAAGATGCAATATTATTGAATATTGATAATGTTCGTTACTGGTGTATTCGAAGAATACGCCAACCAAAGTATATACGATTTTAAACAACTATTCATTGTGAGCTGTTGGTTTTATTATGAATGTAATGATTGAGATTCTAATTATGATTGATAAATTTGATGTCTAATTTTGATTTTTAATCTAAGCTGATTTACTACTGTTTTCATTGTTTCTTTTTCTCCAAGTAATAACCTCTATTTTATATACATTTTGTATATATCGCGTCATGACTGCTCCCTTGTTACTTAGACTTGCCAATTTTTTAAATGTCCAAGGGATAACACATCCACCCTAATTTCTCAAAGTTCAAAAATCATAGGCTTTTGGACACTAAAATATTCGGTTTGACAAAAAATTTTATTTCCGATAAATTTAGATTTTTTGGCTGCTGTGAGAGGGTCATGATTGGTGAAGTGATATGGCCCGGATAGTGTTGGCCCCTGATGGTTTACCATCTAGGTCATCCCAGCATGATTATTTCATTACGTTCACGAGGTCTCAATGAGGTCATAACCACCAAGTGTAACGTTTATTTGGTCTAACTGCCATGGTCTTTGAAAATTCTATTCGTTAGAGCGTAACCTGTTGGAGAGTAGAAAGACCAGTGAACTATAACAAGAAAATTCATTGCCTATAGTTCAGGCCGATCTAACTGACGTTCTCTTTCCCAAAACCAGCCTCTTTATTCTTAACACAGGGTGTTCCAGTGGTTTCATTGGCTTGCCAGATAACAGGGGAAGAAAAATGCTAGACCTTGACTTTTTGAGCCATAGTTAGACCACCTCTGTCCTTTGGTCGTCCATCGATTTAACCAAAGCACTCTTCCAAACCTCCACTTTTTGTTTATTATGCGTTTAGGTTAAATTGGTTTATTTTTTGGTTTTCGATTTTGTTGTTAAGGTTCAACTCGATTATTCTGCTGCATATCCCAATGGTTTGCTCCTCAAGTTTTTCTTCGAATATTTTCTTGGCGCATATATATTTTTGACTCCTTATGTTTTGGTGTTTGACCTTATTTTGGTTTTGTTTTGTATTTTTGTTTTTAGTTTGACTTTGCTTTGTCTGGCCCGGCTAGTTTAGTTGGTAGAGCCTGAGAGTCTATCTCGGGGTTTGGGTTCGAGCCCGGCTGTCATTTCACTTCTTGATTCTTGACTTGACTTAACTTTTGTGATTCTCAGGACGGATGTAGACAGCTGAACTTCCTCCTTTCCTCCTGTCCTGTAATGGGCAAGATATTCGTTGTCAGTTTATCCATTTTCCGTCCTTTTTGCTTTAAGTAATAAACTATTAACTATTAACTATGTAATTGTACATTTTCAATACTTTTTACCTATTTTGTGTGCAACACACTTATTATTTCTTACAAGTATATTTGACGAGGGAAATCAGTATTAAATTAATTTTCTATTTTTTTTTTAAATAATCATAAAAAATATTAAAAGGAATTCATAATTACGAAATAAGTAGTTTTGTACAAGAAAATTTATGCTGGCCAGTTTTTTTGGTTGGCCTGTGCCATCGAATTTTGGTAGTTTTCAGACAGTCTGGTTTTGTGGACGGTGTTGGAAAGGTCGTGGTTGGCAGTTGAGCTGGACAGTTAGTTGTTTTTTTTTAAATATAGAGTTGAGGACTGGATTGTTTGAGTTTTGGTGATTGTTATGCTGTTTAGAATTACATTAAATTTAGAATGAATCTTAAAACTTGAATTAAGTTTAAAATCATATTATACTTGTGTAAATTTAAATTAAGAAGTTTGTGGAAAAGTAAAATAACAAAACATTTAATAAAATAACAAATATAATTGCATAGTAAACAAATTTGGTGACATAGTTTTGGTTTAAGATAAAAGAAAAGAGGTTAACACCTAAGCTAGAAAATTAATATTGCATTTTATTTTATTTCAAAGTTGATCATACAATTAAGTTGGTGTATTTGATGAGTAGGGTTTCTAATCCGGATATCCGGATATCGAATTATCCGGATTATTCGACCATATTTTGACTATTCGATTATCCGGATACTTTTTTGCAATTATCCGAATATTAAAAAACCCTTTGTTTTGTAAAAAAAATAATCAAATTGCGTTGAAAAGTTCAAATAACTATTAACTTGCGTTGCAAAGTTTGTTAGTGCAGTGAAGTGACTACAAGTTTTAAAAATTTATTTAAAACTTTAATGTTTTGAAAACTGTAATCATTGAATATTTTATGAAACACTTCGTGAATCTGCAGTGTAAAGATATTTTACTACCATTTATTTAATGCTATATTGATTTTAAAAAAAATAATGGTTTATAAACTTGTGGCCCTGTCAATAAAATCTGAAGTGTTGGCTATTTTTTAAAGTTTATGAGAGCTGTACTTCTAAATTATGAAAGTGAAGATGAAGAAAGTCTAAGTAGTGAAGTTTGTATAAGAAATCGTGACTGCAGAAAGTACTTGAGAATGCTATTGCTTTAATTACTCATGTTGAGAAGCAGAATGAAGGAAGTTCCATATTGCTGAAAAAAGATTTCATTTATTTAAATAATTATAAAAAACGGAGGGCAATTTAAATATTCTTTATTGCGTATTATCACCAATAAAACCTACATCGACTGCAACGGAGCGGGTATTTTCAATTGCTGGTCTTACCAGGACAAAAATTAGAACTCGACTCAATTTCGAGACATTGTAATAATTAATTAATTAATGCAATAATTTTTCTAAAATACGCATTTTTATAAATGCATCAATAACTTCATTAATTTAAGTAAATTTATCAATAATTTTATTTTTTTATTATTATTATTTATGATTTGCTACTATTTTTTTTTGTTATTTTTTGACTATGTATAAAAATTAATTAATATAGATACACAAAAAATATACATGAATGATTTAAATACCGCAAAGTAAAAAACATGTTTTGATTATTGTTTAATTATCCGGATATCCGGATTATCCGGATAATTTATTGTTTATGTATTCGATATCCGGATAATCAAATAGGTCGGATATTTAGAAACCCTATTGATGAGTATCCATAATGGTTTTCAGCAAGTTGTGATCTTTGGTGGATCGGATTGTTCTGTTTAAGCCGATAAAGAAGAAAATAAGCGGCAGTAGATTTTTTGAGTTCATCGTGGAGGTGGCAGCAAGAGAAAAAAAATTGTGTTTGTTTCGGTCTAACAAAGTGGTTTGGAGTACGATAACACGATTACATTGTATATTTCTCCCGAAATATTAGTTTGGATTTGCTTTGGAGCAGAATAAAGTGATTACCTGGGATACTTAAACCCAAATTTAATGTGAGAGGTGCAAGGTAAAATGGCTTTGTTGATGATATTTCACCTTGAATACTGATATCTCACTGCTGAAGTACGCGGGGGTTGCCGCACCAGCGGATCGAAAATTTAAAAAATGTACAAATCAATATAAACTGGAGGTACCGAGTTATTAAAATATGTATTAAAAAACATACAAAAACCGTGCAAAACGACCAAAAATCCAAAGCGCAAAACCATAATTTGGTTTTACATTTATTATTTAACTATTAAGATGCAAAAATATCTCATTCAACTCAATTTGTAGCGAAAAAATAACAGCGCCAAACTAAAGAGCACAAAAGTTTACGTAAAAAACATGTCTCACATTTATTTCAATGATTAAAATTCAGCGAGTTATAACTTATACTAATCAACGCACGAAACGACTCTGTGTCGAACGTCTTTTAACGAGAAGTATAGGCCTCTGCGTGCGCGCTTTTTGCAAATAAGTGAGTTACTTTTGACAGACAAAAGTAATCGTTATAAAAATAAAACAAATTGGTATTAAAATGTAAGTATTTCTCGAGGTATTACGTGTATTTTAATTTAATCATTTTTTAAACACTTTTATTATTTTAAATTTCAATTTTTCAACACTTTTATTATTTTATATTTCAACACTTTTATTATTTTATATTTCAAATATTTCAAATAATAATATTAGCGCTATTATTTTGAAAACGTACATTTTTTTGTCGATTTTTAAATTTTTGATTTTTAAAAAATCGGAAATTTTGATATATTGTGTATTGATGAAAGAAAAAAAGTGATTTCTGGATTTTTTTTGTGTAACTCTGAATCAGAGTTACGCGCGGTTGAATTTTTAAGGCTTTTCACGTAGTTTTGGTAATGGCATCAATGTTATGTTAATAGGCGCCACAAATTTCATGCGATTTACATATATTTTTGCAAGTAAAAAGAAAAATAGTTGAATAATCGAAATTTGTAAGTTGGAAATTAATAATGTTTCTCTTTTCCGCTAGGGGGCACGTTAAACCTTGGTTTACTTCAAAGCTCATATCTCCAAAATCGTCCTTTTTTTGTTTTTTCACAAATTTTAAAATAAACACATGCACATATGAAAATACAAAAAAAAGTGAGAGATTCCATATACGATTTTTTAAAGTTTAGTATGTGAAAAATTCATCATGTGTTTTTTTATCAAGTTAATTATTTTTTACTAAATGTGAATCTATATTGAAAATTTTATGTTTTGACATCTGTACTAAATTTGAAGCATATTCTGCGCATTAAGCATTGAAAAACAGGTTTTTATTGAGAATAAGAATTGGAGGTCCCAGCGATCGAAGATTTGGATATACTTTCAACATCTGAACACTAGCATAAGAATAAGACTATTATAAATAAATATTTTTTTCTTTAAAAATCATAATTTAATGAAACAATTTCTGATTATCGGAAAAGGAAAACATTTTGGCTATTATTTTATCGGGTGTAGTGATATCCGGTTAAAAATAATAAAATCCTTGAGTTGAGCATCGAAAGAAATTGCTGCTGTAATTCTATATCTCTTGAAGACACATTTGAAAATTTCATAGCGTATTTGATTTTTGACCAAATTTTCACCCATTCAAATAATTCCCTTGCTGTTGATATTTTTTCTCCTTTAAGTGTGTCTCCCTTAAGCGATGCTCTCTGAGCTTCTCTTTTAAGTATGTCTCCAGTCCCATCCGATGGACCCTTTCCATGCCATTGCAGGTATTTTAAGATCATCAATATGTTTGCTAAGATTTCTAAAATCAACCATCCATAAAATGTAAAAAAAATTAATACTTGATGTTTTTCAATGAAATCTTTGGTATTTATGACCTGCAACTGTGTTATGTATTAGATGATCAGATATAATGACAAAAGATAAGACCTCTAGTTTATCATTACATGATTGTGGCTTAAACTTTATTAAAATATGTAGCTTGTATCTCATTCTGGGTTATCATAGCATAGTTTTCTGAAAAATCCGCCGCATTCGCCAAGACGTAGTTTTAGTTTTGTTTCTTTAAGAAACTTTGATTTCCGCCTTGCGATGAAATCATGAATTTTTAATATGTTGTCCGGCTTATGTATTAAATCTTCTACAATTTCCCACTTATTTTTAAATGCGTTCTAACGAATGCATTCTTGCATTAACTACTGCTCATAATGTGATTCCTGTGTAAATTTCTACGATATTTTTACAATCATTACATATATTTGTTACACAATCCACTGTGTCATTAGAACAACTCTTCTTAAGCAGATCTTTTACATTTTTTATTAAATATAAGAGTGGTTTACACATCAAACGAACATATACAAACATTGTGAGTTCCAGTAGGTCCGGCTAAAATACATTCCTTCGGTGTCGCAACGTGGTGAACTTTGAGAAGTTAATTTCCACATCAGGGTTTTCTTCCAAGAACATTTCGCAGATGTCGGTCAGGGTCTATAATACCAAACGCTTTGATCTCTTAATTCTTGTTGGTCCATTGACATTGCTCTACTAATTTCAATTGTAATTAAAATTGCAATTAGGTAGATTTCATATAAAAATCTACCTATTGCAATGGGCTTCATCTCGGAATTTCGGAAAATTTTTTGTGCCAAACGACTATATATGATAAGCGCAGAAGAAAAAATAAAAAAAAAAAATTTATATATATATATATATATATATATATATATATATATATATATATATATATATATATATATATATATATATATATATATATGTATATATATATATATATATATATATATATATATATATATATATATATATATATACATATATATATATATATATATATATATATATATATATATATATATATATATATATATATATATATATATATATATATATATATATATATATATATATATATATATATATAATATATATATATATATATATATATATATATATATATATATATATATATATATATATGTATATATATATATATATATATATATATATATATATATATATATATATATATATATATATATATATATATATATATATATATATATATATATATATATATATATATATATATTTTCTTTATAGATTTTTAAACGACCAAGTGTTTATATATTCAATGATTTTAATACGAGCTTTTGGTCGAATATTATTTTATTTTATTATAACATATGTCAATATTTCGGCTACGCCATCATCACGGACCTAAAAACAATTTTAAAAAACCTTAATTCTATACATTTTATATCACAGATATTAGTGTAAAAATAACATTCCTACCATTTTAACATTTAACCTTAAACTTAACCTCTAACATTAAAATACAATAAAATTCATGACTTACATTAATGTTATCCTAATAAATCACAGATCTTCTTTTTATTATAATACGCTAACATAAATTAGTTAAAACCTCGTCAAAAATTTACTAACTATGTTAAACATTTAATTAAATTAATTATAAGTTTCTAAAAAAATTGAGCAACACAAAACAATTTGTATCAACACAACAAGTAACAATACTAAAGTACCGAACAATTAATAAATTATCTATAATAAAAAAATAATATAAAAAAAAAACTTGTATTTTGTTATTATTTGTGCTGAATCAAAGTTAAGCTTTTTTAAAATTTTTATTTTGTATTTTTTGGTACGTAGTGATTAAGTTTCTGTACGATATATTGAGATTCCTAAGATCTGTTCTTGTATTCACCGTTGTAGTCTCGTTCAACCAAATGTGACCAGCTTCCTTGAATTCTCTCTTGAATTTGTTTTTATCCCGATCTATGATTACAGTACGGGTAAAACCAAATTCATGAGTGGTTTCATCTTTTTGGTTAATGACATGCTGGTTAATAGCAGTTTTATTTGGATTTACGTGTCTTAGTTTATAGTCACTCCTGTGTTGTGTAAGTCTGTCCGTTAGTGTTTGTTGTGTTTGGCCTATGTATATTTTATTGCATGAACATGGTATCTTATAAACTATGTTATGCGTGGTTTCAAGTTTGTTGATGCCTTTCAGTTTTGTGAAATGTTTCTTTAACGTGTTGTATGGTTTGTTAGCAATAAGTATGTTGGGTGTTCTTCTTAAGAAATGCCTTTTTATAGTATCTGTAAGCTGAGGAATATACGTAAGAGATGTTCTAATATTAGTAGGTGGTGTTTGTGTGTTCGTTGTTATTGTAGTTTGTTGGTTATTATTAGGTGGTTTATTTTTTATAAGATTTATGCTACTGTTAATAATATTATTTATAATGGGTAAAGGATAGTTATTTTTTATGAGGATGTCTTTAGCTATTGTTGTGTTTTTGTTCCAGTGTTTCTCGTGGCTTAGATTAAGAATTCTTTTAACGTATGCGGATGCTACATTTAACTTCATATTTTTCGGATGTGCAGATAAAAAATTAAGTATTCGGTTCGATGAGGTGTCTTTATTATACCAATCTGTTGTGATTTTATTCTTTTCACGTGTAAGTTTTAAATCTAGAAAAGTTATTTGATTTTCTTTCTCAGTTTCTAGAGTGAAAGTAATATTTGGGTGAAATTTGTTGAAAATACTAAGAGTGTGTTGTATTTCAATCTCTGGGATTGCCATAATGATATCGTCAACATATTTTTTTATAAACGAAGGCTGCCGTTCAAGTTGATTAAGTGAGTCTTGGAAAAGTTTTTCCAAAACAATATCTGCCAAAACCGGAGAAAGAGGATTTCACATGGCCAGACCTTTAATTTGATGGTAATACTGATTGTTGAAGCTGAAATAACTGTTTTCTTTAGTGCAATACTCTAATATGGTTAGAAAATCCATCTTAGATATATTCACCGAGTTTATAATTTCATTCCATCTATCTCCTATCACCTCTATAGCTGTGTCAATAGGTATGTTTGTGAATAAGGACACTGCATCGAATGACACTAAGACATCTTCATCTCGTACTTCTTGTGTATTTATGTATTCTTCAAATGTTATAGAGTTTTGAACGTTTAATTGACTATCTTGTCTTAGTTTTCTCAGTATTGTGTTACAGTATTGTGATAAGTAGTAGCAAGGAGAATCTATTGTAGATACTATGGGACGAAGTGGATGACCGGTTTTGAGCAGTTTTGGTAATCCGTATATTTTGGGAGTCACTGGGTATTTTACTATTAGTTTTTTAGCTTGTTTCTCTTCCATTATATTCTTATTTATTATAATTCGGTCTACTAAAATTTTGCAGCTTTTGTTTAGGTAGTGGGTGGGATCTTTTCTTAGTTTGACGTATGTTGTTGTATCACTCAGGAGATTATTCATTTTGTTGTTGTAGTCTTCTTTTTATAAAATTACCGTTTTATTGCTTTTGTCCGAGTCCGTTACGTATGTTCGGGTATGTTCGGGTATGTTCGGGTTGTTTAATAGAAATTGTTTGATTTGTTTGTGTGCTTTATGTAAAAAGGCATCAATATATGTGAGTTGTTTATCGGTTTGTGTGATATATTGTTTGATATTCTGTGTGATCATAGTTCTGTCCTCTTGTGCTATGTTTTCGTTTTCATATCCATGAAGGATATTTTCAACTTCGTATGCGGATGCTGATGCTACATTTAACTTCATATTTTTCGGATGTGCAGATAAAAAATTAAGTATTCGGTTCGATGAGGTGTCTTTATTATACCAATCTGTTGTGATTTTATTCTTTTCACGTGTAAGTTTTAAATCTAGAAAAGTTATTTGATTTTCTTTCTCAGTTTCTAGAGTGAAAGTAATATTTGGGTGAAATTTGTTGAAAATACTAAGAGTGTGTTGTATTTCAATCTCTGGGATTGCCATAATGATATCGTCAACATATTTTTTTATAAACGAAGGCTGCCGTTCAAGTTGATTAAGTGAGTCTTGGAAAAGTTTTTCCAAAACAATATCTGCCAAAACCGGAGAAAGAGGATTTCACATGGCCAGACCTTTAATTTGATGGTAATACTGATTGTTGAAGCTGAAATAACTGTTTTCTTTAGTGCAATAATCTAATATGGTTAGAAAATCCATCTTAGATATATTCACCGAGTTTATAATTTCATTCCATCTATCTCCTATCACCTCTATAGCTGTGTCAATAGGTATGTTTGTGAATAAGGACACTGCATCGAATGACACTAAGACATCTTCATCTCGTACTTCTTGTGTATTTATGTATTCTTCAAATGTTATAGAGTTTTGAACGTTTAATTGACTATCTTGTGTTAGTTTTCTCAGTATTGTGTTACAGTATTGTGATAAGTAGTAGCAAGGAGAATCTATTGTAGATACTATGGGACGAAGTGGATGACCGGTTTTGAGCAGTTTTGGTAATCCGTATATTTTGGGAGTCACTGGGTATTTTACTATTAGTTTTTTAGCTTGTTTCTCTTCCATTATATTCTTATTTATTATAATTCGGTCTACTAAAATTTTGCAGCTTTTGTTTAGGTAGTGGGTGGGATCTTTTCTTAGTTTGACGTATGATGTTGTATCACTCAGGAGATTATTCATTTTGTTGTTGTAGTCTTCTTTTTATAAAATTACCGTTTTATTGCTTTTGTCCGAGTCCGTTACGAATGTTCGGGTATGTTCGGGTATGTTCGGGTTGTTTAATAGAAATTGTTTGATTTGTTTGTGTGCTTTATGTAAAAAGGCATCAATATATGTGAGTGGTTTATCGGTTTGTGTGATATATTGTTTGATATTCTGTGTGATCATAGTTCTGTCCTCTTGTGCTATGTTTTCGTTTTCATATCCATGAAGGATATTTTCAACTTCGTATGCGGATGCTGATGCTACATTTAACTTCATATTTTTCGGATGTGCAGATAAAAAATTAAGTATTCGGTTCGATGAGGTGTCTTTATTATACCAATCTGTTGTGATTTTATTCTTTTCACGTGTAAGTTTTAAATCTAGAAAAGTTATTTGATTTTCTTTCTCAGTTTCTAGAGTGAAAGTAATATTTGGGTGAAATTTGTTGAAAATACTAAGAGTGTGTTGTATTTCAATCTCTGGGATTGCCATAATGATATCGTCAACATATTTTTTTATAAACGAAGGCTGCCGTTCAAGTTGATTAAGTGAGTCTTGGAAAAGTTTTTCCAAAACAATATCTGCCAAAACCGGAGAAAGAGGATTTCCCATGGCCAGACCTTTAATTTGATGGTAATACTGATTGTTGAAGCTGAAATAACTGTTTTCTTTAGTGCAATACTCTAATATGGTTAGAAAATCCATCTTAGATATATTCACCGAGTTTATAATTTCATTCCATCTATCTCCTATCACCTCTATAGCTGTGTCAATAGGTATGTTTGTGAATAAGGACACTGCATCGAATGACACTAAGACATCTTCATCTCGTACTTCTTGTGTATTTATGTATTCTTCAAATGTTATAGAGTTTTGAACGTTTAATTGACTATCTTGTGTTAGTTTTCTCAGTATTGTGTTACAGTATTGTGATAAGTAGTAGCAAGGAGAATCTATTGTAGATACTATGGGACGAAGTGGATGACCGGTTTTGAGCAGTTTTGGTAATCCGTATATTTTGGGAGTCACTGGGTATTTTACTATTAGTTTTTTAGCTTGTTTCTCTTCCATTATATTCTTATTTATTATAATTCGGTCTACTAAAATTTTGCAGCTTTTGTTTAGGTAGTGGGTGGGATCTTTTCTTAGTTTGACGTATGATGTTGTATCACTCAGGAGATTATTCATTTTGTTGTTGTAGTCTTCTTTTTATAAAATTACCGTTTTATTGCTTTTGTCCGAGTCCGTTACGTATGTTCGGGTATGTTCGGGTATGTTCGGGTTGTTTAATAGAAATTGTTTGATTTGTTTGTGTGCTTTATGTAAAAAGGCATCAATATATGTGAGTGGTTTATCGGTTTGTGTGATATATTGTTTGATATTCTGTGTGATCATAGTTCTGTCCTCTTGTGCTATGTTTTCGTTTTCATATCCATGAAGGATATTTTCAACTTCGGCCATAGCTGTTAGAATTGGGCATTCTGTTCTTTTAGTAGGAACGGCAAACTTAGAACCGAAACTCAGCAAAGTCTCGACGTCAGTTGGAATGAGGGTCTCTGTGAGGTTCTCGATACATTGAAGGTCCACATAGAAAGTAGGCAAGTACTTCTGGTTTGCGCATAATTTGTTGTATTTTTGTATTAGGTTATTCTTTTTAATGTGTGTGTACTTTTTAATTTCTAAGGTCAGGTTACGGAAGAAATGGTTTTGGTTTATCGAGGTTAAGAACTGTAAAATATTTACTTGTGTTGCGTTTAAAAGCCGGTTAATTGTTTTGTTGGTATCGATACAAATTTTAATCTCTAGGTTTATATAGTCCCTGCTTAATTTACGTTTGACTTTATTAATGTTCGGTACTTTAGTATCGTTACTTGTTGTGTTGATACAAATTGTTTTGTGTAGCTCAATTTTTTTAGAAACTTATAATTAATTTAATTAAATGTTTAACATAGTTAGTAAATTTTTGACGAGGTTTTAACCAATTTATGTTAGCGTATTATAATAAAAAGAAGATCTGTGATTTATTAGGATAACATTAATGTAAGTCATGAATTTTATTGTATTTTAATGTTAGAGGTTAAGTTTAAGGTTAAATGTTAAAATGGTAGGAATGTTATTTTTACACTAATATCTGTGATATAAAATGTATAGAATTAAGGTTTTTTAAAATTGTTTTTAGGTCCGTGATGATGGCGTAGCCGAAATATTGACTTATGTTATAATAAAATAAAATAATATTAGACCAAAAGCTCGTATTAAAATCATTATATATATACATACATATATATATACATATACAGTATATATATACATACATATATATATACACGATATGAGATATAACGAGAACGAGCGGCACTCTCACGGTCGCATTTGTTGAGGTAGATCAAAAAAATTTTCTGTACATATGTGTTCTATTAATATCTCGGACGAGTTTGTGAATCAGCAAAATCCGACACATGGTTAAGGAGCTAGAGCCTTTTTTCTAGGGCCGTTTGGATACTAATATTTTAAAAAAATTGACGAATTTAGAATTTTTGGAATACTTTTTATCAATTTGTTTTAAAACTAGACCTCTGCAGTTAGAGGTTCCTGAGTGAGCGGCTCCAACAAAAAAGTTTGCAAAAAAAAATTTTTTTTTGAAACAACCGGCACTCTCACGGTCGCATTTGTAAAGCCAGATCAAAAAACCTTTTCTAAAAATTTGCGTTTTAATAATATCTTGGACAAGTTCGTAAATCAGCCAAATCCGACACATGGTTAAGAAACTAGAGGCTTTATACTAGAAAAAAACTCTGTTTTTTAGATCCGTTATAACGGCCGTTTAGATTCTAATATTTTTAAAAACTTCATAAATTTAGAATTTTTAAAACCTTTTTAATCAGTTTCTTAAAAAAAAAAAGACCTCTGCAGTTGGAGGTTTCTGAGTGAGCGGCTCCAACAAAAAAGCTTGTAAAACACAAAATGCGTTTGAATGAACCGGCACTCTCACGGTCGCATTTGTGGAGCCAGATCAAAAAACCTTCCGTAAACATATGTGTTTTATTAATATCTTGGACAAGTTCGTAAATCAGAAAAATCTGACAGATGGTTAAATAACTAGGAGCTTTATACTAGAAAAACAATTCGTTTTTTTAATCCGTTATAACGGCCGTTTGGATACTAATATTTTTAAAAACTTCATAAATTTAGAATCTGTGAAAACATTTTATTCCGTTTCTTATAAATATAAACCTCTGCAGTTAGAGGTTTTTGACTTGTTGGCTTCAACAAAAAAGTTTGCAACAATCCATAACTACAATTTCCAAATACCTTATAACAGTCAATGAAAAAAACTAAAAAGGTTTGAATAGAAGAAATTAATTTTTTCTCTTAGAAATAAACTATTTTGATATTTTGCAGTAATTGGACGACATATGATATAGCGTAGGCTTGTGTCATAAATTGTCACACACATGTTCTGTGGTAGATTTGATATTTTTTTGTTGCAAAATTGGATAGATATAGTTTTGCTTATATGTAGCTAATTTTCTTTTTAAAATTTGTTCGATATCTGTTTTAAATTAGTTTGTGTTGTTTAAACTAATCTGATACATCAGATTCTACTGGCACACAAAACTGTCTGATCTCGTAATCTACCTATTTCTAGCGGATATACGTGACGCTTGGACTTTTTTCAATTTCTTTCGATGCGGTTTTCGGGCATTAAAATCATTAGTGGAACTCAAGGATTTCAATGTTTTTAACCAGATAACACTACGCCCGAAAAAATAATTGTCAAAATGTTTTCATTTTCCGATAATCAGAAATATTTCAATTTAATGGCAAAAAAAAATTATAAATTAATTTTTTAATATATTTGTTTATAATATTAATATTGTTTCATTAAATTATGATTTTTAAAGAAAAAAAATATCTATTTATAATAGTGTTATTCTTATGCTAGTGTTAAGATGTTGAAAGTATATCAAAATCTTCGATCGTTGGAATCTCGAATTCTCATTCTCAATAAAAACCTGTTTTCAATGATTAATGCACAGAATATATTATAAATTTAGTACAGATGTCAAAATATAAAATTTCCAATATATTAGATTCACATTTAGTAAAAAATAATTAACTTGATAAAAATCACATGTGAATTTTTAAAATCTGTTGAATCTACGTTGAAACCCTCATGTATAAATCTCTTCTTTCAAATTGCCATTTAAGAATGCACATTTGACATCAATTTGATGAATGTAGTAATTATGATGATTCGCATTAACCAATAATACGCGAAATGTTGTTAATCTAGCCGTTGGAGAATAAGTTTCATAGTAATCGAAACTTTTTTGCTGAGAGAAACCACTAGCAACCAGACGAGCCTCATATTTTTCAACATTCCCATTCGCCTTGCATTTTATTTTAAAAACCCACTTGCAAGAAATAGCTTTTATATCAGAAGGTTCACATAACTCCCATGTATCATTTTTCATAAGTGATGCGTATTCATCATCAATTGCACTTTTCCACATAGACCAATCAGTTTGTTGTTTTGCATCTTCAATTGACAACGGATAGCATTTCATTATGTTCACGGACCGGCAATATGTTACTTTCCTCGTGCAAGTGATCACGTTGGGCTATCAGGTGACATCTGGTTGCGGTTCGCAAGGCAGCATTTTGTGTTGTTTGTAATTCATTCCAGTGAGTGTTGGCAACTTGAGGGGTCCATATGGGTGCAGCATAATTAATAATGCCCCATGAACTACCCGCTAGTGCTTTCAATGCGTTATTCCTGTTTTTCAAACTTGAGTTTATTTGTTGTGCATGAGCATTGAATTTAAGCAGTGGGTCGAATGTTACACCCAATGTGGTGAAAAGTGTAGAGGTTGACTTTTCAGTGGAAAGTTTTAGTTTTCTGGTATTAAACCAATCATTCAGAATATTAAGGTAGGTATTCAGGATATTTGTGAGTTGTTGCAGGTTATTTCCTGTTGCAAGCACTGTGCAGTCATCTGCATATGACGTGATAGTTATTCCTTCTGGTGGGGTAGGCAAACTGCTTAGGTAGAGATTGAATAATGACGGTGAGAGAACTCCGCCTTGAGGAAGTCCTTGTCTTAGCACTCTCATTTTGGACTTGCTGTTATGAAACTCAACATATGTTTGGCGACCTCTGAGGTAATTACTGCTAAATAATAACATGAGGCACAACCAGCGCTTCATTAAACCTGGCAAGTTAGTATTGAAGATATCATCCAATAGAGCAGCGTGTCACACTGTGTCGAATGCTTTTGACAGGTCAAGTGCGACTAAAATTGTTCTAGCGCATGATGGTTTTTCATTCAGACCATCACTGATCTGGTTTTGTATTCTGTGAAGTGCGGTGGTTGTACTGTGTGCTCGCCGTAAGCCATGTTGGTGTGGCGCCAAATTACAAAATCTTGTCAGATGAGGGAGCAGAAGTGCTCTCTCTTTTCTTCAAGTTTTCCTGGTTTCAAAGTTGGGCTGATTCTGGCTGTTTTCCAGATATTTGGTATCTGTAGAGTATTTAAAGATATATTAAGTGTAGTAGTGAGGAAGTTCAAACCTTTGGGTCCATGATGGCTGAGATGCCGTCTGGTCCTATTGCTTTTGATGGCTTAATTTTCCTTATTGCATTCTCCACCTCTTCTTTGGAAAATATTATATCCTGCAAGTTGTCAGTGTTAAGTTTGCGCATGTGTCTCAACACTGATCTGGTCTCTTTCTCGTATTTACGCTGCTTTTCTGTAAACTGAATGTTAAATTTGATTGCGCATTTCCTGTGGTTTTCAATGGAGATATCGTCAAAGGAGATCATGCAATTATTTTGTGGCTGTCGAGGATGAGTTAGGCCCTTAATGACCTTCCAAAGACTTTTATTAGTACCCAGGTTCGATTCTCTCACCAACTCTCTCCATTTGTTTCTTTTATGGTCCGTGACCAATTTGTTAATTTGCTTGTTCAGGTCCGGAATTCTGGAGTCGGCTGGATCTGATTTACGGATGTCATCTCTTTGGCCTTCCGTCGAAATTGTTGTGATGGTCCTTGGTTAGAATTGAGTTCCGAGTGCTTCTGGGGCGTAGACCCGTCCATCTTGAGAAGCTAGCAGGGTCATAAAATAATGTATTGTGACTGATAAGGAAGAATAATCTCATTTTTTACATTTTTTGAGTTACGGTGTTTTTGCTTATGACTAGAGATTGTGATCGGGAATTCCTGTCTCGAGAAATCTCGAGACTTTTACATATTTTAATGTCTTGTGTCTCGAGAAATTTAAATATTCATGTTTCGGGAATTCTCGTAGTCTCGAGAAATTAGAAATTTTAAAAAAAATTTTCTTTTCCAAAATTTTTATGTTTATTTGAATTTGGATTTTATTTTCCGTAATTTTAATATTGCAATCAAATAATCAAATTTCCTAAAGGGTAACAACTAAAAATATTTAAAAGTGACAACAATGTTAAATTGACAGATATATTTTTTTGTTTTGACTCTTAATTTTATACTTGCTGTCATATATATATAAATAAAATTTATGCATTAGTTAGTTTAAATTTGAGTAATTTATGGCAAAGTGCTAAGTGCAAAGTATGGCAAAGTGCAATGAATTGTATTTTTTTTCTATATTTTTTTATTATTTTGTTTTTTTTTTTTGAATTAGTTAATAAAAGTAAATAATTTTACAAGATTTTTTGTAATTATTTGAATTTTATTTTATTTTATGAAAGTCTCGGGAAATCTCGAGACTTTCGAGTCATAGAAAAAAAATCTCGAATTCTCGAGACCACAAATATAGCGAGACAAAAAAGTCTCGATGTCTCGAGACTTGAAAAATGTCGGGAAATCGCAATCTCTACTTATGACCGCAGAATATTAATAATAATCATTATGCTCGTGTCATGCAAGCCAATACAGCTTTTTCTGGTTGTAATAGCATTGGTGCTCTCAAAATACGAAAAAAACCGATGCTAAAAGGCCAAAGCAAAATTCTAAAATCCTTCTACCTTTCGTATGATATGCTGAATATGATTTCAAAACTAAGGTACCAAAAACGAATGCATATCCGCAAGTGATAACATATTGAACACTTTTTTCTCGTTCTGGCTGTGGTTCACTTTGTAAAGCCTGGACCTTACAAATTAATAACAGATGCTTAGGCATCTATTTATACAAGGGTTTTTTATTTTAAATTTCCAAAACGATACCGGAATTTGAGGACGTACGGGCTCTACCCAGGAAGAATCTCTAATTTAGATTATTTAATCGGTCATAGGGACCATTTTTATACTTCAAAATGAGTTATATTAGATATAAAGACAAGCGTTTAAATAAAAAGAATATAAAAAGGTAAAAAAACTTATCTTAATTATTCAGTAGAGTGATGAGGTAGTTGACTTCGATGAAAAAGATGTTGTAATGCGACCTTGTCCTTGCATGTCACATAAATTTAAATAATGCCAATTATCGTTGATCCAGCAAAGTATATCTCTCACAAATTTTAGTTTTCTTCCGCCCGTTTCCACATTTTAGAAACCGGAGTTAATGGTGTCATGACACGTCATTAAAAATATTACTATACAGCGTCATTCGGTTGTTTTTTGTTGTTTGAAACTGTATCACTTTCAACTAATTCAACTTCGTTTCTGTTGGTTTGATATTTAATAAATAAACCCAACACTTTTTCAATATTAGTTTTGTCAGCTCAAACACTTCGTTAATGAAAACAAGTAAACATTTTTTTTTTCAATCAAAAACATTTATAGAATATTAAATATTTAGTTCCAAAGTCTAAACTTATGGATTTTTATCAAAAAAGAACTTACTGAACAAATTTTTACTAATTAATTCAAATTTTAATTTAATTTTAATTTTTTTTTGATTTGATATCAAAATTTAACTTAATTTTTGATTAATTATTTAACACCAACTGAACCCAAGTTATGAAAAATGTTTTGTTTAAATAATCTAAACGAATGGGAGCGAAGGAGATGACCATTCAAAAAATTTGTATATTTCCTTCTGTTGTTTTATTTTCCCAAACAAAGGAATTTAAAATCGGTTTTTTTTTAGAACGAGATCGTCAACCAATTATAAAAAGGAAAGGTCAACAACATATAATTCGTGTTTATTTACGTTGCAGTTATTAAAGATTATAGGGAGAAAATGAAATAACAATATCGTTAGCATTCCCATTTCCAAATGAAAAAGATGACAACAACTTCAAACATGAGATTGTATCAGACAGTATCAACAAAAATAAAAAAAATGCATTTACAACTACATGAGTTTTACATTTTGTTTGATTAAAACAAGGTAGAAGAATGTTTACGAATTTAAGCAATGTTAATTGTGAGACTGATAGTTTTGTTAATAGAAATTGATACTGAATCAACACGACGTGTTGTTGTAGCAACGCGATTAATTAATGGTATTGATAATGAACCAGGTAATGTATTTTTGTTGAACTAAGTTGTTGTTTTATGCAGTTGCGGATGTTAAACTTTAGGATTACCAAGTAGTGAGTTTATAAGGGAGAGAAGAAATAGAACAGTGTGGTGACTGAAGAGAATGTATCCTTGACTGTTCGTTGACCGTTAAATCTCACTACCAAGGCATACATTTCCTTCAGTCTACCAATACAGAACCTGCACTCGTTCTGGAGTGGGGTGTAGACTCTCTTATAAATACTACTGGTTAGATAATTCCTCAGATTGCGGCATAACAACTTGGTGGAAGTAAATGATCCCTCCCCTTCATTTTACGGTGAAGCGATGTACTTACAAAAACTCCTGCGCCGTTCGAATCTAACGAAATCCAATGTCAACAATTGTAAAACAATAGTTGGGGTCAACCAATGCCAAAATTATTATGCTGCAAGATCAACGGATCTGGATCTGGATCAACTGGATCTTCAACTGGCTTTTAGTTTTTTGGTATTGGTATTGAGGGACAGAGGTGACCCTAGTCATGCAAATCAAATGATACAAAATATTTGAAGCAGGTAAGTGAGTTTTGAGTCTTCGTATCAACAAATCACAACCACGGCAAGCGACGAGTTTACTCTTGTGCATCTGTGTGGTACAGGCATTTGCTGGCTGCTAAGTTTAGACGACTGTTAAGAGACCACAACTAATTTTACAAAATCAAAGAGACAGCATGGTTTTTAAAACAGACCTTAAAGAAGTTGACTTTAATTATTATTGACTAAATATTGACTTTAATTAATATAAAAAAAATATTGTAATTCAATAAACTGTGTATTTTATTTTTCATTCATATAAATAAAAAAATAACACAATTTTGTAATGTATAGTGAAGAAGAAATTTATTTTTTTCGTTATCGCACATAATAATATCCATCAAAAAAAATCGAGCTAAATTCAACGTAAATTATTTTAGACTAAATATTTATTTCTTAAAATAATGTACAATCCCGTTACATAAATTTAAAATAATATGGTCACGTGACAGTTTCTTAGTTTCTTACAGACGAATTTTCAGTTTCTGTTTCTGTTTCTAAATTAGGTTTCTGTTTCTGTTGCTGTCAAATTTGTATGAAATTCGGTTTCTGTTTCTGTTTCTGTTTTATGTGAATGCACGGCTTTAATGAAGCTAATTTTAAAGCATTATGCTACTATTAAAAAACTTGAACAAAGCTCACAACTCATGTGTAACAGTTTTTTTTATTGTGCGTCTACCGTAAGTTATATATCAAAATTAAACATTGACTGGAATACGGTACACGCCACCAGTACTATGGATCGTGTAGATAGACATTGTATTTTGACAGATATAAAACATAGAAATTATGTTATTTATTATTAAATTAGTGTGTCTTGACTAAAGCTTTAATTAGAACTAATTGACGACGACTTATGGTATGACGACTTATGCAGTATGGTTTGTTACTTCGACAATTTTCGGTTTCAGATCTGTGCTTTCGTGTAGTAAGTATGTAATTCGATAAATTCGATAAATTTTTATATTAGTTCGCTCCATAAATTTATTCCAACACACAAGCCAGCAATTTGTGTTTTCTTTGAATGAATGTGGGTTATTCTAGGTAGCTTAAGGGAAATATTTTTAGGGAAAATAATTTAAATAATTTTGTTTGTCAAGCTTTGTTTTTGTAACGTAGATGTTCCCATATAGGAACGTAGGCTGTCACATGCTGTAAGTATCCCCCTGTATTAATTTCATTAATTCTCTTAAATTTATGGTCGATGAATTGCACTTGAGACTTAATATAATAGATTTCTTTTATATGGGTGATCAAACCCATTAGTTTTTTCCAATTTATCAACTACATTAACTGACTATTGGTTGTTTGGAAAGCCGGAGTATTGATAATTGCTGAGATCGAAGCCCAGTGTCTACCACTAGGCCGCTGACTACACTTAACAAGTATTATTATAAAATGTTATAATGACCTGACCTGCTAGCAACCGGACCACAAATAATTAGGGAGACCATTTTTTTTCTAAGAGAAACAGTACAAAATTTTAAGAGGTAAAATACTAAGGAATGTCTCTTCTAAGTCGAAATGTAAATGTGTAAAACGAAGTAAAAAAATCTGTTTTTCTTTTCTTAAACAGTTTTAAGGCAATTTTGTTGAGACTAATACCAGTTTGTAAAGTACAACTTTCCGCCACGATTGCTTGGGAATTCTCCGTGGGTAACTGTCATATTTTAAAAATAAAAGAGTTTTTTTCAAATAATTTTTATTACAAGTACATACTAAACGATGACTCGCAGTTTTATAGCATTATTTAAATTTGAGCTTAAAATAAAATCTAACAATTTTCTTAACAATCAGTACTTTCAGTAAGAATAAGTACCGCATATTTCTACCAGTACAGAACCTAGAAAATCAGTACTGTACTGATAAATTCAGGACGAATGGTCACTCTACCTATAATACACCCTATCACCCATTACGGAAAACATAAATTTTATAAAATTTACAAAAGCATGATATACATCAAAGGAATGCCGAATGCCCGATCAAATCAATAAAACAACACAGAATGCCACAAACACTCTCTCCTTAGTATAATCGAAGATTATATATTATATACTATTTTTAATTTGTACATTCATGACAATACTGACACAACATCAAAGAAATTTGGTTACGTTGATGATTGGACCCTGGCCACCCAAAATAAAGACATGGGTTTCTTGGAAGATTTGCTCTCAACTGATCTGGCGATAATGAGTGACTATTTTTGAACGTGGAGCTTATTTCCTAATCTAAGTAAAACCGAGAGTTCTTATTTCCACTTAAACAACAAACTAGCAAAACACGAACTATCAGTGTTATTTAACGGCACTGTCTTTAAATACAATCAGCAGCCGAAGTACCTGGGGATTACTCTCGATAGAACTCTTTCTTTTAAACTCTACCTAGAGAATACGTCAAAAAAACTTAAAAAGAGAAACAATATATTGCACAAACTGGCAGGCTCGACATGGGGTGCTACTTCAGCTACCCTACGCACAACTGTTCTAAGTCTGGTTTACTTAGTGGCTGAGTATGGTGCACAAGCCTGGTTGAATAGCACACATACTCAAAAAGTTGACTGCCAGCTGCATGCCACGATGCGTACTATAAGTGGGACTATCAGGTCTACTCCGTTACCTTGGCACCATGTGTTAAGCAATATCTCTCCACCTGCACTCGGACGCTCGCATGCGCTCATGCGTGAACATAAAAAGGTAACCAACAACATCACGTTACCCTTGCACAAATATTACGGTGACCACACTCGTTGTCGATTGGAGTCAAGAAAGCCTCTATTCAAAACTGCCAGCAACCTGCTGGCAACTAATTCGGTCAATAACGAAATTTTTATCATCGCAACAGATAACTGGAAAGGAACCTTCGTATGTCTTAGAGACGAAAACGTTAGGAGAAGTGTGTCTTGATGCAATAGAGAAACGAAGTTGATTAAAATTTTGTTTCAGTTGTGAAACGAAATCAGACTGAGGAGTGGAGTTAGAATTTTGACTGAAGAATTTTTCGGGAGATGTATCGTAGACACACTCAGTTAGTACCGTAGACAAACTCAGACAATGAGGATTGGAAGTCTTCACGGAAAGTAGTTCGTAAGCCTAATAATAGTGATTGTAATATTCGTGTCCAGTCCGTTCTGTCCCATTTTTGAAGATTTAAGGTAGCGGTACCAACGTTCGATGAGCCCGTTACATTTTGGATTGTAACTTGTAGTGCATTTACGTCCAAAACCGTTAAGTTTTGATAACTCGGTGAAAAATTCTATTCAAATCGGGATCCCTGATCAGTGACGATTACTGAAAGTACTCCGGAGCGAGCAATCTAATTGGAGTAAACTATCTAATTGGTATGCTACCGTTTCAGCTGTGATATCGGACATAGGGATTCAAGCCATTGAGCAAAGCGGTCAATAATTGTGACACAATAGCGTTTGTCCTCAGAGGTAGAAAGTGGACCAATAATATCCACATGTAAATGGTCGACCAATGCCTTGGGATAGCTTTACGTCAAATTCTACCTTTGCAATAGTCAACTTGTCTGGAGCTAATCAGCGATACTTAGATGAAATAAGAGTACCATGTATTTCAATAACGGTAGTCACGCTATGTTGCGCAGGCTTAGCGGGATCATTTTTGGATGTTAAGTCCTTGAAGTTTTTGAGAATATCGATAATTTCGATATTAACAGAATCTTTGATTTCTTTGATTAAAGTTAGTGAAGGTACTGGAGAAGTGGAAAGTTTTGCCAAAGTAAATAAAGATTAGTGGATCGACAAGACGTCGGTTTTTAATGTCCATTAAAAGGCCGTTGTAATTAAGGAAATCAGCTCCGAGAGTAAGATTGGTAACATTTTTTTTTTTTTTTTTTTTAATAAAATGTGTTGTGTAATAGGGTTTAGAATATGTGTCACAACAACACATAAATACCTTTTAAGACCTAGGTCTAGACCTGGGTCCCACAACAACTGGCGTTCTGAGGTGTAGATTAACGCTTTTTTTAAACATCTGTGGGTTGAAGCCACCTGAGACTAAGTGTTCCGGCAAACTATTCCATTTGTACGCAGTTCGGACAAAGAAGTCTCTCTGCGATCTGCCAGTATGACAGCGCGGGATCTTTACCGTTTCACTGGTTGCGGCAGCCGATTGCCGAGTGGAACGGGGGTAAGAATAAGTTTGAGGCATGATGCCGCTGATTTCATCTGAGCACTGCTGATGACGATATTTGTAAAAAACAACGAGGTCAGCAACAGTGCGACGATGTTGTAGGGAATCAAGTTTTGATGTCAAAGTTCGATCACCTACAATTCGTATAGCTCGCTTTTGAACAGAGTCCAAGAGGGCCAAGATGGAAACAGAGGCAGCACCCCAATCTTGACAGCAGTACTCCATACAGGGACGAATATAGGACTTATAAACATGAAGCAATTGGTATGGAGTGAAACATTTTTTGCATCTATTTAGGAGGCCGAGTTTTTTAGACGCGCTTTTTGCCATCGCCATTACATGATCGTTCCAGAGTAGGTCATTTGAAACTGTGACACCCAATAAACGAATGTTTTTACATTCACCTATTGGTTCATCACACATACTAAATAAAATATCTTTGGGGAACTCGGTCTTTAATCTGGAAACAATCAACAGCTGTGTTTTGGTGGAGTTGAAATTGACAAGGTTTGACAAGGTTCATTGCCGATAACAAAGGTCTGTTCAGTCAGACTCGTCAGACTCGTCTGAGACCAATGTTTCAGTTTAGACACCTTGTACCATAAGTGCCACAGTCAAAGGAATAACTGACACTTCGGCACCTGTATCAACGAGGAAAAATTTTCGCGCAAAATTGTCGAGTAAACGGAGTTGGGAGTAATTGTCATCACACTATAAGTATCTTTAGATACTGACCGCTAGTGGTCTAAGGAAACCCACGATGAGATACCGTAGGAATAAAAACACTTCTGTTCTTGATCGTGGCCTGTTAAAATCTGTCTTTAAAACTTTTCATTTTTATACATTTTTGGATTTTAATTTCAATTTCCATTTAAACAATAACAATTCCATAATTTTTTCTACTTTTAGATTACTTTAAATAAACACGATTGCATTTTATTTGTTTTAATACATTTTTGGATTCTAATTTCAATTTCCATTTAAACAATAACAATTCCATAATATTTGCTACTTTCAGATTACTTTAAAAAAACATGACTGCATTTTATTTGTTTTAATACATTTTTGGATTCTAATTTCAAATATTTTAAACAATAACAATTTCATAATATTTTCTACTTTCAGATTACTTAAAATAAAAACGACTGCAATTTATTTGTTTTAATACATTTTTGGATTCTAATTCCAAATATTTTAAAATGATTAACTAAATATGAAATATTAATTCAAATGTTAATGATCACATCAACACGCCATCATATTTGATGAGTCTAGGAGTTAAAGCAGAGGAATTAGAGTGTTTGGAAAAATGTTTGCAATCTGGATTGTATTTCCTAGCATTTCCCAAAGAAGGGGGAATTTTAGTTGCTACATACCCAACTTGTGGCATAGTTGCGGAAGAATATGTAGCAGCTATGTTAGAGGATTCGAAGAGGATAATATAGGGGATTCGAAGAAGCTGTTGTACCTCCAGTATTTTTTTCTAGCACAGCGGCAGTGATTTACTCTGTGACCAGTGCCCTATGCTAGTCTTCGGTAGCCGTTAAGATTTAGGGTCGGAAGATTCCGTAATTTTAGCAGTTTTGTCAGTTCCCGGCGAACTTTCCGAAACGGCTGGGAATACATATGAGTAGTGGAAAAGCCTAATTAGGACAGCAACTAGGTAGAAAGGTGTTGCGGCTATTAACACTTCTAAGGCGTGTCGTTGTGCTATGACAAAATCGCATATCGCAACAAATGTAGTTCGAATAACCACAAGAATCTCTTTAACAACATGCATTATTTAATTAGTAAGAGAAAATATGTATATTTAAAAAAAATAAACATGTCCAGACTAAGAAATACAAAAAAACTTACCTGCAATGTCGGAGTCATCTTGGTAGCGAGAGATGTTATGACGATGATTCTTGAAAGCGTTGTCCGGCGATTACACTTACGGAAATGCATAGTTAGAGAGATAGATAGAGATAGTACAGTTTCTGAAATTTCCCAAAACGACGCCAATAATTAATATTAATGCATGTATGTATGTAAATATTTATTCAATTTCTTATATTTACATCAGTGTGTTTCGTTCTTTTGTATTCTTCGAGCACAACATAGCAAGCATTTAGCTATTATAGTAGCCAGTTAAATCACTGGAACTTTTATATATAAAATAGTCTTTATTCACGTTTTATTGACATTTTATTTATTGAATTTTAACTATAAATTAGTGAATAACACGTATATACACTATTATAATTTAATTGCTATTATAATCTTGCGTCTATGAGTCTTATCATAGTAAAATCCTTTTATTTGCTCCTTTTAAGAGATTTTGTTTTAATAAATATTATTTTAAATAAAAATATAGCGAAAGTTTTAGTTACTAAAAAAATATGACGTATATCAAAACTTAAAATGGAGTATTTTCGACAAACAAAAATATAGCTTTTTTTCAAGATAGAGTAAAAAACAATTCATTTTTTTATAAACAGAAACTGACATTTTTTAATTACTTAACAAAATGTTGTGGTTAGTTTTAATAAGTATCCAACAATTTTTTGTAATGTGCTGACGCTGGCATCTTTTTTTATTTGTCAGCAGGAATTGTTTTCGTTATGTATTATTTATTAGAATTAAATTATTGAAATTTTATTGAATTGGAGTTATCGCCACAAGATAACCATTTTTTATACAAGTAATATTTGTACAATATAGATAAACAATAAGTTATTAGTTTTTTGTTGTTTAATGTAAACACGTTTCTGGGTGTACACTGAAACTGATCTAATCGATAAAATTGTATCACCGTCTACGATTCCTATTGGTGGTGGTGTGCAACCACAAATAAAATTCCAAGATTTAGATCACGAATTATGTATTTTTATTTAAATATTTCGGTCCTTTATGGGACCCTCTTCAGTAACTAAAATGATATACATGGGCTAAATATAACAAAAAATTAATAAAAAATAATAACATCACAAAACATAAAAAACACTTGATGGAAACTTACAGTTTTTTAAATCTTAACACTACTTCTATTATGAACTTAATACTAATTTATATTATTGAAAAATTTAAGTATTTATACGTTTAACAAACAATAACGTAATAAAACAATAAAACTTAACTATATACAAAAATTTTGATGCAGAGTGAGAAAAAAATTTAAAAATTATTATGTAAAATAAACCACCTATAAGTTATTCTTTTGTATATTTTCGATTCTGGCTCATTAACAATGTTCACTGCCATATTCTGGATGTTCTCATATTTCTTGACCATGCCCCCGACATACGAGATTGAGGATAATAATACGTTACCATAGTTGGACATGATGTTACATAGGGAATACAACAGAATAACTACAAGTTATTTTCAGAAACGGAGTGCAAAAAATAGACTACTCAATTACATGTCAGAACACTCAAGTAGTCAAAAAACGAGTATGGCATATGGTACAGTATTCCGTATGCTAGGAATAACGTCAAAAAGTATAAGAAAGAAACCATCAATGAAATATATAGAATTTTAACAGCGAATGGCTATCCAATAGGTCTGATCGGGGGCATGGTCTAGAAATATGAGAACATCCAGAATATGGCAGTGAACATTGTTAATGAACCAGAATCGAAAATATACAAAAGAATATTATACACAAGACATCTATCGGAAAGTTTAGGTAGGTTATTAAAAAACAATAATAGCATCCTAAAATAGGTTTTAAGGCGCACACAAATGTAAGTAAGATTACGGGAAAACTAAACAGTTGTTTGGAGAAATGTGATCAACATGGATTGGTATACTCATTTCCTTGTAGCAACTGCAATGGCGTATATATAGGGCAGACAGGCCAAAAGTTGGATACACGTATCAAACAACACAAATATGATGATAAGGCTGGGAGTAAAAGATCAGGAAAAACAGCTGCACTACAGCATAGTATAGATAATGGACACACATTTGCGTACGATAAAGCAAAAATTCTAGTAAAGGAAATGAATTGGAAAAAACGATTGATATTGGAATCAATAAACATTCATTTGAGAAGAGCAACATCCATAAATCTTAGGTCAGATATAGAAAACTTAAATCCCGCGTACGCACAAGCTTTGAATAATATAGGGAAGCATCCAAGAAGCAAATAAGGTCATATGAACCCATTCAGATTTTTTCAATTTGCAATAGATACAACATTAATTAGGTCACAGATCAATAACCTCATATATACACAAGAACATATATTATAGGTTGTTTATTTTACATAATAGTTTTTAAATTTTTTTTCTCATTCTGCATCAAAATTTTTTGTATATAGTCAAGTTTTATTGTTTTATTACTGTTTGTTAAACGTATAAATATTTAAATTTTTCAATGATATAAATTAATATTAAGTTCATAATAGAAGTAGTAATAAGTTTGAAAAAACTGTAAGTTTCTTATCAAGTGTTTTTTGTTTTGTGATGTTATTATTTTTTATATTGTATAGAATCGGAAGACACTACTTGGCGAAACATAATAATAATATTAAATATTTAATAATATTAAATATTTAAAATACTCCTTGTTTTAGTTCGCAAAAAACTATTTTATTTTTTTGTATTAATACATATTTATTTACATAAATAAATTAATAAAAATACCTCTAAAATTAATTTCGGTTTAATTCAACTATTTAAAATATTAAAATATTATTTTCAACCATTTAAAATATTAAAGAAAAAACATTAAACATTGTAAAAGTTAAACAAAAGGTAAAAGAAAAAATATTAACTACTTTAATCAGAACATTTTAGAATTTGCAAAAATAAAGGTAGAAAGAAAGAAATGAACAAAAACATTTTTATAATTAAATATGTATTAATAAAACTAAGTCCATAAGGGTTCATAAGAAATTAGAAAAGCTCTTTTTCATAACCAAAATTTATTAAACTTACAAACTGACGTCATTTTTTTGCCTTTAACTAACCCGGATTTGTTTGAGATTACTATTTAAATTTAAAATGGAAATTATTATTTAGATTCTTTTAGCTATGTAATGGTTTACCCTTATGGACTTAGTTTTATAAATACATATTTAATTATAAAAATGTTTTTGTTCATTACTTTCTTTCTACCTTTATTTTTGTAAATTTTAAAATGTTCTGATTAAAGTTGTTAATATTTTTTCGTTTACCTTTTGTTTAACTTTTACAATGTTTAATGTTTTCTCTTTAATTATTTTTATTCCTCTTGAAAATGGTTGAATTAAACCGAAATTAATCGAGGTATTTTTATTAATTTATTTATGTAAATAAATATTAATAAATAAAATAAAATAATTTTTTGCGAACTAAAACAAGGAGTATTTTAAAAATTTAATATTATTAAAATATAATTAATGATTATTAAATTATTATTAATAAATAATTATTAATTATTATAATTATAATTTAATATTATTAACATATAATATTTTTTTCATTTGACGAATGTTATCTAACATTTTTTTGTTGTATGTTTTTTTTTAAATATAGTTTCTTTTTTGAAAATGGCAAAGGAATTTTGCCGGAACGTCAAAAAACAAATTGATTAAAATAATTAATGTGTTTTATTTTAAAAATAGGCTCGACACTAATTACAATTATATTCAAATTATTATTTTTTATTTATTTTTTGTTATATTTAAACCATGTATATTATTTTAGTTACTGAAGAGGGTCCCAAAAGGGACCGAAATTATTTTAATAAAAATATATAATTCGTGATCTAAATCTTGGAATTTTATTTGTGGTTGCACACCACCAATAGGAAACGTAGACGGTGTACAATAAGTTATATTAATCTTGTTAATGTCATGCTGATAATTTCCATCAATAGAGCAACCCTTTTTAATGTTTACATGTGAAGGAAAAATAGATTATAAGACTAGCTAATATAATTCTATGAACTCTAAAAAGAAGAATAATTTAGACGGCGAATCTCCAAGCTGTATTGTAAAATAAAACATGGGAGCATAATTATATACAACACAAAGGAGTTTGTTTTCGTCTTCTGTCTTTCCTGTTTCATTTACGTGAACTGTATAATTATCTCGTTGCTAAAATAGAACAAAGAATCATCACCGCACATAATTCTTCTCTAACATCAATTCTCAAAATCTAGACAACGCCACTAAAAGCAACGGAATTCTCTTGCACAACTCAACAGCAGCTACTTAAAAAATATCATCGCCCGGACAAAATCATATCAAATAATTATAAAAAATAATATATTTTTTTTTTAATAAGAAGTGTTGTGTAGTAGGAATTACAAAATGTGTCACAACAACACATAGATACCTTTTAAGACGTAGGTCCCACAACAACATGCGTCTTGAGGTATAGGTGGACGCTTTTTTTAAATCTTTGTGGATTGAAAGCACTCGAGACTATTGATTCGGGCAAAGCATTCCATGTGTACGATGTACGCACAAAAAAATCTCTTTGCATTCTATTACTATGACAGTGAGTAATCTCGACAGTACGACCGCCCGCACACACCGATTGACGAGTAAGACGGGGAAAAAAATATGTCTGAGGCATTATGGACCTGATTTCATCCGAGCACTGCTGGTGACGATATTTATAAAAAACAACGAGATCAGCAACAGTGCGACGATGTTGCAGGGAATCAAGACCTAATGTTAAATCTCGATCACCAACAATTCGTATAGCTCGCTTTTGAACAGAGTCCAAAAGAGCCAGGATAGTAACAGATGCAGCGCCCCAAACTTGACAACAATACTCCATACAGGGACGAATATAGGACTTATAAATGTGGAGTAATTGATGCGAAGTAAAATATTTTTTACATCTATTGAGGAGGCCGAGTTTTCTTGACGCGCTCTTTGCCATGGCCATTATATGATCGTTCCAGAGTAAGTCATTGGATATTGTGACTCCCAATAAACGAATGCTTTCACATTCGCGTATTTGGTCGTCACACATATTAATTGAAATATCGTTGGGAAACTCGGTCTTTGATCTGGAAACAATCAATAGCTGTGTTTTGGTGGAATTAAAATTGACCAAATTTTTGTCACCCCAATCGGCGACTTTTTTTAGGTCCTCGTTTACATTTATGGCAGCGTCTCTCCGGACGGGATTTATTCGTTCATGCATTTTACCCTTTGAAGATAGGGGGATGAATGACTTGTGCAGTGTACTATCATCTGCAAAACTGTTTATTGGGTTACTGGTGATTTGCAACAGTTCGTTGATATAAATTAAAAATAAAGTGGGAGATAAAACTGAGCCTTGGGGTACACCAGCGTTAATTAATTTGGACTCAGAAGAAAAGCCATCTATAGATACCGAGATGTATCGGTTAGACAGAAAATTTTGAATCAACTTCACGACTGCGGGATGAAAACCGTACGCAACGAGCTTGTTGATCAAGTTGGCATGCCAAATTCGATCAAATGCTTTTGAGATGTCTAATGCGATTACGTACGTTTCACCACCTTTCTCAAGTATGCTATTCCAAATATGTGCCACATAGTTCAATAGATCGGTTGTTGATCTTTTGTTTCTAAAACCGTATTGGCTGTCAGATATCAAATGGTTGTCTTCCAAAAATTTGGATATGTGTGAATTAATATAGTGCTCGTATATTTTAGACATGACTGGGAGTAAGGCTATTGGTCTATAATTTGAAATATCACATTTCGTTCCTTTTTTTGGGACAGGCTGGACATTGGCCAACTTCCAGCAGGATGGATAAATACCAGATTTATAGGATTGATAAAATATTTTGGTGAGGGTTGGTGCAAGTTCTTTTGAAAATGTTTTTAGAATAACAGGAGGAATGTTGTCCAGACCAGAAGCTTTGTTGTTGTTTAACCCCCTTAAAAGTTTTTCGACAATTTTGGGTTTGAAATGAAATTGTTTCATATTAACTCCTGAAGACTGTGTTTGGGGTGTTTCTTTAGGAGTTTCTAAAACTGTTGAATTTGAAGCAAAGCGTTCCGCGAACAATGTAGCTTTCCTTGCAGGGTCAGTAATGATTGAGTCACCATCAATGATAGGAGGGATAGAAGATTTAGTACCACAATTTAAAGAATTAATGGCACTGTAAAAACTTTTGTCAGAAATTGACATACTCGAAAGTTTTGCCGCTTTCGCTCTGTCAATCTCTGCTTTTTCGTTTTCGATTATCTGGTTTGATATTTTATTAGCCTTTAAATATTGGGATCGATTAACAGAGTTCTTTTTATGAATCCAAATATTAAATAATCTACGTTTGTTTCTAAGAGCCAATTTGGCTGCTTTCGAAAACAAATATTTTTGTTGGGGTTTCATTATTGAAAAGGGAACGAATTTGTTAATACCGAATTGAATGGTTTCAGTAAAGTTTTGAGCAGAAACATTTACATCGTCAGTATAAAAACAATGACGATCAAAAGGGAAACCTTGAAAAAAACTTCGGAGACCATTGGTGTCCATTTTTGAAAAGTGAAATATTTTACGGGATTTGGGAACTCTAGTTTGTAGCAAATCAGTTTTGATAACTGATGTGATTAGATAATGGTCAGAATTTCCAATACTACCCTTATCGACATTGACACTCGTAATATCTGGCATAGATGTGAGATAAAGGTCTAAGAGAAAACTTTTATCACCGCCATTACGAGGAGTGAAAGTTGGGCTTTTTACAATCTGCGTCAGGTCGTGCGATGCAGCAAATATTTCTGCCTGATTATATAATCGATTCTAGAAATAGTTGGTACTTTATTAAGTACTCGAACGAACTGAAGAATATCGGACGCGTTTGTATATTTTATTTTGTACACACATTTATAGTTGCATACAACAATGTACCACCTGTGTAATTCATGGTTCGTGTAGTTAGACACTAAAAATAAGATTCCATAAAGTGCGCGTATTATCATAAATTATTGAACTAGCAAACCAGTGCAATATATCTATTAACAATCTGCGTTTGCTTAATCTTAGTTTTGGGTTGGAGTACAGAGAAATCTTAACGTTATTTAATTATGCTTGCCAAATTGCGTATGTAACCATTGATTGTGTGAAATAAAGAATTTTGCATATATAAAATTCAAATTAATTATTATTTGCTAGTTCTAAAATAAGCTGTTCGATGTCTCCAATAACATTTTTAGCAAGGACACAACGCTAGTATTCAAAGAAAATAAATTCTATGTTTTATATCTGTCAAGTGACAAAATCAAAATATTTTCACTATCAAACAAAATGTCAAAATCGTATGTAAATATATTTTCATTTAAAACACAATAATAATTATGATTATTTTTAGATATGGACTTATTATTCCCGACAAGATAAATAATGAAAAAGCACCAATTGCAAATTTTTCACGCCCTTCAGTATTCGGTGATGATTCCGATTCTGACCCAGAAATCCGTTTAAAACCAATCAAAGGACCTGGCATAAATCAAAAGCTTCAAGCAAAGAAAATCAAAAAAAAAGCTTTAGAAGAGGATCCTACAATATTTCAGTATGACGAGTTATATGATGAGATGGCAGAGAAACGAAAAGAGGTAAGGAAAGCAAAATCGAATGAAGTGAAGGAAGCGAAATATATTGCAAAGTTATTGGAAACAGCAGAAAAACGTAAAAAAGAACAAGAACGACGAATCGAAAGACAGGTACAAAAAGAACGCGAAGCTGAAGGTGAAATGTTTAAAGATAAGGAAGCTTTTGTAACATCAGCATATCGGTTGAAATTAGAAGAAATGAAAAAAGCAGAGGAAGAAGAAAAACGTGCTGAGTATTTGGAATCAATCGGTGATGTCACTAAACAAAAAGATTTAGGTGGGTTTTATCGACATTTATATGAACAAAAATTAGGCGGAAAATCTGTAGAAGAAGATAAACCCAATGATAATGAAAATAAAGAAAAACCTGAAACTAAATTAAAAGAAAAAACAAAAGAACGTATTTACCGTAAACGTAAAACGTCACAAGATGAACGAGATGAAGAAGAACAACGGGAAGCTGTTAAAAAATTACATTTGCATTCAAATTTAGACGCAGATTCTGATTTCAGTATTGATGACTCGTCTTCAGATTCCGAAACTGATGAAAAAATAATCGACAATAATAGAATTGAAGTGAAAGAAGAAACAAAACCAGATAATTTTAAATTACCTGAAAAGCATACTCATACAGCAGTTCCAATAGATAAAGTTCCGATTAAGGAGGAGGATGTTGATGCAGATGATAAATCTAGTAATGAAAAGGATAAAGAGAAATCTAAAATCGAACCACTACCAAAACCAAAAATTGATATCTGGAAGAAACGAACGGTTGGAGATATCTTTGATGCCGCTGTTGAACGCTATTATGAAAGAAAATGTTTAAGAAACTTAGCATAATAAATTAAAATAATATAATAATTAGAATGCATATAATTTATTTCACATTTTAATAATTTTGTTTGTTCAAAATTAACAAGTTTTATAGTAAATTTATGGATTATTTAATTTCGCCAATTTCTTGGTAACTGAGTTTTTTGTTTAATACTTATTTACGTAATCTCGAAAGATAAGCTCTCATCGATAGCAGCTTATATGTGTATCAAACTCAGTTTTGATATTATATACTACTGTCGATGAAAGCTTAGTTTTCGAAATCATATATATTAAATAAACAACTCTTAAGTCTTAGTTAACAAGAAATTTGCGTTCCTGAATTTCAGTTTATTTTATTTGTTATATAAGATTCATGTTGATCCCTACAAATTTGGATACATCGGTAAACATAGGGTAGTCTTTTATGTTACATAGTGAATCTGGCCGCTGGCGTCATAATTCTTTCTGGTAGAACACCAATTAATTTAGGGAGGCTTTGGTGATTTTTGACAATGAATTTACCTTCACTATCTGCGTTACAAACAGCTGTTTCTTCTGCAACAAAAAATTATTATTCAAATTTGTTTCGTAAAAAATGTTTAATTGAAATACGTTTTTTTTAGCACAGAATGCAATTCCATTTACCGCGGATCCATAGAAATCTGAATCATTCGCATTTGAACATTGTTTTCTGCTAATCTCGTCATATCTAAGTAGGTTAAATTCCGTTTGCTTAAAAGTTAAAACGATCTGATCTGAGTCAAATCCAGAAACCAATCCACTATCTCTTATTCATCATTCCAATTTGGTAAACATGCGGGTGACACGTTTTCTGTTTGAGTTGTTGATTTTCTCAGTTTTACCACCGCTATATGACTAATACCAATCGCTTGGCTCATAATCAGGATGAACCGCTATATCGATTCTATATTGTTTGTTGCCATTTTAAGGAGGATATTTACTAATCCAAAATAATCAATAAAATTTTCTAACAGCAGTTGTAAGGTGGAAATAATATTTATATATTGTGTAACATATCGGCAGTTATAATAATTTTTAAAGTTACGAACGTTCCTCCACATTTAAAATAGTGTTGTTAGTTGTTACTTGGATTTATAGAAATTGCCATGGAAAGTCGATTCGATTTTGGAAGGAATATTTATTATTTACATTGTTGGCTATTAGAGCTTTGTTCTATTTCTTTTGTTTAAAATGATGAAATTAATACCATGTTGTCGAAATTCGATTGATTTATTAGCTGAGGAAGAGGAACTGCAGCAACCGATCTGTAAAGAGAAAAAATTAAATTGGCAGCTTATGCTTAAGGGCTTAATACAACTAGTAATCTTAAGATATTAAGTCTTTTCCCGGTTATATGGGCTGAAAAAACCAATGTCATGTAACATGACATGCCCAAAAACCAAATAAATATGTAAGATCTTCAATTAGAGGATCTATTAAAGAAAAACCAGATATACATGTTTTACAAAGTCTTACAACGTCAAATTAAATTTCACGATGAATACATGTCCACTTAATTTAACAACAAGATTTGGTACAACAATTGATGCAGTTTTTCAATAAATTTAGCAAATTTGTCATAAACCTCTAATCTCATATTTCAATTATGATAATAACTGAATTACTTCGGTCTGAAAGACATACTGAAAGAATTACTTCGGAAGACATACTGAAAGAATTACTTCGGTCTGAACAAATGGAAATAAAATGAAAGAAGTGTCTGTGGTTTGTTCCAAATGGATTAATGGAAGTGAAGTGGCTTGGCCTAAAAATTACAGGAAGGCAATTAAAAAACAAATAGATCAATCCGACGATTGGGTGGGATTTAATTGTGTAATTTTAAAGGGTGGAATTTCGAGTTACGATGAAGCGAAAAATAAAGAAATTTTTTTTTCAAAATTTTCCAATTCCGAGTGTGAGGAGTACACAAACAAAAATCAAAAACAGAAATTCTTAGCAAAGGATTTTAATGAAAAATTTAATGAATCTTCGAATTCAATTCCCACTGAGGTCCATCTTTACTCGGAAGAGGTTTTCAAGACAGATAACGAAAATGTAGGTGATATAACTGCAAACCACATGCAAATTATTACAATGGATAGTAACAATTCGTATCTTCAAACAATACCACATCTTTCCGCAATAAGTTGTGAGCAAAATGAATTCCAAGAAAATAATAATCGAAGTCACATTACAATTGATAATATGTCAACGCTTCCAAAAATGCCACCTCTTTCCATAATAAGTTCCTCCGAACTAAATAAAATCAACAGAAATAATAATGGCACTTGATTCCAAACGGCAAAGGCAGTTAATTCATATGTACCGTTATCTCAAAATCAAAATCCAATAGACACAATTGATACGAATTCTTCTATAACAGCGGGCGCTCCAAATTTGACTGATAATGTCGTAGAAGGCACCCCGGTTTATAAATCGAATTGTTTTATTGAAGAAGATGATAATACTTATTGTAATAATAATGCATTATTGAAGATAAACGGTATTTTGAACAAAACTACGACGCAATTAAAAGATTTTCAAACAAAAATTAAGAAAAATCGAACTTCTATCAAACAAATCATTCTGGAAAATCAAATAACTATCGAAAATCAAAAGAAAATGTTGGAAAATCAAATAGACATAAAAGAATGCCTGCAACATCATATGAAATCATTGCCAAAGCAAACTCAAACACAAATTATACAGGATAGAAACTTCATTTTACCGAACCTACCGATAAGGACAGTGGAAAATTTACTAACATTCAATAGTAAATTATCGGTGCAACAATATATGGACCAAATGGTACTAAAAAATTTATACGTATATGGTAAACATTTAGTTAATTATTTTTGGTAATTTCAGACTATTTATCTCTACAAATTTAAAGCAAACACGTTAAACAAAACCACAAAAAACATTTTTGAACATTTATTTGGTTACGAGTTACAGACAAAATATTCCTGGTCTGGACAGACGTCTTTCTCAAAAAGTAAATAATATTTTTCAAATTGTGTATTTTAAATTAAACTAATATTATTTCATTCCAGATATTCACAAATTAGTATTTGCAGAGCTGATTAACATACTAGAGTTACTAAGGGCTACAAATAATTATTTAAATCAACAAACAACTGCCACATTTATAGAGGTCAAAAATAGTGTTCAGGAGTTTTTGAAAAGGGCCAACTTCAGACACAAAAAGTCAATCAATCAACAATCAATCAACAAAACGTAAATTTTGAAATATATTTATAGTCCCTGGGCCCATGCCGATTTCATGTGATGATTACCACATATTTTATACTTCGCGAGGCGCCTGTCTTTGATCAGTTCGAAAACGTTTGTTCTGTCATTTTCCTCGATTCGGCCGCTTTTTCGTTCGAAAAGCTCCGAAAAACGCCGATTGCCCGCGATCTCATAAATTTCCTATTACAATTTTTTTTTAACTAAGTGTGGTGGAAATTTGTTTCACGAGGGTAAGCTTATCCGACAAAAACGTGTTAGCTATTGTCGTGTCCGACAGTTGACATTTTGTATGTTTGGGTTGTCAGACTCGCTAGATAAGGTTACCCCCGTGTTCTAAACAAAATTTCCAACCTCCATAGTTAAAAAAAAGTTCTAGTTCCCGGCAATCGGCACTTTTCGGAGCTTGCCGAACGAAAACGCGGCCAAATCGAGGAAAATGAGAGAAAATTTTCGAACTTATCAAAGACAGGCGCCTTGCGAAGTATAAAATATGTGGTAATCATCACATGAAATCGGCTTGAGCAGGGACTAGTACTTCTACAAATAAATATTTAATTAAAATAATATTAGTTTAGATGAAAATTAGTTCTTATAACGTGCTATGAATTACTTAGGAACATACTTATAAATATTTTTTTTAACTTAAAATAGAAACAAAGTAAATTATTTTCAAAACTAAATAACAATATTCTAAAGAAATTGAATAAGAATACTGAATTAATGTTAATTATCTTTTTTGTATATGTATATGTATTTTTCAGAAAGTAGTAATAAAGTAAAATAAAGTAGTAATAAAGTAAACAGTTTTATTAAACCTTTCACTTACGATTTCTGACTTTTAACCACACTAGGGGAAGATACATGTCGAATATAAGGCATATAATATCACCAGACAACCGGTCAGTTTTCTGTACGGTAATAACAACCGCGAAACGCCTTCCAAATCGTCGCTATTTACACCGTTTTTACACTGATAAAAGAGGTTGAAATAAATGGTTTTTTCTATAATTGTTCTAGTTTTTGTCAGACAAAACAACCGAAAAATAACAGATCGGCATTTTGGCGTTTAACAAGGATTGACGAATGCATTACAAATATTCGGTTTTACTACCGCTTTATGGATAGCCAAATGTGTGTAATACACTTGTTTCTAGTATAATGTGGTTGGTAATTGACCGACATATTAACCGCTAAACAACCAGATGGTCTTCGTACAGTCAAAATGCACCGCCCAAGGTCGCCCAAATTGTGGTTAAAATATGGTACTTGAGGAAACAGTTGTCTGACTAACAACTGAATGGGTCTTTAGTCCCTGATCGGTTATTTTATAATACTTTAAAAGTAAATTGTTTTCCGGTATATATATATATATATATATATATATATATATATATATATATATATATATATATATATATATATATGTATATATATATATATATATATATATATATATATATATATATATATATATATATATATATATATATATACATATATATATATATATATATATATATATATATATATATATATATATATATATATATATATATATATATATATATATATATATATATATATATACCCGGAAAACAATTTACTTTTAAAGTATTATAAAATAACCGATCAGGGACTAAAGACCCATTCAGTTGTTAGTCAGACAACTGTTTCCTCAAGTACCATATTTTAACCACAATTTGGGCGACCTTGGGCGGTGCATTTTGACTGTACGAAGACCATCTGGTTATTTAGCGGTTAATATGTCGGTCAATTACCAACCACATTACACTAGAAACAAGTGTCTCTATTACACACATTTGGCTATCCATAAAGCGGTAGTAAAACCGAATATTTGTAATGCATTCGTCAATCCTTGTTAAACGCCAAAATGCCGATCTGTTATTTTTCGGTTGTTTTGTCTGACAAAAACTAGAACAATTATAGAAAAAACCATTTATTTCAACCTCTTTTATCAGTGTAAAAACGGTGTAAATAGCGACGATTTGGAAGGCGTTTCGCGGTTGTTATTCCCGTACAGAAAACTGACCGGTTGTCTGGTGATATTATATGCCTTATATTCGACATGTATCTTCCCCTAGTGTGGTTAAAAGTCAGAAATCGTAAGTGAAAGGTTTAATAAAACTGTTTACTTTATTACTACTTTATTTTACTTTATTACTACTTTCTGAAAAATACATATACATATACAAAAAAGATAATTAACATTAATTCAGTATTCTTATTCAATTTCTTTAGAATATTGTTATTTAGTTTTGAAAATAATTTACTTTGTTTCTATTTTAAGTTAAAAAAAATATTTATAAGTATGTTCCTAAGTAATTCATAGCACGTTATAAGAACTAATTTTCATCTAAACTAATATTATTTTAATTAAATATTTATTTGTAGAAGTACTAGTCCCTGCTCAAGCCGATTTCATGTGATGATTACCACATATTTTATACTTCGCAAGGCGCCTGTCTTTGATAAGTTCGAAAATTTTCTCTCATTTTCCTCGATTTGGCCGCGTTTTCGTTCGGCAAGCTCCGAAAAGTGCCGATTGCCGGGAACTAGAACTTTTTTTTAACTATGGAGGTTGGAAATTTTGTTTAGAACACGGGGGTAACCTTATCTAGCGAGTCTGACAACCCAAACATACAAAATGTCAACTGTCGGACACGACAATAGCTAACACGTTTTTGTCGGATAAGCTTACCCTCGTGAAACAAATTTCCACCACACTTAGTTAAAAAAAAATTGTAATAGGAAATTTATGAGATCGCGGGCAATCGGCGTTTTTCGGAGCTTTTCGAACGAAAAAGCGGCCGAATCGAGGAAAATGACAGAACAAACGTTTTCGAACTGATCAAAGACAGGCGCCTCGCGAAGTATAAAATATGTGGTAATCATCACATGAAATCGGCATGGGCCCAGGGACTATAAATATATTTCAAAATTTACGTTTTGTTGATTGATTGTTGATTGATTGACTTTTTGTGTCTGAAGTTGGCCCTTTTCAAAAACTCCTGAACACTATTTTTGACCTCTATAAATGTGGCAGTTGTTTGTTGATTTAAATAATTATTTGTAGCCCTTAGTAACTCTAGTATGTTAATCAGCTCTGCAAATACTAATTTGTGAATATCTGGAATGAAATAATATTAGTTTAATTTAAAATACACAATTTGAAAAATATTATTTACTTTTTGAGAAAGACGTCTGTCCAGACCAGGAATATTTTGTCTGTAACTCGTAACCAAATAAATGTTCAAAAATGTTTTTTGTGGTTTTGTTTAACGTGTTTGCTTTAAATTTGTAGAGATAAATAGTCTGAAATTACCAAAAATAATTAACTAAATGTTTACCATATACGTATAAATTTTTTAGTACCATTTGGTCCATATATTGTTGCACCGATAATTTACTATTGAATGTTAGTAAATTTTCCACTGTCCTTATCGGTAGGTTCGGTAAAATGAAGTTTCTATCCTGTATAATTTGTGTTTGAGTTTGCTTTGGCAATGATTTCATATGATGTTGCAGGCATTCTTTTATGTCTATTTGATTTTCCAACATTTTCTTTTGATTTTCGATAGTTATTTGATTTTCCAGAATGATTTGTTTGATAGAAGTTCGATTTTTCTTAATTTTTGTTTGAAAATCTTTTAATTGCGTCGTAGTTTTGTTCAAAATACCGTTTATCTTCAATAATGCATTATTATTACAATAAGTATTATCATCTTCTTCAATAAAACAATTCGATTTATAAACCGGGGTGCCTTCTACGACATTATCAGTCAAATTTGGAGCGCCCGCTGTTATAGAAGAATTCGTATCAATTGTGTCTATTGGATTTTGATTTTGAGATAACGGTACATATGAATTAACTGCCTTTGCCGTTTGGAATCAAGTGCCATTATTATTTCTGTTGATTTTATTTAGTTCGGAGGAACTTATTATGGAAAGAGGTGGCATTTTTGGAAACGTTGACATATTATCAATTGTAATGTGACTTCGATTATTATTTTCTTGGAATTCATTTTGCTCACAACTTATTGCGGAAAGATGTGGTATTGTTTGAAGATACGAATTGTTACTATCCATTGTAATAATTTGCATGTGGTTTGCAGTTATATCACCTACATTTTCGTTATCTGTCTTGAAAACCTCTTCCGAGTAAAGATGGACCTCAGTGGGAATTGAATTCGAAGATTCATTAAATTTTTCATTAAAATCCTTTGCTAAGAATTTCTGTTTTTGATTTTTGTTTGTGTACTCCTCACACTCGGAATTGGAAAATTTTGAAAAAAAAATTTCTTTATTTTTCGCTTCATCGTAACTCGAAATTCCACCCTTTAAAATTACACAATTAAATCCCACCCAATCGTCGGATTGATCTATTTGTTTTTTAATTGCCTTCCTGTAATTTTTAGGCCAAGCCACTTCACTTCCATTAATCCATTTGGAACAAACCACAGACACTTCTTTCATTTTATTTCCATTTGTTGTTTCGATAACTGAAAACATTATCTGTAAATAAGCAGAAACATTTGTAAATAATATATTATGGTATGTAAATGATCCAGTTACATGTACAATTTAAGGAGGCAATGTAATTCAAATTCATGTTATTGACTATTATATATTAATTTATTGACAGTTAATTTTATTTGCAGTAAAAATGTAATAATGGAAAAAAAACGTAACAATTGTCATCGTCGTTTTTCATTGCGAATAATTTTTTTTTAACATCACTTACTTTCCATCTTTTAATACTTCCACTGGTCGGTGCATCAGTTTTATATATATCAAATTTGCTTGATGCAATTGGAAATTCATAAAAATCATATACTTCTGTAATTGAGGTACCGCAGAGAAAATCTGTTCCATCGACTTTTTCGCCATACAGAAACCCGGCAATTTCGCCAGACTTTGTCAAGAACCATCTATTTTTTTCAGTGTTGTCAATTTCCGTTTCTTGTAGAAGGATTTTGCAATAAATAATTTTACCGTCCTTTAATTTTCGGTTTTTAAAAATTGGAAAACCAACATTTGATTTTTCTTTTTCATCTAATTCGATATTGTTAATTTCTGCAATTCTATCGCATATCTGTTCGAGTGGTTGATTAGGTTTCCTGAGCAAACATTTTATTTTATACAGAAAGCTTTCAAAATTAAAAGCCGAAAAGCTATCCAAATTACCAAATTCCTTCACATCTTCTGCTAAATGCGATAAACAATGCATATTGTATGTTAAATGATGTTTCCCATATAGCAGGCCTACTCCTTCAATAAAATGCCTCAATATGTCATTCGCCAGGTCCACCTTTTGTTGCGAAATTTCAGGAAGGCATAACATTAAAACGCCAACATGTAAAAACAGAAAATTGTTATATTTATCTAACGATAAAATGTTCTTTAGTACAAATGGACCCACATATAACAAAAACGTCCTAAATTCTGTTGCCTTAAAATATCCTAAATCGGACAGTGGCCTTATTTTCCTTTGAAAATCGGTTGGTTGTGACTTTGAGATGTTGTTGATTTTGTTGGATATAGCTTTGACGCTTGCTGCATTTAGTAACGATTTTGGTTCGCCAGAAATCCACATTTGAAGCATTTTTTTCATTGTTCCTAAACAAACTAAATGCATGTACTCAAGTGGAAACTGTTTTACTGTGTTGATTGGAAGTTCTTTTATGATAGAATTAGTCTTATGATGTTCTTTATTTCGTCTTTTCCGAAACGAATCATCACTTCTTATTTGTGCAAAGCTGTCAATAGGAAACGACACACGGTTTTTTATAAATTCTCCTTCAACTTCACATTTAAGGCATCCAAAATAACCTGTATGTGATTTTGTGCCTAGAACAGCAGATCGTGCAGGGGCATCACATATAAATGACCTTAGTTTTACGTTTGTTTTTTTACCGGAGCTTACATAACCCTCCGATAAAAGTGTTTTCAATTCATTTACAAGTGGCCTTAAATATTCATTATAATCGTGTGGCTTATTATATCCATGATATACACCAACAACAAATATTTTGCTATTTTTAAAATTGCAAGCTTTCGCTAATATGGGCCAAAAGCAACTTTGGTTACTCCTTGTAATAGGTACTCCGTCAATATTAATATCTAAGATAATTTCTTCAGTTTCTGTGAAACGTAGAAGTGTTTCAAATGCAGATTTAAATCCAATATGCACATACTTTCCTGGTGGGACATCTAAAACAACTCTAGTTAAAGGAGTTTTTAGAAGAGTTCTGCTGTCAACTGGCACATAAAACCCTCTTGAATTTTACAAAAAGAGTAAAATTTCGTTTAATGCATTTGCTTTTATATTATACTTGACTGCCCAAGTTTGCAAGAATTTTAGAAGCGTTGAATGTTTTTTGATATCCTCATCTTCTTCTAAATCTGACAATGTTGCTTGCTGAATTTCTTCCTCTTTATAAGCTTCATTGCTAAAAATCGATTCCGATAAACTGGAGCTTAACTGTTCCTGAAAAACCTCACTATGAGATGAGGCATATTCTTCAATGTGATTCGGTATTTTCGTATGTAAAGTTCTTGTACGTGGTAATTTCAAATGACTTGTTTGCTTCAAAAGCCGTCTTTTAACTGATTGTGCAGATAATTGGTGTAGCATTTTGTATTTTGGCATTTTGTTACTATTTTATGTAATGTGGTTTGTTTCTTTTTTATATCGTTATATATATATATATATATATATATATATATATATATATAATATATATATATATATATATATATATATATATATATATATATATATATATATATATATATATATATATATATATATATATATATATATATATATATATATAAATATATATATATATATATATATATATATATATATATATATATATATATATATATATATATATATATATATATATATATATATATAAATATATATATATATTTTTTTTTTTTTAATAAGAAGTGTTGTGTAGTAGGAATTACAAAATGTGTCACAACAACACATAGATACCTTTTAAGACGTAGGTCCCACAACAACATGCGTCTTGAGGTATAGGTGGACGCTTTTTTAAATCTTTGTGGATTGAAAGCACTCGAGACTATTGATTCGGGCAAAGCATTCCATGTGTACGATGTACGCACAAAGAAATCTCTTTGCATTCTATTACTATGACAGTGAGTAATCTCGACAGTTCGACCGCCCGCACACACCGATTGACGTGTAAAACGGGGAAAAACATATGTCTGAGGCATTATGGACCTGATTTCATCCGAGCACTGCTGGTGACGATATTTATAAAAAACAACGAGATCAGCAACAGTGCGACGATGTTGCAGGGAATCAAGACCTAATGTTAAATCTCGATCACCAACAATTCGTATAGCTCGCTTTTGAACAGAGGCCAAAAGAGCCAGGATAAATATGTATATATATATACAGTGGTGATATTCGATGTATTTAACAACCGGTACGCATGGAAAAAAATATGTCATAGATATATATATTAACTTAAACATATCTAATTTTTAATTTAAATAAGAAATACAAAGTATATAATAGTATTAAAAATCTAATTAAATAATTGCAAAAGTAAATTTTGACTTTGGGACGGCAGAATAAGAACTGATTCTTTAACACCCTTGTCACTTGGTAGATGTTGTTCTTGTCTCAACCATAATTTAACATAAAATATGCATCAAAATCTTCAACAGATTTTTCCATAAAATCTATTGTTATTAAATAGCTTGTTGTTTTTATTAGTAATTGTTTTTTCTCTTGTAATTCTTTTCCTGGATTGATGTTAAACTATAACTGAGGTAGATCTTTATTTGATTTTGCCCGTATAACATCAATAAAATAATATTATTTTGAAAGAAAGTTTTGCAAGTTGAATTTATTATATAAATGTCCGTAGAGAAATCTATGAAATTCTACAATTTTTTGGGGGCTCGTCCGGGAAGAAGCGATAAGTCATCTTTGAAACAGGTCATCGCAGAATTTCATCACTAGATTTTACAGTTGTTTACAATATTTTTGGATTCAACATCGAAACGATATTGGCTTAGTAGTGGCACCTTTTTTAGATTATAATAATATCTAAGCCTCGCACTGGATTTAGAACTTCCTTGGATACAAAATTTTAAGAAAATTCTTTTATTTTCGGTGAAAATAGACGCAAAAATAATTTATTATTTTGTCCGGTATTTTGTGAAATCATAACGGTTTAACGTGTATGGCTTGTTTTGGAACAGTTGATAAGGAAATATTTCTACAAAGATTTCAATCGAGCTTAAATAAAATTTTCGAACCAGGTACGTCGAATGCAACTGATCTGGGAAATAAAGTTTACTGTAATTAAAAGAAATGCGACGCGAATTAAAACACATTAAAATCAATTCTAAAAGGAAAGATTCTGGCGACGATGAAAATCAGGCCCATGTTATTCAGGAGAAAGAATATATAAAGAAACACAGATGGTGGATGAGAATTAACAATATGAGGAAGCAATTCGATACAATGATGTCCAAAATTCTATAACAACATTTGATGGTAAATCGAATTACAGACTTCAATCTTTAGTCGAAGAGATCGAAAGTAGAATAAATGAATTGGACACACAGACAAAAGAAATTTAAAGCTGAAAACTAATCTAACAACTTTTAGAAAGTTTAAAGATCATCAAATTTCGGAATTTTATAAAAAATAAGCAGCGCTAGGATACATAGGCATTTGCCATTGAACAAAACGAACGAATTTGGTTTTTAAAAAAAAGACAACCGAATTTGACATATGGTTGGCACAAAAGAGGTTATAGTCACCAAATTTTTCTTTCGACGTATGACCAAACCAAAAGACGACATTGCTGAAGATGAGATGAGATGCTGGAGCTCCAGGATGGCCGAATTAGTAAGATCACTCTGTACCGTAATTCTTTGCTTGATTGATTTTAAATTATAACTGAGGTAGTTCTTTATTGAATTGAATTTTGAGCGTATATATCATCAATAAAATAAAATTGTGAGTTGGGGAAGGGCGAAAAATCTTTTATTGCCATTACGAATGCGGTACGTCGTATGAAAAGCACTAAGATTAAGAAACATTGCAAGTTCTTTTAAAATTTTGTAGTGCGCAGTTTTTGAATTATTGTCAACTTTATGTTGGTTATTTTCACGACACCGCTGGCATCTTTTCCCACATTTTTGTAGCTAACAACATTAATCCACTGGTATTTAGTATTAAAATAATTTAGTTCTTTATTATTCCAAATATGCAATAACGCAGCATCAATTAAAAGCATTAATTAATTTAAAAGTATCATACTTGCACGGTTCAATCATACAGCTTAATACAGATTTAGAGTAATATAGGTTTACTATTCACTATCAAAATATTTCTAGTATTAAACATGTATTTACAGCCATATATAAAAATAAAATAGCTATTTATGTCCCTAGGGCGTTATGTAGTTATTGCGCCCAGAAAGCGACGTAATCTAGCCCTATGAACCGAAGGATGGATGTCGCTTGATGGGCTTAATACCCAGTAACGCCAGTGGTGCATACAAGATTTAATGCTTCACTTAATAAGCTAAAAACTAAGAAAGAATCTAATTTGTTAATCTATATTGATATGCAAAAGAATACAAATGTGTCATAGTATACCAAGAAAGTAACTATTTTGAAGTTTAAAATAAATATTTGTTGTTTGTACGTTGCTATGTAAACAAATTCTCCTAAATTTTGTAGCATTCATAAAATCATAAAATCTACAAATTAATAAAATTCAAACCATTCATAAAATCTACTAGCAAATTGAGAGTTCTTAACTTCAACTCCTTTCATCCATTCACACACAAGAGAAATATTGTGAATGGAACCATCAACCGATTATCACGACTTACTTCATCATGCTTTACCGTAGACAAGAATAAACTCATATATACAATCCTACAGAATAAAAACTATCCAATAAAGTTCATTATCTCAACAATAAAAAACCATGTTATAACAAACAACAACGATCAATTACGCCAACCTGTAGAAAATCAGTCACATATTCTTGTTCGAACAAAACCTGATTGGTGAATCACAACAAAATTTGTCGGTACCAATACAAAATCAAGAGATCAAAAACGATACAAGAACTGTCTATACGTCCATCTCATATATTCCTAAGCTATCAGAAACAATCTCGCATATTTTGAATATATTTAACACCGATAACATCCACCTAAAAATTTCTTTCAAAATTATTAACACGATGAAGATGCATTGTTTCTCAAAACTCAAAGATAAAACACAAAAACGAAAAATGAGTAATATAGTTTACAAGCTGACATGTTTGTGTTGCTCACAATACATAGGACAAACACGCAGCTATCTTATCAATAGAGCGTATGGTTATAAATTTGATATAAAAAGTGCTTTTCAACCTGTAGTATCTCTAAAAAATCTACCAACCGAAAATAGCCTCAACGTACAAACAACAGACATTCAACAATCACCATGTTCACCAACATCTCCATCAATATTTAAACGGTGTTAACGGACATAAGTTAAGAATAATGATTTTTATATAATGTGTATTAATTTTAAAAATAATTTTCAGCTTTTGAGAAAGGTCAAATAAACTGACCGAAATAAATCAAGAATATAGTAAATGTCACCGAAAAAATTCAACGTGTTTCAGTTAAAATTAACCCCGTAAATTAAAAGAAAGGTCGTTGCTATTTTAATGAAATACAGTAAATTTTATTATAGATGAATCCGAAATAATGGAACAACTTCTTGCCCGCAGTTATGAAAAAAGATTTTTTTCACAATGGCGGTGAATAATACAGAAATTTTTACACATAACGAAATTTTTTTATTAAATTGTGTGATTCCCCTTTTTGATTATGTTATTTTATTATCCTATCTGCACAAACTAAAAGAAAGTTTAGAGACTTACCAATTTTTGGATTTTTATATATGTTTGCAATATTAATGGTAAAAACAAAATTTCTTCACAAAATTTACACACTAATTTAATTATTTGCTGCTAGCCACTTGTTTTCAAAACACTTGTTAGAATCGCACTGACGTAGAAATGTACATCATACGATTCTATTAACTCATCGTTACAATTTCGTTTCTGCCGTCGTATTTTTTCCGAGTATTATATTTTTTACCGATATTAAACTGACATAGGACGGACGGGACACTACACAACTTCAACGTATTTTAGCCGTTTGGATTACACATTATTTTTAATTCTAACGAGTAGCAGTAGACGAAAGAAGAAGAAAAAGATCAAGCATGGATAAACTTTTATAATTTTTGTGAAAACCAAACGGTTTTTCTGTCACCCGTACGAAAATCCTTGGTTTATGAATTTGTTTTGATTTCTCTTCCTTTTGAATATAATTAATTTAAGGTGCGGTGCGTTCGATTTGACTGAACTATCTGAAAAAAATAACAACAATTGCATATAATTTTTCAGTTGTTTCAGTTGCTTCAGTCAAAGACTTTAATGTTGATTGATTTAATATAATGGTTATATAAACTTTAATAATAATTCAATAATTCTTCAATAATTAACTTTAATAAGGAAGTGGAAATGAAATAAATTGATAAACCAAAAAATTTCATCTTGTCCATATAGCGCCCATTCATTTACAATAAGTGTTATGCCTTAAGTCGGTTTACGTCGGTTAAATGTGTGATAATGATAAATAATAATAAATAAATAACAAATTTGCAAACTAATATTGTGTGCTAAATTTAAATAAATTGATAATAATATTGGTTTCTCATAACCTTTTCGGTTCTAAATCATTTTATTTAAAGCACATTGAACCGACGTAAACTAACCGAAATGACATTACCACTACCAGAATCACGACAATAATTACACATGATTTTCAAATAAAAAAATTTGCATTTCTGAAAAAAACAAATATTTTGCTTTACATATTTTTGAACAACTGAAATTAAAAAATTTTTATTTTTTATTTTAAATATAAAATCTGTTTTTAAAAAATTAAGAAACCATCTTAACCCGATGTTTTCATTATCTTAGATTTATTTCGTGTTATATCGTGTCTATTTCGCTGCTTTACATTGTTTAAAAAACAGTGCAAGTTAATTTCGTATATTGTTCGTGTTCAAATCTGATATTTTTTGCAATATACTTTTAACGGACGTGAAACCGTATTCTAGTTCACGGTTACATTTTGTTTGTCGGGATATATATATATATATATATATATATATATATATATATATATATATATATATATATATATATATATATATATATATATATATATATATATATATATATATATATATATATATATATATATATATATATATATATATATTTATGTATATATATATATATATATTATCTATATATATATATATATATATATATATATATATATATATATATATATATATATATATATATACACCTATCCCCCGTTTTACACGGTAGATACGTTCCTGATAAAAAAAGTGTTAATCGAAAATATAAATTTTGTATGGAAAACCGTGTTAAACGAAAAACGTGGGTTTTTGGTCATTTTTTGGGTGAGAAACAGATTCGGTAAAACATAAAAGTACCAGTTTAATCACGATATCGACATAACAGTTAAATTGATTTTCAAAAAGAAACATGCAACATAACCAATGAGAAATTCACAGAAAAATAATAGTAACTATGCGTTGACCGAAATCAAACCTAACTTACCTTGATTCAGCTCGGTGCGACTTGGAAGTTAAATCTGTAATTAATAACTGTGATATCTGTTTAGCTAAATCTTGCAAACATCTTCATATGGACTTAAATATTCGTTGACAGTTCGCAGAAATCGGAGACCTAGTTTAATATTCGGATCATGTTGTTGTAAGTATAGTTGCATTATTTATTATCGTCTGGTATAACAGTTGCAATAAAGAAGCTTTAATTTTGGGTAGAAATACAATTTATCTATTTGTAAGCTACAAATCTTGAGAGTGACATGGAGCATTGTCCAGTAAAAGAAGAACCTTAAATATTATTTTGATTAAATACTATTTTACTTCTGGTACGTAAAAGTTATAAGACAAAACAATTAACAATGTGGCTTTAACCCAAGCTTTTGTATTGGCATTCCAATAAATGGAAAGATTTGTTCATTTCTTTTTACCTGGACGCTTTGCCACCTAAGCCTTATCACTCTTTAGTATTGAAAACCTGATCAGCAGCCAAATTCTGTAATTGTGAAGCGGTGAAGTGATAAGTATTTGAATGAACAGAAACGATGGAATTTTTAACGCTTCACCGCTTCACAGTTACAGAATTTGGCTGCAGGATAGTAAGATGTACCGGAATTAATTTCATTCAATTTTAGTGGGTACATACTGTTGTGCTGTATCTAAATCAGTAGATGCGCATTTTAATTTAAATTTTTGCAAAAAATGCCCGTGTTTAAATATTTCGAACCACACATGACTTGCAATAAAACTTAAAAGGCATTTTATTTGAGTAGATGGAGTAGATCTATTTAAGTAGATGGCAACTGTTTCACATTCCAAAAATTTTAAAGTCCTACTAGTTATGATATTGGTACCAATTGGAATAAGTCTTTGATATTAGTCTCAAAGCCATATCATTAATTTATTTTCCATTGTTTTTATTTTTTTTAAAAAACATGTGTTGTGTAGTAGGAATTACAATATGTGTCAAAACAACAAATAAAAACTTTTAACATCACGGTCACCGTAACAACATGCGTTCAACGATGTTGATGGAAGCTAATTTTTATTGTTTGTGTTCTTTAAATTTTTTTGAATTGATAACTAAACAATAAATCCAATCATTTAATAAAATATGACAGACCCTAATATTTCATTATAGGATAGAATAAGGTCTCACTGCTATTGCCAGTGTTGCATAATATCTCACGTTAACTCGTATGTCA
>OY856187.1:190913015-191031802 GCA_963693315.1 Diogma glabrata | reverse complement strand
TATATATATATATATGAGCAATTTCACGAAGGTTCAACAACGTTTTGACTTGACCTTTTTTAATTTTGATTATTCTTTGTTTATAGATAGTCTTTGATAAATAAAAAATACAAGTTCTCTTAGAATTTTTTTTTTCGACCAGGGGTCTTCACAGGGTGCCCCTCAATTTTTGTTATTTTGTGATGTGAGTGCATTTTGACGAGCGATTGTAGAAAAACTACTCAATCGATTTTCATAAATGATATGTCGTTGAATAGGTATTAGAACAAAGTTTTTAAAAATGTACACTGTTAGTTTTTTGAAATAATTTTTAACGGTGTAACATAAGAAAAAAATGGTGTAATTGAAAAAAAGATGGCATAGCCTTTTTTTTTTTTTTTTTTTAACTAAATTGAAGCTTATTTTATATCTAACCACTTGTGAAAGTTTAGGACTAGCATCATTTTTTGTTGTCGGGAATCAGTTTTTTTCGTTCTGAAGGAAAATTATAAAAATGGCGATTTTTAGATTCAGATTTTTTTTATGTTAAATATCAAATATTTTATTATTAAATGAACTTTTTAAAAAGCAATTTCAGTCAAGTTCAGCAAAATTTTGCGACATTTTGACTCGACACTTTTTAATTTGGTTTATTTTTAGTTTATAGATAGCCTTTGATAAATGAAAAATACGGCTTCAAGTAGAATTCTTTTAAATATATATATATATATATATATATATATATATATATATATATATATATATATATATATATATATATATATATATATATATATATATATATATATATATATATATATATATATATATATATATATATATATATATATATATATATATATATATATATATATATATATATATATATATATATATATATATATATATATATATATATATATATATATATATATATATATATATATAGATATATATAGATATATATAGATAAATTTTTTGTCTCCGCTTATCATATATAGTCGTTTGGCACAAAAATTTTTCTGAAATTCCGAGATGAAGCTCATTGCAATAGGTAAATTTTTATATGAAATCTACCTAAAATTAGACTAACTAAGAAAACTAAATTTTATAAATCTAAAGGTACAAAACAACCACACAGCATTTTCTATCATACGATGTTTTATAATATGTTTTATGATATATGATTCTTCTATCATGTTGTTACTTGTTATGTCTGGTTGATAACATTCCATTGTATTTCTAGTTATGCTATTTTGCATTGATAGCACTTTTCGTGAGAAAGCAGTTTTGTTATATGACTTGATGATACTATGGGACTATAACTCCTCCCTGGGGTGATGAAAAGTCGTCCTCGACTTTTGTTACTATGTCGGCTTTCCTTAATAGGTCATTGTATGCTCCTTTGGTATTTTCCAGGTTAATTGGACTTTGCACTGTTATCGATTTTGTTATCGAGCATTTACACAGGCACATATACGATTACATATATGGATGATAATGATAAACCTCCTGAAAGTGTCCATATCCAATTTTTGTGATGATATTGCTTCAAAAAAATTGTCGTAGCAGTTTCCTGTTTTGAATGGTATCCTGTTCGATTGCTGTTATGTTCTGAACAATTTTCATTTTCCTTACTATTTGAATACTGTGAAGTGCTCCCTGGATTTCCTCATTCTCGGTTTTGATTTCATAAGCTTGAAATTCTTTGTTGTTAATCGTGGCTGTACAATTATTGATTGTTATCAAAAAATTTCCTGTTAAATTTCTGTCATCTGGTCCACAATTAGTAACTATTTCGACGTTCTTTCCATTATTTATTAGTATTTTACCATCAGATATCCATTGTATTGCTGTGTTGATCTCCCATGTTACTTTGCAGCTGCCTTGATTTCCAAAAACTAGTGGTTTTATGCATTCATCCTTAAATTCTTTTAGATCTGTATGTTTTTGGACAAAACTGTCGTAGTTGATGGTGGTGTATAGCTTCTGTCTGTTTTTGATGAGGTATTGTGGGTAACTTTCGATAATGCTGTTGTTTACAACTAGTGGAGTAAGTTTTATTGTTGTTGATATAAAATTTTCCAATTTTGGTACCTCTAATATGTATAATAGTGTTTTCTCACATATAGCAATTTTGGGTGTTACAAATTTTAATGCTTCGTCTGGAATTGTTATATTTACTCCTTGTTCAGTCAAAAGATTTTTTAGAACAATGATTTCTTTCAACGAAAGAACTTTGTTGCTTGGCAGTGCTATTTTGGTTCTTACTATTGCATCTTGGATGTCCTCAATAATTGCATCGATGGTTTCAATTTGTATAATTGCTGTCATAATTTCTAACTCGCTCAGAACTATTTTATTGGCTATCGATGTGTTGGTTAAGACTGCATCTATTGTTTTTGTTAGTAACTGAATTCTAATGTTGATCTGCTCATTGACTTGGTATTGTTGATTGTTTTCATTTATTAGACCATTCATTGTAGCATTGATTAACCTTAAGTCGTCTGCATCTGGGCTTCCAGCAAACCATTTCCATCCTGATCCCAATGCATCCCATCTTCGTTGTCGGAGACGTTTTGGTGGTTTTATTTGTAGTAAGTTGTTATGTAACCTTTTACATTTTTCCTTAACCATTGTATACAAATCAAGTTCATTCTTATCTATCTTATCAACAATATTTTTCATCATTAACTCTATTGTAGTTTCTAGGTTTGTTATATTAATTGGGTGTATGACCCTTATGATCCCTGTTTGAATTTTTCATACGTTTATTTTTTCTAACAGTATTGGATCTTCATGCAAATTTTTTATTTCCAATTTTGTGTATTGATACAATTAAATATAGTCAAAATTAATAACTTTTTTAAAGTAACCATGTTTCAAATTAATAAGTAAAAATTTCAGTATACAATACTACAATACAATATTTCAATTCAATATTCTTTTTAACTTTAGATTTAATTTTATTTATTATTGATGATAATATTATCGATTGATAAAACTGTTTTCTAAAATTTCTAATATTAATTAATTTTTATGCAATAAAAATTTCTAATGAGAATTTCTTTTATTTAGAATTTTGCTTTTATTTTCTTGTTTTTATTAACGAAATGAATTTATTTTTCTCAAAAAAAAACACAAAACTTGAAACATATTACTACCAAACTGTAAAACCTAAGCGGGTTGTTTTTGTTTTGAAGCCATGTAACAGAAATAATCTATATTCAATTCAAACCACATACAATTCTTGTACCAATCCACATCCATCATATCTAATACCCATGCAATCTCTTTCCAAATCCATATTGAATAACAATGCTCAATCCAACTCAATTTATACACAATCCATATCAAATCCATACAAAAAAACCCTAGTGGTTTAACTGAAAACAAATGAAAACAAAAAAAAAACCAAACAAGTTTTACTGAAATTTACGCGACAAAAATTATAACGCAAGAAAAAATATCCAAACTCACAAAAAAAATCTACAAACACCAAGGTCTTTGTTTCAAGCGCCATGTAAACCGAAATTCAAAAAACTAAAGGGTCCCTTCGTTTCGTGCGCCATGTAAATTGATTTGGACCTTTATAACGAATAATTGTATTACATTACACCGGAAAGCTAAAAAAACTATATGAAAACTGAATCTGCGACAAACTAATTACACTTCCCAGCTAGCACAAATTTGTAGCAACAGAGCTAATGTAACAAATAAAAGAGTCACAAGTTAGATATGTAACGCAACTGTAGCTCCATTGCGACAGAAAAAGCAGAATTTACGGTATATTTTGATACAACTATGGTCGCAATTGGGCGACAAATGTGTTATAGCTATGTTTAAAATGTGCTGTTGTAACAAACTAAAGTTGCACGCAGCAAGATGAAACAACGAATGTTTTTTATCTTTGTTGTATATTGTAATGTTTTAAAAATGTTTTTAATAACTATTCCTTTACATGATTTTTATTGAAATAATTTGTAAGTTTTATAAGTTATAAAAGTCAGACATAACTCAATAAGTACTTGAAAATGAAAAATTTCATGATTTTAGACCAAAATTTTATAACGGATGCCATTTAGTCAACGAGTGTGGTTGTTTTACCTCTGGAAAATTTACGCGCCACCCAAAAGTTGAAAATTCGGAAAATAATTGGAAACCAGGAAAATTTGTGAATTTTTATTATAACCATAACATCCACAAATATATATCTAAATACATTTTGTAACGCTCCTAGTGTCATATTGTACCGTAAATTGTTAAAGGAAATAAATAATACTATGGTAAATCGCATTAGACTTTTCTCAAATAAAACCGCATGGCGTAGGAAATACATAGAACAACGAAAAATATAGCGAACATACAGCTTCAAGACAGATTGCTTCCAAAGTTCTTGAAACTAAATAAAAACCTCATTGCAGCGTCCCTGTTACTAATGGGCTATCTAAAATTATAGTACTCGATTCGTTTTTTTCTTCTGTCATTGCAACTGTATAACAACCTCATTGTAGCATCCTTGTTTTTTCTGTCATTGCAACTAAATAAAAACCTAGCTGCAACGTCCTTGTAACATTAATTTGAGGAAAATATGTGCAGTCACTTCAATGTTGCTAGCTCGTTACTGGATTTGTGACAACTACAATAAAATAACATTTTTTTAGATGCGTTACAAAAATATAAGTTTTACTAACGTAAATTTAACTTAAACATAACTTAAACAACTTCTGCCTTTGCAACTTTTGTGAAACATTTTAACAACAATTGTATTTTTCCGTAACAAAATAAAAACAGCATTGTAACTGTGCCGAATGATTTGTTGCCAATCGCTAAGTCGAAACTGTAATATAACCCATATGTGACTAAATTTGTTTCAAAAAACTGAATTGCAATCGAAGTGTAACATATTTATGTTACAAATCGAAATCTGTGCTAGCTGGGTTGGAAATCTCTTATTTTACGAATCACAGAAAAATTGTAAAGAAACTTATTAATTGCTAACAAATAAAATAATTTAGTTAAATACAAATCAAAAATTATATAAATCAAAATTCAAAAGAAAAGCTTATATTAATTTATCTTGAATGTTGTCTTCACATGTTCTATTTTACGTCTTCGTTTATCTTCTGTGATAACTCCGTTTATTAACAATTCCCGAGACATTTGATTTAAAATAGTAAGTATTGCAGTTTTCTTAAGACGTATCCTTAACGGTGAACTTTGATCTAAACAATTTTCCTCAAAATGCTGCGAACAATTACATCATGCTACTGCGGTTTCCAAGGTTTTAAATTACTAAATTTAATGCTTTTAACCATGCATTTAAATATTTTGTATCGGTTGGAAATCTATTCAAAATTTCATAACTATTATTATTTAATTAACTTTGCAAAATTTTAATGTTTTCAAATTGTAAATAACTGCATGTCCAAATAAAACACAACACGTCCAGATAACATTATTTTTTCCTTAAAAAACTTAAGCTTTCGATTTTTTTTGGTTCTGTCATATTTATATATATAAAGATTTTCTTTAGGCTTAAAATCTCAATTTAAATTATCACTAAAACGAATTATGTTTTTGAAATGTCACAAAATACAAACTCAATATTCTGGTATAAAATTTATATATTTTTAAACAATTTATAAATGAAAATAAACAAATATTGAATTAATAGAATTTATTAAGAACCATTATTATAGTTTATTAAATTAAAACTTTAATTTTGCGATCACAGACAATTCTTCGATTTCAATTTATATACCAATTGAACACTTGAAAATTATATACTAATTGATTCGAATTTTACTAATTGATCCGATCCAAACAATTTGATCGTTTATATATCATATTATCATCGATCTTCTGTTTCATTTTCCATCAAGTAATTCTCCTGTTTTTTCAAATACAAAAAATGATCTTGCAAAACTTGTATTTTTAATTGAAATTAAGTTTTTTTAAATCATCAAAAAAATGTTTAAATGTTTAAATGTACAGTGGTACAGATAATACAATTGAAGAAAATTAATAAAATTATTATTGAATTTGAAAACTACTATTTTTAGAACAAAAATTGAAAATAGTCCTTATAGTGTTGTAATAGGGCAATTTCGAAAAAACCAGAAGTACAATAGGTCTAAGTCATATTGCATATTTTGATAAAGCTCCTGTCGTGTGCCACATAAATAAATAAGAGCTGAATCATTAGTATAAAGAAGCTTCTCTTTTAAGAGAAGGTCACACATTCACGGGTCACACATTACAGGTCACGCAGCATCAGCATAACGCAATTTTTAATGACATAAATATAATCGGGAATTCATTACGTATTTTTATAAAGCTTGTCCTAGGTTGCTTGACCCAGCTAAAATGAAAACAGTTAAAATTAAAAGCTTACTATAACCTAAGAACAGATTATTACATTTTATAACTAATATTTGGTCAATTATTGCAAGGAATAAACTCAATTTACTGAAATCCATTTGATTTTATATCAAATATTTTCATTATGTATTTGGACAATTGAACGATACAAGTTAAAAATAACAGACAAAAAACATGGGCAGATAATGTGAAGAAGTAAAAGTAAAATAAAATAAAATAAAAACTTAAAAACAAAATAAAATAAAAATAAGATAAATAATAAATTATAATTAAGAGTAAAAAAATAGGTAGGGAAAGAGAGAGAGAACAAAACAGTGAAGAAAATTTTTATTTAGTAATTAATATTTTTATATGTATTTGACTAGCATATTATTGGATGTTCTACATCTATTTGTTAGTTCTTTAAATGAATGAATAAATAAATAAATAAATAAATAAATAAATAAATAAATAAATTATGAAGATAACAAAAAGTATCGGTCCTAACACAGATCCTTGAGGTACTCCTTTTAGAAGGAATTATATGAACGCAGTCTGTGTTATCAGTTTCAAGTTACAAGTTTATGTTTTTTAGCAAACTCTTTTGTGTTACTACCTAAAGAGAATTAAAAAAATTGAATGTCCTAAAGTTACAAGTTGTAGTGTAAAGAAGTAGTCAAAAATGACATGACTGCATGCAATATTATATTAATAGAATTATTACATTATTTGTGGACAAGAATGTTTTAGAATTTAGTATGTTGACCCCTCATCAAAATTTTCCTTGTCTCTTTTCAGGTTGAATTTAATTGCATTGCGTGGCGCATTGATGCTTCAAATCAGTACAGTCCTGACGAAATCTGGACGTATGGGTAACCCTGCTATGATTAGACGTATGGAGATTCATAATCAAAACAGTACTATTATATAAATGTTCGTAATCTTGGACAACGCATGATAATATAAAGTTTCACTCGCTTGTGTTGTTTATAATTAATTCTAAATAAGCCACGAACATGAAAAAATAAAATATATATATACTACAATTTGAATAATCATTCCAAATTTCACATTGACAATCACCCTGTAAGATAAAAAAAATCTTCCCCTGGTTTTGAATAGCGAAACTAGCTAGAAGAAAAAGCTCATTTAATTTTTTATTACAGCAGTGACATCTATTGATTTTATATGCAAAACAATATTTTGTTATTTCAATAAATTATATCACCAGCGTTGCCACTTGGATACATTTGTATCCATTTGGATACATTATTTGAAAAATTTATTAAATGGATACTGGATACAAAAAAATCACAAAACTGCTAGAATGGATACATTTTATTAATATGCCTTTAGCTGTGTTGGATTTCCAAAAACTTTGAAAATGTTTATGAAATTTGTTATATTGTTCGTCTATTCTCTTTTTGTGGAAGAAAAAGTATCAGAAATTGGCGAGCAGTGTAACTAATTTTAAACAGTTTTTGAAAATCGATCACTTGTTTTTTAATAATTTAAAAGAAAACCATATACAATTGTCTGAAATAAGTATGGGATATGCAGTACAATCATTTTTCGCATACAATAAACTGGAAAAAGAGGAATTTTTGGAGGTGACAAAAACTGTGCAAAAAATGTATATGGAATTTATTCATCAAATAAAACACATATAAAAATCATCAGATAAAATTTGAATTAATGTGATTTTTTTGTTGTTATATTATAAATAAATGTGATCAGGATACTGAATTGTACTAAACATATAATGTAATTAGTCCTTTAGCAATATCAAATAATCATGTTTCATTTTTTCAAAAAAGTGGATACATTTGGATACATTTTTTTATAAAATTGGATACATTTTAATTTTTTTGAGTGGCAACGCTGATCACAAAAGAAAATTATTTAACTTCATTTTTTGTTATCTAATCAAAATTTCTATTTCATATATTATATCAAAGAAGAATGAAATTAAAAAAAATCGTTCAAACAAATAACAATTATTATCAATTTTTATTATTATTACTACTATTTGTGTTAAGTTATATAAATTTATTTTACACAAAAAAACATGCATATAATAAATATTTAAAAAGTTCACAAAAGGTGAAGAAGGAAAAAAAGAGATTACGAATAAGAAAATGAAAATAATATATTAAAAATATTTTGTTTTCGTCTTAAAACATTTGATGATGCATTTGAATGCAATAAAATTTTTGAACTTATTTATTTAAATTTATAAATGCAAAACGATAAAAAAAACCGTCTGGCATATTGATTTGTTTTCAAGTTTCAGATTATTTTAAAGATTTCATGTGAATTGGTGAGACGGTAAAATTACTTTGTAGAATAATTTAGAGCGGAATTTTTAGAAGTTTAGTTTCATTTGATGGAAAATAAAACTTTTTGACGTCACAGTTTTAGATAAATCAAGAGGATACTAAGAAATCATTTTTCCAAAGAATTGGAAAATTTGAAAGAAAAATATTTAGATATTATAGGTTGGTTTTGTATATGTTTATAATTGAAATGGTTGATGGAAGTTCTTGTGTAGACAAAATACGCGAAGGTAGGATGGGGAAATAAATAGTTTTTATGTTATGAATTATGATACCATTTTTTACTAGATATTGATGAAAAACGTGTTCTAGACAGAGTTGTGAAAACTTTACCATTTTTGATTTTCCTAAAACTTGGCATATAAGTAGTATGGACAAAATAAAAAATACAACTTATTTTAAAATTTTTTTAAAGTGCATAGTTTGAGCGGGGCACCCCAACATGCATGAAAAATGAAAATTCTGCCAATCCGATGTAACTTTGAAATTAAATTGCTCAAGAACGGCTATACTGATTTCATCAAACTTTTTTTTGTTTGATAGATGATTAGTTAGTCCTTTGAAAAAAAATTAGTTAATGGTTTTTATAATTATTTTTAGATAAAAATATTAAAAAAACATGGCGCTATGGACTCGAAGATCAATTGGAATTTATTTAATTTTTTTTCTGAAAATAGTTCTATTCTTACTCTAAAATATATCAAATTAACTCAGAGGCGTTAATTTTTGTTCTTGAGATATTTAATTTTAAAGATTTTTAGTACGACTGAAATTCGAATTTTTCTTCATTTTTTCAAAAAACTTCCATTAACAAAAAATTTTAAAATCAATTAAATTTTAACTTTTTTTTTACTTCACCACAATTTTAAATTGTGTGAAGTAATGCAATCTATCGCAAAAAAAAAATCTTACATACCCCAAATTTTAATTTTTCTTTTGTTTTGGACCATCCTCTATCTAAATAGCCAAAAAAAATTTTGGTGTACGTCTGTGTGTGCGTGGGTGGGTGAGTTTTCTGCATATGATATTGATGAAACTTTGGCAAATGATACAGGTTCACTTAAAAATGGAAGATCTGGATTCATTTGAAATTTGGACAAAATGGCGGGGGGTCTCCCGAACACCTCTAACTTTAAATCTTGAATAACTTCTGATTCCGGACTATGATCTTATTGAAACTTAATATATAAGGTTTTAGTACTGTTTCCAATATTTCTGCATACCAACTTCCGGTTTATCACTTCCGGTTAAAAAGTTTTTTTTTCAGGTGTTTATCCCTACTGTAGCCTACAATTACCGATCGGTTTTCATGAAACGCAGGTAAAAGCTTTTAAATAACATGAGAAAGGTTTTATCAGCTTTTGGAGCACATTGAATAAAGGGTTTGGGGGTCCACCATCCAACAGGTGGTTTTTTCCACAAAGTTTTTATGTTTGTTGGGAGCATAAAACATTCATTCGTGAATGAATTTTGATGACACTTTGGAAAAAGATGCAAACATGTATGACAAGGAACTGTTTAGTTTTTGAGCGATAGTGAACAAAATGGTCCTGGAGCACCTGTTTTTTTTAAAACTCTATAACATCTGTACCTGATAAGCGAACTGGATGAAACTTGGTACATGAGTATGTAGTACAGTTCACAATAGTTCTGCATCCCAACTTCCGGTTTTTCACTTCCGGTAAAAACTTTTTTTTTTGTACTTTTTTGAAGGTTTTTCAGTGTCTTTATGCACACTACAGCCTACAATAATGAAGTGATTATGATGAAACTTATGAAAAGGGTTCCAATTAGTGTGAGAAGATAATTATCATCTTTTGGGACACATTGATCAAAGTGGTGGGGAGTCTACCATACAAATGCTGACTTTTCACACTTTGTTTTTTAAGTTTGTTGGGAGCATAGAGACATCGTTCATTAATTTATTTCAATGACACTTTGAAAAACGATGGAGACTAAGTAACAAAGAACTGATTAGTTTTTGGATAATATTGGAATAAGTGGGGCCCCCCAGAACACCTGTTTAATGTGTCACACACCTGTTTAATGTTGTTGGCAGCACACAGCATTCGTTCGTGAACGAATTTTGATGACACTTTGGAAAAAGATGCAAACATGTATGGCAAGAAACTGATTAGTTTTTGAGCGATAGTGAACAAAGTGGTGGGCGGTGTTCCATACACCTGTTTTTTTAAAGCTCAATAACATCTGTACCTGATAATCGAATTGGATGAAACTTGGTACATGAGCACTTAGTATGATTTACAACAGTTCTGCATCCCACCTTCCAGTGTTTTACTTCCGGTAAATTTTTTTTTCACCGAAAGAAAAAATCTTGGTTGATTCAAACATGTTGCATTGTTAATCGAAAATTAAGTGAAAATTGGGAAACTAAATACGTTTGTGATTGAATCAACCAACGCTCCGTATTTAAATTAACAATTTAACCGTTGTTGATATATTTTTTTATAAGTATCACAAACATATTTGATTTAACCATGTTTGTTGTTGAGTCAATTATGATTTAATTTTCAATTGACTACAAACGTTGTAAATTAAAAATTAGACTAAAAATAGTGATATTGAATACGTTTGTGATAGAATCAAGCAATACGCCATATTAAATCTTTTGGTTTGGTACATCTTTGTTTTGTTTTTGCTGCTATCGATGTTTGTATGGGTTCGTTTTTTTCGTAAATATAATATTTGAAATTTTTTATATTAGAAGTATGTATTTCGTATCAATCCCGACAAACATTTTTATATGCATAAAGATAGCGTTCGTATATTTACGTTCTAAATAGGAAATGTATGAGTGTGATTTTGTTTGTAAAGGATGCGTCCATTTTTTCGCCATTTTTTTAATGATACAATTTAAAAGACCAAAATTCGGAAATCAAAAAATTTAAATATTTGAATTATGTGTAGAAAATTATACTAATTTTCCATAATTTTCTCACTATCATGAAAAATTAAATTAAAATATCGATAAATGGACATGAAACAAGACAAATAAAAAATATTAAAAATATATAATAATTTTTTTAAATCACCAAAATTAATTATAGAAAGAGCCTGTTTCATTAACGATATTTTTGTTATAACATTAACTGAAAAATTTCTTTCGCACATAATTTTATATGCAAATAATATGAAAATTATTTAAATCAATTAAACACATCTAAATTATTTCCTAAAGTAAAATGTTAAATAAAACCAGCCATGTTAAAATATATAAAAACTTTTTATTTTTATATTCTTTTGTTTATTATTTTTCTTTATTTTGTTTATTAGTGTCTTTTCTTCTAGTTTTTTATTTTAACAAACACAATAATTTTCAAACAAAAACATGAACAAACTGAACTGAAAAATATGAAAAAGAAAAATTGATCACGCCGTGGTTGATTTAAATAATGAAAATTGTTACGTTTTTTAAAATAAATTGACAATGCTACATTGGTTAAAATAAACACGTTCGTATTAGACGCAAAATCAAACAAGCTTTGTAGTTGATTCTACCAACGTTTTTTTTTCGGTGTGTTGTAAATTTATATTTTGTGATTTTAAATCAAAATTTAATTGACAATTCAACTCACTAAATAAAGTTTCGATAAGGTCCAATAAAAACGCTTCATTTACTATTTTTTAACAAATCAAAACGAATTGTTTCGATTATTTTTCTCTGGTGGGAAGGAACAGCGAATATTTTCGGCCTACTTAATATATTAATTTAAAACAAAAATTCACATACAAAATTATGTGAAAATGCAATTTGCAAATAGTAAAAATGTCCGTTTTCATTCATAAATGATTGCATGTTTATGTTTATTTGTCAAAAATAAATTACAAATTTATAACATTTATGCGCCTACTAAGATGAAATAATATTTTATTATGTATGATTATGTTGTATGAAATAATGTTACTATTTCTGTTCGTTAAATTGTCTGCTAAATACAACTCGTCATCAAATTATTAGTCGATTATTTTTCAACATTACCAATCATGCCATTTGAGGTTAAAAATTTCCCTCGTGCGCTACGCGCACTCGGGACCTCAAACGACATTCGTAATAATGATTATGAAAAATAATCGACTATTATTTGACGACTCGTGATATTATATATGTATATTTTAGCGAATTTTTATTATTCAAATAAAATATAAACTGTCCTTTTCATCTTCAAAAAAATAGTGTTAAACATACAAATCAAACTAATTCCAGAACAACGGGAAATCTCGGGATCCACCTTGATTCCCGGGATTTCTCATGAGTCTTTTCACTGCGGGCATGGTATGGTATGCGGTTGGCATTGTATCTTCGGATATTCAGAGACGTTAATTTATAATTTATTTAAATTAACACTAAACATGTTAACCTAAAATAAGTTAGTATAAAAAACAAAAACAAAAAAAAAATTTTTACTTTTTACTCTTCCTAGAACCAAGTTCCAATACGGTTTTCGAAACAAAATATCAACAACCGATTTATATAGCCAATTGTCGGCTAAGATCGTTAACGGTTTCATTTGATCATCGTTTAAAGCTGTGTGACCATCATTTTGTTCATCACTGTGATGTAATGTATTGGTGTACATAAATAAAACATTCATAGTTATAATACCATTTATTATTTTTATTTTATAATAGTGCTGTTAACAATTATATGGTTTCTTTTTTTTCTGACGTGACGATCATGCTACCAACCTATACAGTAAATTATATCTAATGTTTTAGTTTGGCTCCTGTGTTTTTCATAATTCATTGTTTTGTATTTCTGTATATACATAATACAACACACCTTCCCCCTAAACGACTTTATTTTCTTATAGACAAAAAAATTTGAAAATAATATATATTATTTTAAATACATTATGCACATTGAATTAGTAGTAAAACTTCATTTTATTATTCGTTATTTATAATTAAAATAACTTATACTGCATTTACAGCGACATAGCAAATTAGTAGATGTAATTTAAATCTGCACTGTAAACACTTTTTATTTTAAAATCTTGCAACAAATTTGATATCTAGGCTTACTACCATTACAAACGATTCAAATACTTACGATTTAAATTACAATCTACGTTGTAAACTCATATTAAATATGAGATGCAGATTATAATATACTATCTACTAATTTGCTATGTCGCTGTAAATGCGGTATTATATACAAATTATGTATTATTTTCAAATTGTTTTAACTTCAACATTAGCTATTTCAATTTTATTACAACAATTTTTTTAAACAGATATATTAATCTTTTAAATAGGAAGGTGGTTCAATGTTTCTTCCTAACCAAGATTGGCGTGAGAGAAATTGTAAGATGTGCTTGGAACATTGGCATTATTAAACAGTACTGGTGAATTCAGATTACAACTATTTGTATTATATACGTTAATCGGATTTCTTTGCTCTGGTTGATGACACGTCTCACCAAAATCATCTTCATTATTTCAATTCGGTTGATCCGCCGATTTTCGAATATGGAACTTATTTCTTCTTAATTCATTTCCCGTTTCATTTTTTATTACATACGATCTAGAACTTTAGTGATTACTAACAATTTTAGCTAGAATCCATATATAGTTCTTTTAATATGTAATATTATGGCGTGGTGAGAAGCCTACTCTGAGTTTGGCTGACCTGTCATGCAATTTTTTTGTTTTTTCTTGGTTTACCCATAATTGTTGTTTAATATTAATCTTTACTTTTGGTTCCAACAGTGACTTTTTACAAGGCAGTTTTGAACGTGTTGTTCGACTCATTAAGATGTGTGCAGGGCCGACTTTATGTTGTGCAACTGGATGGTTTCTATACTCTAGTAGAGCATACTGAATATCCCTATGGTCGTCAATAGCTTTTTTCAGAAGTTTTGGGGCTATATCTACGCTTTTCTCAGCTTGTCCATTCGAACGGGATATTGTCCACGGGATATTGTGGACTTGAAGTTGTTATTTCAAAATTTCAGCATCTACTAAAATCGGTTATTCTTTATGATTCGAACGGCATATTATCCGATATGATAGTTTTGGGTATCCCGTGTATAGAAAAAATCTAGCGTTTGCTTACGCATACTTTTTGGAATTATTATGCGGTCATTTAGGAAAACTAAACCTTCTTCACAGTAAATATAAATTTCCAAAATGGTTTTGAAAACTCTGGTAACATGCTGCTTAGCATTTCACCAACCTCTATTGTTCATGTCGATCACAGTTTTAAGTGTTGGATCTCATTTTCTGTTTCGCGACTGACTTGTTGTTTTCTGTCAACTGTTACGTTTATAGTATGAACAACTTCTTCGAACTCTTTAAACTCCTCTACTGGTTCGTCATTTAGAAACGATCGCGATAAATGATTTGCTATGTGCATTTCTTTACCAGGTATATATATTTCACTGTCAAATCATAAATAAGTAACTTTACTCGCATTCGCATTCGCTACGTTTTTCTTTACATCAAAGGTTTGAAAAATATAGGCTAGTTGGTGATGTTTTTTTTTCAATTTTTTGATAGTGTTTTTATGTAGATCCAAACATTCAAATTCAGTTTTTTTTTCAGTAACTGTCTCAATGATTCAGTTATCTCGGACTAGTTTGGAATAAAACTTCGCAAATAATTTACCATTCCTAAAAAACGTTTCTTTTTGTTTTAGGATCTTCCATATTTTCAATTGCTTTTATTCGGTTGGGATCGGTCCCTATACCCTGTTTATTGAAGATATGTCCCAGAAAAATCACTTGTTTCACCTTAAACTGCAGTTTGTCTACATTAAATTTAATGCTGAGCTGTTTAGCTTGTTCGATTACTTGCATTAAATTTCTATCGTGTTCAGTTTCCATTCAGCCGGTTACCATTATATCGTCGCTTTAATAATGAAATGACGTATACGCAAAAGTATAGTTTCGAGATATTTGAGTTTAAAGTTTGATGTGCGCATGCATTTGCATGGACGTTAATTTATAATTTATTAATTCTTACCCCCAGTCATAAAATAATTCGAAAAAGTAAAAACGCCAATTCAAAGATACCCTTATGGGGAATGCAGCGCACCTATAATATAAAAACAACGTATAAATAGCATACGTTGTTTCATTATTAAGGCGACGATATCATCGATATAAATTATTATCCCTGGAAGATCACCAAAGTTCCTTTCATTTAGTCGCTGGAACGTTTTGTAGGGACTATATTAATACCGAATGGCAGTCTTTTAAAGCTGTAGCAGCCTAAAGGGGAACTAAACGTACACAATATAGAGAAATTTCACGTCATCGCAACAGCAATTGTTCGAGCATGTGACCCGACCCCCTCTGATTTCGATAAAATTTCATATACAGATAGCCAATGAAAAAATAAAAATGCTATTTCATTCAAAAAATTAAATTTCGCTCTAGGGATGACACAGGGTGGCGGCAAAGTTTCAAGGGTTTGCGAAACATGAGTATCTTTGAATATCGATTGCTAACGATTGATTTATTGCTAGGTAATTGCTAGGACTTATTGCTAGGACTTATAAAAAAAATTACTTAAAATTTTTTAATAATTTTTTAAAAGTGTGTTAAACTTAAAAAAAATTTCAAAGATGGCGCTGTTGGGGTACCCTCACTTTTACCACATTTTTTTTCCAGAAAAAAAGGTTTAATTAGTTCGTAATCTAAAACGAAAGTTTCCCAAGTATATAATTTCTCGTTTTAAAAATAAAATTCTTACAAAATTTTAGTTTCCGTTTTTTCATTTTTTTGTTTTTTAAAAAATGCATTTTATTTAACTAAAACCGCCTGAATTCTTGTTTTATAGAAATTTAATTATTTTGAGGATACAAGTTAAGTATTTGAGGGTGTGTATGCTTTTTACATAATTGACTTTTTCTCCCATTTCTACCTGTCCGAAATTAATTATAAATTAATGTACCTGAAATATATTAAAACTGATGCTGAGAAGTAGATAGTGAGAAAAATTACGTGAAATAAAATGCATGTTGTATAGAATTCATATAATAATTAACTTTTTATTTTTATTCTAGGTTGTGTAATAAAAACAATATACATTTATTAATAATATAAAATAATATAAAAGACATTAAAAATATAAAATAAATTTGCATTGCATATTAACGGCTTATCTGAAAAATCCTAGTTTTAGCTGAATTAGAATATATTTTTGTGAGCAATGTTTTTTCATCTTTGGGTATGAACGCATGAAATGATTGTGTACGTTTTATAGTTACAGCCTCTCTGTATCTTGCTTCTAGCCGTGACTTCATTTCTGTATAATAATTTTTACTGGTGGCTCTACACAATGTTACGAACCTCTTCCAACGTTGGACGCTTGATGGTTGGACACATCGTGTGACCGTTGCTCGAACTAAAAACGTCCAATGTCATACGTCCCACGTTGGCATTTGAATACGTTCGGGACATTGTCGGTATTTTGACAAAAGTCAAAGAGATTTTTTTTTTTGTAAATTGCTTTTGTTATACAATTTGTAACATTGCTACACGATACGTCAAACATTTAAATATTAAATTTTGAAGATTTTTGGGTTAATTAATTTAAAGGGTCAGTGTTTTATTAAATTGTGTGTTAACAAGAGGTATGTTTTGTAATATATTTTTAAATTATTATTTTCAATGTGTAAATTTTTGTCAATTATTTTTAATTTTGTTTTAATAAACAAATTTGTTTTGTAACAAAAAGAAAAGAAAAACAGTATTTTTGGATTTCGGTATCTTTAAAAGTTCTATTTTTTCACATAATCAGTGTCTTGATTCGATTTTTCATCAACAGCAGATCCTTTGAAAAATGTATTAAAATGCGTACAAAAAACCGTTAACGGTTATACGGCCAAAAACTCATTCCCGCAAAAATTCATCTCAATTTCATTATAGGTTATAGGTTTTTCTGAAAAACTTCAAACCATACCTTTGAATTGAAAAAATTCCAATTACTTCTTTACTTACTTGAGTTTAATTGATCTCAAAAAAATCTAAAATTATAGGTAGTGTTCGTTCGTGCAATATCATAATAATTATCACGATATTTTACGTCAAATTTTTTTGAAGTAAAACTTCTTTAGGCGCGTTATGAGAATTGTGCAACGGAAGTATAAAAAACGAATATAATATTCGGCAAATATACGATACAATTCGATTATGACACACATATTTTAAATATTCACTGGTTTTTGGTGCATTATAGAAATAGTTCATATTTTTCGATGCTTAAAAGTTTAACCGAAATTCAATTAAAAAAACATAATTTTGAATTAAATTTAATGATTTTCAATCCGAATTTTTGGAGTATTTTCATTTAATTTAATATCAGTTTTCAAAATATTATATGTCTGCTCCATTTTTGTTGGATGCTTAGACTCGTAAATTAATAAAAATGGCAGAATATTTGGCTTTTTTAAGGGCAGAATAATAAGTTGCCGCAAATCTTGGTAAATGGCATATATAATGAAATATAAGATGACAAAAAGCTCCGTTTTGAAATTTGAGCAAAATCGAATAACTGGTTGGAGCATGTTTGGTCGATCTTTTTGGTTTGTATGGTCAAGTCATTCATTTGTTCATTTGTTATTATATTTTTTATTCACTTATGCAGTCTTTTCCTAAATGTTATATGAGTTGGATGTGTCGATTGTAGATGGTGGTCATGGTGTGCTCATGGTGGTCATTGTCGTCATGGTGGTCATGGTGGTAATAGTGGTCATGGTGGTCATGGTGGTAATGGTGATTACGGTGTTCACGGTGGTCATGGTGGTCATGGTAGTCATGGTGGTTACGGTGATCGTAGTGGTCATGATGGTCATGATGGTCATGGTGGTGTCACGGGGATCATGGTGTTTAGAGTTTGCATCCCGGGCTTTCTCGGGCTGGAAAAAATATTTGTGTTGATTAAATTTGTTTTGTTAAATAGAAAAATGAGTGGTGTAATCTTTGCACGCGGTTGAAATAAATTTCTTTGGCTACTGTGGCAGGTATTAATAAAAAGATGAAATATAAAATAAATATGTCATATTGCAATTTAGAGTTGCATTTCTTGATAATATAATTTGATAAAGACAATTCAATTATTAGCATAATTGAAATATGAAATTAGAGGTTTATGACAAATTCGCTAAATTTATTAAAAAATGTATCAATTGTTGTACCAATTGTTAAATTAAGTGGACATGTATTCATCGTGAAATTTAATTTGTAATACGTTGTAAGACTTTATAAAACATGTAAATATGGGTTTTTATTACACATTGTTATAAATTATATTATCAAGAATATTAGAAAGAAACTCTAAATTTCAATATAAGATATCCATTTTATTTTATATTTAATAGTTTTAGTAATACCTGCTGCAGTGGCCAAAGAAGTTTTACTTCAACAGTGTGTAAAGATTACGCACTTCATTTTCTTTTAACTTCACTTCGTTGAATATTATGTCAAACCAGACCGAACAGTCAAAAGATAAAAAGATGGATTTATACGTCAACCTTTATAGGTCACTTTTATTTCAATTAATTTTAACACAAAAGATAAATTTAGCCCGAAAACCACAAATCAATTTTATCAAGAATAGTTATCACAAAAATGTAAGCATAAACAAAACAAAACCTAAAGCGTTAACAATCAAAATAAAATATTTTTATTGTCACCTAAATTCAAAACATTTTAACATTTAAAACCAGCAAAAAATCTGATTTTTTTCGTGATAAATGGCTGCGTACAGTACTTCGAAAAATCATGATTTTTTTTATCACGTTGTCTCGACCGAACACTAGGATATTATTAATTTTAAATCATTTTAAATCAATTTGAGTAAAAAAACCACAACACTGATATTCATAAAAATATTGGTGTGAACATTTATTTGACCAACGTTTGAATCAAATGTGTTGAATCAAACAATCGTCCCACCATGTAGCAGATTATTTGCCATATCAATCGTCGATTGTTTGGTCCAAACGTTGGAGGCAAACATTTTAATCAAACGTTTACCGCATCGTGTAGAGCCGGCTTGACCGGTTTTTCGATTATAATCAAACATCAGCGCTATGCATATATAGTCTGCTCTTCAAAGTTTTCTTTCAGGGACATGCTCCATTACTAATAAAAACACACAGAGCGTATGTAGAGCATTGGAAATAATTGGAAAAATATATTTGAAAATCCAAATTGACTTTATTTAAGATCAATGAAATTAGTCAACATGAATGGTACCATAAAACAGTAAATTTTGGTGCGGTGTGCCTATTTTGTATCGCAAATATGACGGTTCCAGAGTAAGTCATTGACAACTGTAACACCAAATAAACGAATGTTTTGACGTTCACCTAATTTTTCGCGACACATATTAAGCCGATTAACGCGCAAAATTGCAAGGGTTTAATTTAAACTCTCCGAAACTCTTTACCAATCACTTTCAAATGTTGACCTTCCTTTCAATTTTCAAACTATCTGGATTGATCAGCTAGAATGCTAATGATCTCTGTTATTCATATTTCCCAAATGGAAGAATTAAAATAGGCTCCTTCTATTCTCATTACGACTCTTTGAAATTGTTCTTACTAATTCAACAAAATGTACGCACACAAAGTTTTTTATATGCGTAGCAACGTACGCCGGGTCCTGCTAGTTTTAAATAAATTATTTTTAAATTAAAATATTCATGTTTGTTGTACCAACCCCTTTTTCTTCGAAAAAATTTTTTTTGGCGTCTATGCTCCATGCATAGTTTGTTGCCACTTGCCGATCTAACCAGTTTCGAATATTCACTACTGTCATTCACGACAGCGGCATCAATTTTTTGTTTTGTCCGAGACTGATATTGCCTTTTTGGTTCGACTCATCTTTTAAAATGATATTTGGAAGGGTTTGAGAAAGGGAAATTTTGTAAACATTTATTGATGACTTTAATTATTGAGGTGTAATAAAAAGGTAAATTTGTTTCTACTCTGTACTCTGGTAATTTTCGACTGCACAGTTTTTTTTACTTATTTTCCAAAATGTGAAAACGTTTTCCAGCCTTCTATTGGGTGATCTCACTTATATAACAATAATCGCAAACGAAATTTATTTTAGTTCTTATAATGACACTTGTGTTAGCATGTCTTTGGATCAACTGCACAAAAATTAGATATTTTTTAAACAATTGGCGCATGTTTGAACAGTTTATATTTTTTAAATATAAAATATTTTGTTTGCTATATATTTTCCTTGACGTTAATCAAGTGATTTTTTTAATTTTTCATTGATTTTTTATTCATAAGAAAAGTCTTCAAATAAAAATTTTCTCATCTTTGTTTTGCATCTTTCTTATTCTTTAATATTTTCAATAATATACCTTTTATATTTAATTAAAAATGACATATATAAATGTTTTGTAGCTGCTTAGACAATCCGATATGTTTACGACCGTCAAAATCACTTTCACACAATGTCAATCGCAATCAGTTAAAAATAAACAAATTATAAAATTAAACATTATTGGGAAAATACAATAAAATTAGAATGTTTTTGAGTTTCTCTTATAATCGTCGAAAGATTACTGTCCAAAACTGACAAAAAATACTTTTTGCTAGCAAATTCCAAATTCATTAGGCATTTGGTATTCCATCCTGTTGTACAATGATATATACCATCTCAATATTGGAATGGTTTTATATTTGTTATAATGGCAATGTATGGAATTTACTTTATATATCTGTATATGTCAAACTTAAATCATTACAAGTTTACATGAATATTAATAACCTTTCATGCATCCCGTGCATAAAATATTTTCTCTAACAATCATCAGGATAACGAACTCTTTATGTGATATCATGGCAATGAGAATTACTTAAAATACTGTAGTGTTCCTGTAATCAACAAAAAATTCCATTGATTAATTCTATTGAATTAAAGATTATCAAACTAATTATAAACTTAAAAATAACAAGATAAATGTCAATAAATAAATAATGACTCGTGATTTCTTTTCGTTTCCATACTTCAGTAACAAAAAAACATTAATGAATTATTCGTATGAATAGGAATAGTTAATTATGCTTTGAGTTTCACATGGTTCGCTCACATGTTACTTTACGCTCTTGTATTCTAATATTACATTATGATGCAAGGACGTAGAGCTAAGGTCTTGAATGTATGTGGAGTTTGCGAATCGAGGCGCCAGCCCTTACATCATATACTATTTTTTATTCGCCTTTTATGGTTTAATCTAAATGAAAATTCAAAACTTTATAAATTTTGAAATAAAAATATGTTGAACAAGTAACCTTTGACCAAAATATTTGTTATTTTTGTTTTTTCAAACAAATTGCCATAGTTATTATGACAACTTAAGATGACAAATATTTTTATTGGATTATGAAGTTTTGAATTAACAGGTTTCTTTGATACAAATTTCTATTTTTTATAGAATTTAAACAACTACAAAAGTCTTTTTTATTTTTTGGACGTAACTATGACAACAAAATATATGGTTAAAAAAGACACTTTAAGGCCGCAAATCCCAGTAATAAAGCAACACTTTAATATGTAGGCGAATAAAAACATATTATTTATATTTACTTTTGAAGTGCAATTAATAGAGAAGTCAGTTCTTGAAATATCGTTATTTGTTATAATTGAATTTCAAAGGTCAAATGGTCGGACATACACGATTGGATTATAATGAACACTTTTCAGAACACCACAACAGCTTTAAAGGAAGACTTTTTCGGCGGTAAGAAAGTTTTTCTATCTGTGAAATTTATATTTCTACATCCGAGCTAGAAATGTTTACATATGTTAAAGTTTTTAGTCATTTAATGTAAGCACTTTATTGTTTATTTAAACGTTTCGTTATTAAAATGCAATATTTAAAAATATACTTTTTTAATATGTTTATTTTTAATTTTTATTTAATTAATAATAATTTAAACTTCCTTATAGTAACAATTTTGAATTTGATTTTTTGTTTTATTGAATATCGATTTCGACTTACGTCATCCTCAGTTCTTAAATTATCATTACAATTTTTGCTTAAACTATGGTCTTGCATACTATTTCAGCTGCTATTTTTTATTATTTTGTCATATGAACCAATAGGTGAATGTAAAAACATTCGTTTATTGGGTGTCACAGTTTCAAATGACCTACTCTGGAACGATCATGTAATGGCGATGGCAAAAAGCGCGTCTAAAAAACTCGGCCTCCTAAATAGATGCAAAAAATTTTTCACTCCATACCAATTGCTCCATGTTTATAAGTCCTATATTCGTCCCTGTATGGAGTACTACTGTCAAGTTTGGGGTGCTGCCTCTGTTTCCATCTTGGCCCTCTTGGACTCTGTTCAAAAACGAGCTATACGAATTGTAGGTGATCGAACTTTGACATCAAAACTTGATTCCCTACAACATCGTCGCACTGTTGCTGACCTCGTTGTTTTTTACAAATATCGTCATCAGCAGTGCTCAGATGAAATCAGCGGCATCATGCCTCAAACTTATTCTTACCCCCGTTCCACTCGGCAATCGGCTGCCGCAACCAGTGAAACGGTAAAGATCCCGCGCTGTCATACTGGCAGATCGCAGAGAGACTTCTTTGTCCGAACTGCGTACAAATGGAATAGTTTGCCGGAACACTTAGTCTCAGGTGGCTTCAACCCACAGATGTTTAAAAAATGCGTTAATCTACACCTCAGAACGCCAGTTGTTGTGGGACCCAGGTCTGGACCTAGGTCTTGAAAGGTGTTTATGTGTTGTTGTGACACATATTCTAAACCCTATTACACAACACATTTTATTAAAAAAAAAAAAAATATATATATTTTGTTAGTTTTAGTGTTGATTTTATCATTTAAGATGTTGTTATTGTTTTTATGTTTATAAATTTCTATTTCTTCCAATCTATCTAGATGTTGTCCTTTTTTTATGTAATATGGTTAAATTTGTGTTGATGTTGGTGTATTTGTGTTTTTCAATTTTAAATGTATGTTTTAAATAAAAGTGATCCAAAGTCCAGATATGCCCAACATTTAAAATAGAAAAACACAAATACACCAATATCAACACAAATTTAACCATATTACATAAAAAAGAAAAGGACAACATCTCAATAGATTGGAAGAAATAGAAATATATAAACATAAAAACAATAACAACATTTTAAATGATAAAATCAACACGAAAACTAACAAAATATATGACATAATAATAAAAAATAGCACCTGAAATAGTATATAAGACCATAGTTTAAGCAAAATTTGTAATAATAATTTAAGAGCTGAGGATGACGTAAGTCAAAATCGATATTCAATAAAACAAAAAATCAAATTCAAAATTGTTACTATAAGGAAGTTTAAATTATTTTTAATAAAATAAAAATTAAAAATAAACATATTAAAAGAGCATATTTTTAAATATTGCATTTTAATTCAAAAGTGACAAAAGCACACAAATAGTGAATAATATGGAAAACCATAATAACACACATAGTTTCGTTATTGTTATTTATTATCATATTATATTATATGATAAAATCACCAAGGTATAGAATTTTTAATTCAATAGGCTTGTATTTTGAACAGATATTGAACTTATTAAGGATTTTTTGTGAACAATTAAACTCAAGTTACTAATTAAAACAATTTGAATTTTTCAATTCGAAAGTATATTTAGGATTTTTTTTTCAGAGAAGGTGATATTTTGATATTTTGTTTCTCGTCGCCTCGGTGGCGTAGTGGATGGTTTGTCTACCAAAAGATGCGAATCATGGCACTGATTAGGCATATAGGTTCGAATCCCAATCGAAACACGTATAAGATATAAAGTTTTATATTTCAAGATTTTAAATTTTAATTTAACATTAAATTTTGTTAATATTAATTTCATATTATTAATTTTTTAATGTTAGTTTTTTTTATATTGAGTTTTATATTTCAAAATAGCGCTATAGATTCACGATTTTTTCTGTGCTAAAAAACTATCAAAAACAATACTTACAATATGGAAGGTTTTGCCTTTCAACTACGATAACAGTAGGTTTAGTTTTGTTTTCTTATTTATCGTCGACACCAGATTTTTTATTACGTTTTAATTTTGACAGCGCCGCTTCGAATTTAAATTTTCTGGGTTCGCATGAACAAGCTTTGCCAGGTCCAGGTATCTACAATCTTCGTTTTCAATTGCTATCGATCTTGTTTGAGATCCCTTCTTTAAGGTTTTAACCAGTTAAAAGAAGTTACTCCATTGATGTTTCTTATTGAAGCTTTCAATCTCCTCACACTTTCTTTTCCATCATTCTCTTTTCGTTCGTCTACATAGCTTTGTAACAGCATGTCTTGACAGTTTATAGTTCTCTTTCGTGCATCTTGTATTGTAACATTTCAGAAAGCAATCTCTTTTGTATTGAATGGCGTCAAACATGCTTGACTCATTCATGGTTTCTGGAAGTAGTTTCCTGGTCATCCAAATATTCCCTCAACAGTGCTTAAGCATCATCTTTGAGTGCATAACATGACTTATCGTCGGCTCCATAAATGGTTTCTAAAAGATCTCTAAATGATAGTTGGTCTTAGTGATTCATACTCTTATTAACAACGCGAGCAAAAAGAAATATCAAAAGGAAAAAATAAAATTATGTAATGAAAAAAAACTTGTGTTTGTTATCTGGTGTTCATTGTTGACCGATCACCTTTTGCATATTTGAGTCCCAATTATTCATGTAATCAGGTTATCTCATCGTTCTGTTTAGTTGTCTCATTTGTTCAAATAAACACTACCCATACATTGAAAATCTGCTGTATAAAAAAAAGACAAATGAAACAGACAGAGAAAAACTATTCAAACAAACCGTATCACACCTTCAACTCATAACAATAAGGTTCAATCAATTGAATCAACAAAATTCAATCAATTATTAAAATTGCGAACATATTTCGGTTCAAACATCACAAAATGAAGTATATTATTAATGATGGTAAGATCAACACACCTGCGCAGAATGAATATACCATATTTCGTTATCTATTTAACAAAGAAAAATAAATTTGTCTCTCGTAAAAAAAATAAAATAAAACAATTGATTATACACCGAACTATAAGATCCGTTAAGTTGTTTGATAGTACGGAATGAAGGTATGATCAATCTGATGACTGATTGTTTTTAGATTTTAAAAGAAAATGTCTAATGAACAGATTTTTGTTGGTCGATACATGGTTTTGATATCTCTCTTCAGTTTCAGCACTCTTTAGTGATGAGATGTTAAAACATTTACGTTGATCGAATTTTTTAACGCCAGGATTTGGAAAGTGGATCCTCATCTTAACTCATACAAGGAAGTGGCCACTTGCAATGTATGTATCTCTAATGGATCGTACATGCAGAACGCTCGAAAAGAAACGAGCTTTTACTAGCATGTAATCAATTTAATTTCGGGTGTTTCCATTCGGTGAGACCCAAGTCTGCTTATGAATCGATCGATGCGGAAAGAAAGTACTGACAATTCTCAAATTGTTTAAAAGTATTTGAGTGCCAACTTCATACCTATTTGTTTTAATTTAACATTTTTAAATCTTGTAAACATGAATACAAAATGTGCAAAACTTTAAAGCATGAATACAAGAATAATAAAATAAATCAGAATTCAAAAAATTTAAATATTGGGCCTTTGTAAATATAAAAAAAAATATTAATTACCCACAATTTTCTTAATATTATAGCATAATAAATTTGAGTTGTAGTAAACCAATATGGCAAATAAACAAACAAAAAGTACTAAATATATATAAAAGTTTTTTTTGAATCACTTGATTCAAATCAAATTAATGGAATCAAATTAATTATTTAAAGTGCCCGTTTGTTTTTGTGAATGTTTCTTTCGCACATAATTTTAGATGCAAATAAAATAAAATATTATCTCATAAAAAATTAAATGAAACCAGCCATTTTAGTTAATTGTTTTTTCACTCTCCATTTTTTATGGTTCCGTTTTTTAAACGGAACACTATTGATGAGAGCAAAACGAGTTTTTCACATTATATCGATTATCTCGTAAACTATAAATGCTATGAACTTGAAATTTGAGGTGCGTATAAAACTAATCTGTCCACATAAAATGACCGATACAAATAAAACTTAAGTGGTTTTCGTTTGGTTTACAGGGGTACGATGTGAGACCTATGAGAAAATACATTTTTTTTATAGATTCAAGTAGGGTATCATATGAAAGGGCTTCATTTCAGTATTCCTTAAAAGTTTATTTTGGAATTTTACACCTCACCATTTTTTGTATAATTTTGAATAATGACGTTTGTTTCGTGTTTTCTTACCTCGCTTAGCTCCGAACCTATCTGATCGAAAATTTTCAAATGTATTTGGAATGATAGAAAAATTAGTAAGCTTTTAATAAAAAATATATAAAAGTTTCACATACTCATAATTGGATTTATTAAGGGGGTGGAAATGAGAAGGGGTAAAAACACCAATTAAAATGTGGTCAAGTGCCGGGGTGTCATTTGAAAGAGCACCTAGTTTAGAAAACACTGCAATTTTTTTTAGAATTTTGCGATCCACAGTTTTTAAGTTATTGTCAAAAAAGTGCGATTTTCAGACCGTTTCCCCCCTACGTTTCGACGCTGATTGACAGAAAAATTTGTAAAAATCCACATAGTTGGAAAATTCGGTAAATTTTGTATGAAAACTATAACGAAGTCTTAAATAATTATATTTCTGTGTGTTTAGGGGACCGGGGTAAAGAGGGTAAAAAAAAGCCTTTTTTGACCCAAACGAGTGGGGTGTCATTTGAAAGAACACCTAATTTAAAATTTGTTGCAATTTTTTTTAGAATTTTGCGGTGCCCAGTTTTTGAGTTATTGTCAAAAAAGTGCAAAATTCAGACCGTTCCCCCCTTAAGTTTCGGCACTGATTGACAGAAAATTTGTAAAAATTCACAGAGTTAGGAAATTCGGTAAATTTTGTATGAAAACTATAGCTAAGTGTCAAATAATTATATTTCTGTGTGTTTAGGGGACCGGGGTAGAGAGGGTAAAAAAAACCTTTTTGACCCAAGCGAGTGGGGTCATTTGAAAGAGCCCCTAATTTAAAAATCGCGGCAACTTTTTTATGGAATTTTTCGGTGCACAGTTTTTGAGTTATTGTCAAAAAAGTACAAAATTCAGACGGTTCCGCCCCCTACGTTTCGACGATGATTGACAGAAAATTTTAACAATTTCACAGAGATAGGAAGATTGGTAAATTTTGAATGAAAATCATAGCGAAGTCTCAAATAATTAGATTTCTGTGTGTTTAAAATTATTGTTACCAAATGAGTGGGGTGTCATATGAAGGAGCACTTAATTTAAGAAACATTACAATTTTCTTTAGAATTTTGCAATACACAGTTTTTGTTTTATTGAAAAAAAAAAAGTTTTAGTATGTAGCCTACTATTTACTATTGCCATTTACGATTTAACATTTATTTTGTTATGTGTCTATGGTCTGGCAATATAAAAACATTACAACACAACATTTTGTCAATTATTTTTGATATTTTGTTCTTTTACATTCACGGAACCCTTGGCGAGCGAATTTTATTCGCACTTGTTTGACTTTTTTATTGTTTGTCATCATTAGATAAAATTAGTTTCGCTTCGTTTTTTATGCTTCGTAAAACAAGCGGCTAACGTCACAAATGTGCTAAGGGGTTTTACGACATGTGCACGACGTGCACATAATGTCCATGACACAAATTTTGCACAATTTTGTGCACGGGGATTTTGTAACATACACAATTAATGCACATTTAACGCATGTTTTATTTAACGCAGATCATTATTTAATTACCTAACGCATTTAACGCAGATCATTATTCTAATTATTGTAGTTAAATTATTGTAAAGATCAACCTGAATCAAATCCGAACACTCTAAATTGCTTAGCATACTGGTTTTTTGCAAAAGTAAAAATTAATCAAAAATTACATGATTATATTAATTTAATCAATAATATCAATATAATTAGATTGCAAAATCTAACGCTGCAATAGTTAGCATCGACGTATCTATCTAATAAACCGTATCGTGATGAATTATCAATCTCTTATATTTTGTTGTTGGATACTCAAAATCACTATCTTGTTATTCACTCTAAAATAAATTTATAATCAATATATGTCTAGATTAGGTTTTCTACACCATTTCGTTTCTTAGACTTTAAGTCTAATTTAATTACAGTTGAGTTCAACCATATTATTCACACTACAAATACCCTAACAGTTAAATTAATTTTTCAAGATAAGATTATATTTATCGCTATAGATAGATAGATATCCAAGTTTCCTAATAATAATTTAACAATTTTATGTTTATTTGAACTATATATTAATATTTTTGTTATCTAATCCAAATCAAACAACATCTTATATATAAAAGAGCAGAGTTTAAAAAATGGATTTGAATCTTTCAACTGTGCGTCAGCTTACTTACACAGAATTCAAACGAGTTTTAATGATGAAATTTATTGATTTTATGAATTGTCGTTACATCGCATAACACATTTCAAAGAATGTTTAAGAATATAACAAATAATCTTAATTAATTAGCAAAATTAAAAGAAAATATTCAAAATATAATTAAAAAAAAATATTTGAATATCAACCTTAAGACGAGAGATTTTTAAGGTTTTTTTTGTTAATCTTATTGATTTCAATGAATGAATTGTTTGGTTCTATAATTAACTGGTTTTGACTTTTGTAATTTTTAAAAGATAAATTTAAGATTTAATTTGCAATTTATTATTGATCAGGTAGGTAGGTAGGTGGATGAATCAATAAAAAAAAATAGTGGAATAATAATTTGAATGATTTTGTTGTTTAGATGGCAAAAAAAAGTTGGCTTTCATAGTTATCTTACAATAATTATCTTCTCAAGAAACTCGAAATATATAATCGAAGCTTCTTTCGAAAATCAATCCTAGGGGACACTTGTTTTGGGGGACAAAATAACAAACTTTCAGGCTTTTCAAAACTGAGTAATTCCAATAATAATAATAATCCTTTATTGACTTTAAATTTTATAATACAGTTGTATACATTTAATAATTTACTGAGATCAGCTTTTAATAGTAAGCTTTACAGCAGATGAAATTAATTATTATGAGTGTTGCGAAAAATAAATGAAAAAAGAATGTTTATATATTCAAATGCAGTTCAGTCTGCTTAGTAACTAATAAAAAACTTATATTTACCTAACCTACTTAAATCTAAACTTAAAAGCTACGTTGCAAAAATTAAGCGGTAGTAAAGCTAATTGCGTTTATCAATTCTTTTTCAATACAATTTAATTTATTTATATCTTCTTATATATTAATACGCTAGATTAAAACTTTGTGGAGCATTAGGCTTTTTTATTCGCAGATGGATTCATTTGAAATTTTCACAGCTAACTGATATTAGTGTAACCTATAGTCGGATCCGGATTCAAACAAATCGGATCATAAATAAAAAAGTTATTATATACGGAAAACTTTTTCTATACATATGCATTATAAGTTTACATACATCTTTCTTTTTGCTTTAAAACAATGCTTTAAAATTTTTCTTTTTTATATATTAGCTATCGAACCGAACAACGAATAACAAAAACGAAAATTTTTATATTTATTTTATATTCATTTCAGTCGTCGTATTTATTTTATATTTTAGTCGTCTTTTATCTTTCAAGAAGGACGGTTTTCGATATTTTTCGATTATTTTGTTTTTTATTGATATAAAGATTTTTGAGATATTTTGATATTTGAGTTATTTCATATTTTTGATATATTGATATATTTATTTATTTCGATGCCAAGACTACGTCGTAAACGTCGTTTGGATGTGAGTGGTACATCGAGTCGTCGGAATAAAAGAGATTATATGCGTAATATGCGTAATAATGTTGATTTTATGAATGATGAAATGAATGGTAATAATGATGGAATGAATGCTGAAGCTGATGTTGTTGTGAATGATGAAGTGAATGTTGATGATATGAATGGTGTCATGAACGGTGTCATGAATGGTGTCATGAATGTTGCGAATGATTTAGAATTGAATGTGGTGAATGATGAAATTCCCTTTGTAATTTTGAGAGATTCGTTCAAGTGTGCTTTGAATGTGATTCCAGGTAACTTTGATTCGTATGTTTGTGGTGCTTTGGATATGAGTTGTCATTTTTGTCATGCCAAACATTTTGCAAGAGAAGTTACTTCAAATAATAATGAAGCGTTTTCTTTGTGTTGCCATAAAGGCAAAGTCAATTTACCTCCTCTTTCTGAAAATGCATTTTTCTCTAATATTTTCGAAGGATTGAATTCAAATGATAATGCTATAAAAAAACGTTCTAAAAGTTTTCTTTCAAATATTCGTTCCTATAATTCGGCATTTGCAATGATCAGTTCTGAATGTAATATAGCGGATTCTACTGCACGTGGTATTTATCATTTTAAAATTCATAATATTTTTTATCATCGTACTGGTGCTTTAATTCCTGCTTATGGTCGACCTCCAATGTATGCACAATTATATTTTTATGATGTTGATACTGCTGCTAATATGAGAATGAATAGAAATACCAATGTATGTGAAATTTTTCTTATGCGTGAGATAGGTTTTGAGTTAGATCGTGTGAATCCTTTTGTTCGTTCTTTCAAATCAATGCATGAATTTTGTGAAAGACCTGAGAATGTTACTGCTGATGTGTCAATGGTTATAAAAGTTAACAGAGAATGTGATATTCGTCGTTTTAATGATGCTGTTCAAACTGATGTGGCTGCTATTTTTAAAAATGATGATGGTGAACCACCTTTTGAAAGAAATATGATTGTTTTTTCAAAAAATGCAAATGATGTTTGCAGGTAAAACTCTTTTACTGAGCGGTGACTTTCGCCAAATTCTTCCAGTTATACCGCATGGCTCACGTTCTATTTTAATTGAAAATTGTATTACATCTTGGCAAGAATTTATTAACTTTAAAATTTTGAAATTAAATCAAAACATGAGAGCTCTCCCTCATGAAATTGAATTTGTAGAATTTCTTAGAAGACTCGGTAATGGTGATATGCAAAGTTTTCCACAGTTTGGTTCAGATATCATTGAAATTCCTCATAATTTGATTGGCAATCCAGACAATATTATTGAAGACATTTTTGGAAATATTTCTGATACAATTTTATCTGATGACATTTTGAGTTCCGTCATTTTAGCCCCCAAAAACAATGATTGCAATGAAATCAATTCTAAAATCTTGAGTATTATGCCAGGAGAGGAGAAAGCATATTTTAGTTTTGATAAAGTTGTTTGTGATGACATTCGTGAGCAGAACAATTTTCCAATAGAATTTTTAAATAAATTGAGTGTAGGAGGTTTGCCACCTCATAAATTAAATTTGAAAGTGAATTGCATTGTTCTCCTCATACGTAATTTAAATACAGGTCAAGCATTAGTAAATGGAACACGAATGCGTGTAAAAGTTATGCACCGAAATTCAATAGATTGTGAAGTTTTGACTGGTGTCATGCGAGGTGTACGCATTCTAATTCCACGCATTCATTTGACTTATTCTGGAACTCTTCTTCCATTTAAATTTCAAAGAACTCAATTCCCTATTATTCTGCTTTTGCTATGACTATTAATAAATCTCAAGGTCAGACATTCAACAGAGTTGCCATTTTACTTAAAGAACCTGTATTCACACATGGTCAATTGTATGTTGCTGCAAGTAGAGTGCGTGCGTTTGAATGTTTGAAATTTTATATTTATGATACATCTGACCAAGGTCATTTGTTCAAAGATGATAGAGTTTTCACAAAAAATATCGTCTTCCCAGAAGTCATTGTTACCTGATTTCCTCTCACTTTTCTCAAAAACCTTTTCCTCTTTTATGAGTACTAGGAGGGCCCGGCGTGCTTCGCTACGCTTATAAATAAAGTTTTTGCGTAGACATTTTGTTGACGTAGAAGCAATGATTTCAAAAAGTGGTAATGAGAAATGCTACCATATAATTTTTAATTTTTCTTTTTAAATATATGAATGAAAAATAATCAGAACTCTAGCTGATCAGTTCGGATATATGAAAAATTAGCGATCAAATAAGTTTTCAAGTAAGCTTCGTATGAAAAATTAGCGATCAAATAAGTTTTCAAGTAAGCTTCGCTAATTTTTCATATATCCGAACTGATCAGCTAGAGTTCTGATTATTTTTCATTCATATATTTAAAAAGAAAAATTAAAAATTATATGGTAGCATTTCTCATTACCACTTTTTGAAATCATTGCTTCTACGTCAACAAAATTTCTACGCAAAAACTTTATTTATAAGCGTAGCGAAGCACGCCGGGCCCTCCTAGTATCTATCATTAGCTTCTCTAGCAACTACATTGACAAGCTTTATATTTAATTCGTTGTGCAGTCTTAAAGTGCTATAACGTCTAGGGCGTTTATATATAGTTTTTAGAAATTTGTTTTGAATTATTTGAAATTTCTTTTTATGACACAAAGCAATATCCCACCAAATTGGCGCACCATAAAGTATGATATTAAGAATCACACACTTGTAAATTAGTGTCTTATTATGACTATTTAGTTTACTATTTCTGTTGAGTAGAGGATATAGACTTTTGAACAGTGCATTACATTTTTGTTGTATTTGAGTGACGTGTGTCTTAAATGTTAATGATTTATCCAAATAAATTCCTAAATATTTAGTTGAAGGTTTCCATTCCAAAGAAGAATTTTGAATCAGAAAAGGTTGTTGTGGAAGTTTACGGGATGCTCTGCACCTAGTAAAATAAATAGCTTCACATTTTGATATGTTAATACTAAGTTTCCAGTTCTTAAAAAATTCGAGAATTTTAGTGAGGTACAATTGAAGCTTATTGATAATAGATACCGCCAGTTCATCTGACACAAATATTGCAGTGTCATCAGCAAATAATGATAATTTACATTCACTATCTCTTGGAATATCATTGATGAATAAACAAAAAAGCAAAGGACTCAATACGGCACCTTGAGGAACCCCAGCTGGAATACTAAGTATAGAAGACATGGAATCAAAAATCTGGACAAAAAATGTTCTATCAGTTAAGAACGATTTTATGATTTTAATTAAAAATATTGGAAATCCATATATAAATAATTTATAGCAGACTGCGTCTTGCCAAACTTTATCAAAGGCTCGTTCAAGGTCTAATAATATCATTCCAGTAGATTTTAGCGAAGATCTATTAGATTTAATATGATTGACTACACGATGGATTTGATGAACTGTAGAGTGCCCAGATCTAAAACCAAATTGCTCGTTTATAATTATTTGATTATCAGTTATGAAGTCTTCCATTCTTCTTTTGATAATCTGCTCAAAAAGTTTTCCCAATGTACAAAGAAGACTAATAGGTCTGTAGCTTGTAGCAAGAGTGGGGTCTTTGCCAGGCTTTAAAACAGGAGTAATTTTTGCTTTTTTCCATTGAATTGGGAAATAGCCTAGGTTCAAGCAGCACTCGAATATTATCTTAAGAAAATGGATTCCACTTTCAGGAAGATTTTTAAGTAAAATAAATGGAATATTATCTACACCTGGAGCTCTGAGCCTTGGAAGGAATTTCAAAATATCAGAAATTTCAGAAGGGCGAATTTCAGGAATTGGAGCATTGTTATCCAAATTATTGAAATTAGTGCAAAAGTCATTCACTTGTTCTTCAATTACAATATTGGAGTTTGGAATTTGATGAGCGTCAAGGAAGACATCAGCCAATACTTGTGCCTTTTCTGTATTTAAGAAAATTCGATTTCCAGTGTTAGGAGTAACTAATGGTGGAATAGACTTGCGATGGTTTTTAAAATGTTTAGTTGTTTTCCAGAAGTTTTTTGAACCATTATCCAAGCATTCAAGCTTCGTTTGCCATTTTTGATTATAAAGAATATTTATATGATATTTAATAATTCTATTTAGCAAGTTTATTAAGGTTTTAATGTGAGCAAGGCGACTTCTGAGGTAAGATCTTCTAAGCGAATTTCGGTGTCTGATAAAACTTAACACTTGATCAGATAATAACAATTTATCAGTTGGAAGAGCAGGCACAAGCGGTACGGATAGCTCACGAGCTGAAGAAATGGATGCTGTCAAAAAATCGACTGCAACGTTGACATCTGAAATAGTATGAATTGAACTTAAATTGAAATTTTCAATTTCAGATGAAACATGATTCTGATAAATGCTCCAATTAGCATTTTTATAGTTAAAGTATTTACGATGGCAATGAGCTACTTGATTATTAAATACTATTGAACAGAGGACTGGCAGATGATCGGAGCAGAGTGCTTGAATGGTGTTAACTTCGGATATCAACTGAGGGTTGTTTGTTAAAAATATATCAATAATACTAGGGACTCCAGCAGGACTATAGTGGGTAGGATCTTGGGGAGCGATAACAACACAATCAGAGTTAATAGAATAATCATATAAAGTTCGACCACCGCGGTTAGTTCTAGGACAAAACCAGTTAGGATGCTTACAATTTAAATCACCACCAATTAGGTAAGGAATATTACCACTACAAATTTTTATAAAATCATTTCTGAGATGCTCAGAATTCGAATATGAACAATATACAGAAAATATTTTAAGTTGATTATTATCACTACTTATTATATTAATACCCAGGGATTCTATACAATTTAATTTAAGGTCAGGAAGAAGCGAATGTTTAATGCAATCTTTTATAAGAATACCAACACCAACCCTGCGAATATTTTCTCTATCATTACGATAAAAGCGAAAATTAGGAATCGAAAATGAAATAGAAGGCTTTAAATGCGTTTCACTAATAAGTAATATATCAATATTAAAATTATCTAAAAACTGAATTACCTCAAATTTTTTATTTTTTATACCCACACACAAATTTTTAAAGAATTATGGATAACAGACATATTTAATAGCAATATTAGCCATAACATCAAATTGTTCTTCTTTGGAATGACAACCCCGAAGTCCTGAAACAAGTTCTTTGAGAATTTGTAGTAACTCATGTGGTGCAAACAAATCATTTGTGCTATCTGAATTAGTATTAATTGAATTTTCATGATTGATTGCATTTGTTTGAACCACTGTACTGAACTGCATTTTTTTTGTTAACAAAATTATTATTACAATTATTATTAAAATTTTTATTGTTGTTTTGATGAGGTATTGAAGAAATAATAGGAAAATCCTGTTGTTGAAATGAAAACGTTGGTTGATTAGAAGGTCGACTCAACTTATTTTTTAGATTCAGATGATTTTTTATTTGAATGTATTTTTCTCTTTCTGGACAAATTATAGAGTTAGATGTATGATTTCCACTACAATTACAGCAAACATGTTTAGTAATATCGTTTTGCAAAGGACACTCCATATCATCAATATGTTCATCTCCACCACAGAAATTACATTTTGGCTTCATGTAGCATGCGTTCGCTCCATGACCATACATTTTACATTTATTACATTGAAGAGGACCTTTGCTGGTGGATCGACAAATCTCCCATCTGCACACTGTGTTATTAACAAATCTAATATTTTTTAGTTGGTTCAGAGACATTGATCCCTTTTTGAAAGCAACAAAATAAAGGGCATCTTCACTGTTTCGACGATATTTTTTAGGAATAGTTTTCCAAACATTAACTGGACTCAGGCCACTATTCTCAAGGCTTTTCTTAACTTCATTTGTATCCATATCATGGAGCCCACATAGTACAAATTTAACAAAACGGTTTTCCTCAAGCGTATATGAGAACATACCATTGTCATGTTCTTTTAATTTAGTAAAAATTTTGTTATAGTCTGATAGGCTATATGTAAGTATTTTTATGCCAATTGACATGATTTGTATATTATATTTTGAAATATTTAGTTCCTTCATAGTCTTATGAATCTCCGTTGAGGAAGATTTTGTAATTATTGGAGGAATTTTTTCTACCTGTTTTCTAGCATTTTCACCAGACGGAGAACTACTTTGCGGTTTTTTTGCATATTTTGATAAATTAACGTTAGGTGGTAAACCTGCATACCTGTTTACTGTTGGGATATCACTCATTTTAATGCCTTGACTCATCTGCTTAATGCTGCTGAGCGAGCTCCTAGGGAGGCTACGCATCTGGCGACTTATAGTTCTTTTATTTGTGAGCATCCACACACAATAATCACAAAACAATCAATTTATATTTCAAGGTTTAACTTTAATTTGATTTGAATTTATAACTAACAACAAATCCAAACAAAAAATAAAACACAGTTAGAAATTTAATTTTAATATTGAAAAATTTGATTATAACTTGATAATTTGATGTTTACTTCGCAAACACCGAATATCGAATCCACTGAGTAATTCATAAATAAAATTATCTTACAAATTATCTTATAGTCGTTTCACCGAGAAAACGTTACTTTTACAGATATAGCGACCAACCAAAAAAATATAATTGCTGCTATAAGATTATATTTAAGTTTATATTAGAAGTTTACAATCAAACGTCAGCAGCATTCTTAAAGCACTACCAAGCATAAAGCTATATATATGTCAAGCCATAATGTCAAGAAAACCAAAATAAAAAAGTTACTGGAAGTAATAAAACCTAATCAAACGTTGTTGTATCTCAGAGAAACTCTCATTATCAAAATTGTTTGCAAGAATTCAATGACGATCTTTTCAAATCCTCCCAGTTCAGATAAAGCCTTTTAAGCATTCCTTAATTGCTATTAATAAAACATGTGTCTTATTTTGTTTTTTATGACTTTTATTACAGGCTATGTGTATATCAATATAGTGAGATGCTAGTGAGGGAGCAAAATAGGATGTGTAGTGTGAGTCTAGTCTGGTATTGTAGTGTGAGAGTATATAGATGCGCCGGATAGTGAGTCATTAATTTTCTATTTTCCTCGATAGGATTTAATTTTTGATAAGTATTGTGTAGTACGAATTACAACTTGTTCTACAATAACAGCGTTTTCTGAAGAAACGATGGTTAACTATATATGTAGAAGGTCTTTTTGGTGTTTCAATGAAAACTTTTTTCCTCAAACAAAATGTACTATAATTTTATTCCAAAATTAAATTGTGTAGAGCCCTTCTAATTCAGGTCGTAAGGACAGTTTTTGTAAACAAAGAGTAAACTAGGCCGAATTGAACTGAATGTTTACTATTGGTTAATCGCCCAGCGGATGTTTGTCTCAGCTATAAGGTCATTTCACAAGTAAAATTTATTTAATGGTAAACACCTTCTTAAGGTGCCGAGGTCTGATCGACTGTTGTTTTCTCTCATGTCTCGATGGTGACTAAAGCATTTAACTGTGTTAAAGCGCGTTTTTGGATTATTTTTCAGTAAATCTAGTTCTAGTTTTCACCTTGATCATAAGCCAAATTCGAGGAGACTACGAGTGCTGGTGTTTTTTTTCGTGCCTTCAGACCTACTATACACGAGTGCTCGGTAACGAAATGATTTTTATGCTACTTCGTATACTAATTTAAATGCTTTCTATGGCGTTATTTCTTTGCCCCCATTACCCAATAACAAATTTGATAGGGCCTTAAATTTTCGAAATAATAATTCTTTCTCCTCTTTTCCTAACCCAACAGTAATCGAGTGAAGTTTTTTGCAATCATGCAGAATTTTTTTACGTGCATTTTTCAGCCCTTTCGTCAGAGTTTCCTGTTTAAACTCTCCTTATCGTTTATTCTTACATATATATTGCCATTTTCAAATTTGTTTTGGTTTTCAAATTGTATAGTATTCGTCATAAATTATTATATGAAAAAATTTGCTGCCGTACTGTACTATTTTTCATAACAATTTTTGGAATTTTCGAACAAAAAATATATTATTTTAATATTATATTTCATAACATAACTAGTTTTACTTCAGCACGAGTTTTAATTGTGTCAAAAATTAAATTGTATTATTTGAAAAAAAAAATAAAAAATTTTACATACTCCAAATTTTATTTTATCTTTTTTTTTTACCAGCCTCTATCTAAATAGCCCAAAAAAGGTTTATGTCTGTGGGTGGTTTTGTGACCAAAATGCACAGCGTCTTGATGAAACGTTAATATATGATCCAGGTTAACTCGTACATGGAAGATCTGGATTCGTTTCAAAATTGCATAAGATCGCGGGGGTCTCCCGAACACCTGTGCATTTGAATGTTTAATAACTTCTAATCCTGCAGGTTTTCAATCTTATTGAACTTTGTTTATAAAATTTAAGTACTGTTTCCAATATTTCTACATACCAACTTCCGGCTTGTCACTTCTGGTTAAAAAATTGTTTGGTTAAAAGTTACAAATCGATTTGCATGCAACGTTGGTAAAAGGTTTCAATCAATATGAAAAAGATTTCTTTAGCTTTTAGGGTACATTGGACCAAGGGGTGGTTTTTCAATTTTTTGTTTTTTTGAGCATACAGCATTGGTCAGTCGACACTTCAAAAAAAGATGCAAATATTTATGGCAAGGAGCTAACTAATGAGCGATATCGAGCAATGTTGAACAAAGTGGTGGGGGTCTCTATAGTATCTGTTCTTTTAAACGCTCAATAACATCTGTACCTGATAATCGAATTGGACATTCGGTACATAAGCATTTAGTATAGTTCACAACAGTTCCGTGTTCCAACTTCCGGTTTTTCACTTTCGATAAAATTTGTTGGCAATTTTGGGCTTTTTTCAGTGTCTTTATTCACACTGCAGCCTACAAAGTGATTATGATAAAATCAGAAGATAATGATCACCTCTTGGGACACATTGATCATAGTGGCAGAGGGTCCACCATACAACTGCTGTCTTTTCTCTTTGTTTTTAAAGTTTGTTGGGAGCCTACAGACTTCGTTCATTAATCCATTTTGATGAGACTTCGACCAAAGATGGAATGACAAAGAACTGATTAGTTTTTAAACGATATTGGGATAATTGATGGGGGGGGGGTCTCTCCTGAGTGTTTATTTGAAACTTCAATAACCATAGTGCCTGATAATCGAGTTTTATTAAGCTCGGTTAATATGCTTAGAGTATGATTTGATGATTTGTAACAGTTCTGCATTTCAACATTCGGTATGTCACTTCCGGTAAAAATTTATTTTACTTTTACTATTCGTACAATAAAATTTTTATAAGTTGGGATGCTACAGCTTTCTTTAATGAACTAATTTTGATAAAATTTTAGCAATTTCGAGGGAAAATTATAGGAGAAGGAACTGATAAGCTTTTGAGTGATGATGAGCAAAGTGGTGGGGGCCTCTAGCTAGAGAACCTGTTTCTTATAACTATAACTACACGAAATCTATAACTATAGCTATCCATTAATTGAATTATTTTATGTATATCAGCTCACTATATATCCAGAACATTTTGTTTCCAGAACTGTGGTGAAATCAGCTTATGCACCAGTGTCGCAAATATCCCGACAAAAACCGTATACCACATCAAAAGCTGAGCAAACTTTTAACACACGTCATATGATTTCTGCTTCGTTTTTTAAGGTTTGTCTTGATTTTTGTGAGGAAGTTACAACCAGCGAAAATTTCCCATTTATTTCGGTCTGTAAAACCAAAGTATTACATTCTCGAGAAAATTTTCAAAATCTTTCCATTTTTTTGGGTACTTTCTATGTTTTGAAATATTATACCCGAGTCGAAACCAAACTATTCATCGGCCAATATTTGGCTTAAAATAAATGCTGGTATATAGCTCCAAGCTCTAATCAACTGCTCAACTGCCTGTCTGGAAAAGGAATGGCTACGAATAATATTTTCTAAATTTTTCTGGCTACGAATAAAAGCATTTGCTGGCATCTGATAGATGGTCGAATTTACTGTTGGTTTAGGAGAATAACTGTTTACTGTATATAGTATAAAATGCACCTATAATATGAAAAAACTAAACTAAAAATAGAAATAATAATAATAAATTATATTTATTATAATATAATTATTAATATAACAATAAATTGAAATTGTTATTATTACTATTCTTTTATTAAACCGCCAACTAATAAATTTATTAATGGCCATTACTGAACCAGCATATATTTTGCTGTTATTGTGCGATAAACATTTGCCTAGATCTACGCGTATAGTTATCATCCAAAGTAATTTGTTTAATGGTCCAGTCATGATTCACATTATTCGCCCATTGCTGTAAGAAGGGCACTCAGTAACGGTCTGTTGCTCGGCCGTTTGTACAAACCTGTTTAGGAAGCTTTCTGCCGAGAACGAGAAAATTACTACCTAGGCCGATTTCAATAATATATTTTTCTTAAATTGTTGGGCTGGAGAACTTTGAGTCATGTGTGATTTTGATGAAACTCGGTAGATAAGGTAGACAGCAGGAGATATGCTTCCATACAAATGCTTATTCATTTGTCAATCATAATATAATATAATAATTATATATAATTTTTTTTTACATAAGTTGTAATTATTGTAAAGAAAGTTTTCGCGGTTTAAATAATCTTGCCTGACTACAGTTTCTTGCCTCGGGAACTAAATCCATTTCTAAATTTTTTAGTCTCACTAGATAAAAAAACCATTACTATCCAACATTAGTCAGCGTTTTGAAGGATTCGTTAATGATGATGGTGAAGTTCACTAAACAATATTTTCTCTGCTCCTCTAGTTTTGTTATTTTTCAGTTACAAGTTAGGATATCTGAAAGTGAATGGATGATTCTCAACATTTACAGCATAATTTTTGAATTGTTATTCTTTCAAAATAATCGAAATAAGAGCTCTAGGTCTAAAAAAAACTCTGTTGCTATCTAAGCTTTGTGGTATGGTTCAAACGGCCTAAGCTTACTAACCATCCCTACTAACCATCCCAAATAATAAAACAAAATTGATTTTATTCAACTAAAGTTGAAATCACCCCTTTGCACCGTTCTTAAAGAGCGAGTAACATAGAAAAAATATAACATTATAAAATACACGAAAATAAAAAAACATCGTTCTAACTCCTAAAATGAAATAAAAATTTTGATTTGTTTCCTGACATATTTAATTTCTGTTTTTAACTTGATGCTTTCCTTCGTTAAAAATAGAAATAAATTATTTCTCTGAATGTTTTGTTTAATTATGCAATTAAGTTATAAAAATAAATAAAAAGGACGACAAAAAAGTACTAATTTTCTTTTTCTGCAAATGAAATGAACAAAAAAAAAAAACTAAAATCGACACTAAAGGAGTGAAATCAAAAAATAAAAATTTTAATCGTTCGAGTAAAAACGATATTAAAAATATAAAAATTTTAACTCGTGAATATTATTTTGAGGAATGATAAGATTGCTCGAAAATAAATTTGTAATCTCTGCATGAAACCCATTACCATTCTCGACATCTAACTTAAGGTCCCTAAACTTCATAATTCACTAACAATCAAACAATGTTTAAGAAGATTACAAGTTAATAAAGTTTAGGTACTTTAAGAACCATACTAAAATCTTATCTTTTTCGTATATAACTAAAGCCAAGTTTAACATAAAAAATAAATTGGAAAATTTTAATTTTATTATAATTTCTGAACAAATAATTGATAACTTGATAACACATTTTAGATCAACATTCTAAATTTTCCAAAACAAATACCACAAACAATTTATATACATGTGAGGGTTTGCTGATAAGTAGTTGAAGGAAGTAGGTTTAACTGGCAAGTTCAAGACCTGCCAGTGATAATTTGATGAAATTCCCTATCACCATACATATATATATATATATGTGCAACAATCTTAAAAAAATTGAAATTTAATATTTTCTAATGTTTCAATTAGCAACAGAATGAAAAAATTATTATTTATAATTATTTTTCGGTGATAGTATTACATTATCTTTTTTTTAGTTGATAAAATACAAAATTATCTTATTTTTAAAACTTGTAAATAATAACAACAAAAACCTAGTAAAATTAGGGCATAATGTCATTAAACTGTTTTTTGTTTGATATTGCTATGACCGATTATGAATGATTAGTTGGGAGCTACTTGAAATTTTTTAAAATAAGATTAGTTTCTTTTAATTAAAATAATAAAGTTTTATACAAGACATTTCAATAATTGAAAAAAAAAATACTTTGATTGTTCACACAAGGAGATTATATTCAAGTGGGGTAAGTACTTGAACATTAAATTAAATTTCAAAATTGGTTCAACACGTTGTCGAACATGAACTACGGTTCTGTTTGGATATGTTTTACAGACTTTAAAACTTCATCTATTCATTCAAGCTCAGAATGATTGTTTATAAATAATAATTTGATGTCTTATTCAAAACTATAAAATAAATTATTTAGAATTTAGATGAGTTGAAATTTATTCAGGCATGCGAGAAATTCTTGAATAAAAATGTTTAATTTTTTAATTTGAATGCTTTTATTTTTATGTTTAATTATTTTCAAACAGATTAAGTTGTTGTAACTAATTGAAATAAGCCGCATAGGAAACGTTTGCGTATCTTAATTTACGAGATCAACGCTAGCATGTGTTCTTCATGTTAAGGGTAGCTTATGGAACTCAACAGCCTTTTATAGTATTATTGGAATACTGCATCTTTTCCTTCTTGTTGTCGCACTCTGTTTAACAGCATACTAAATGATTTGCGTGTGCTCGAAATTTAGCAACACATCTTACTTTGGTTGCCGGATCTCATAATTTTCATTTGCTAAATTTTATTTTTAACGAATTTTTTCTAGGGGGTGTGTGTTGGCCTCGTTTCTCGTTCCAAGCTTAATCCGCTCGAGATTTCAACGTCCTTACTTAGCCGGAAACTAACTTTAGTTACCTGCGGCCATCAAAGAGGAAGTGTATTGGGCAATAGAGTGTGAGCACCAATTTCCAAAACTCAAATACATCTATCTAAGCAGCAAGAAACTTCATGAAACTTATTCTAGAGCAAAAGTTTACAAATTTGCGAAAGAATAAATTTTAATTAACACTTACCCAATACTTCAATTTATCCTTCCGACAGAATAACATATTGTTACGTTTTTCTAACCTTCTTTTGAATTGGTCTAACTCACAATTTAAACGCAATTCCCAAATCTCTTCAGAGTTCAATCACTGATTAGTAAGCACAAACACAAGGTTTTATTAAGTATTCAACACCTTAATTGTTCCACAACAACAGGAAAACAATACAGCAAACACTATTCCTGACTAGAATATTCTTTCAACAGCTTCAGAACTCCAACGGTTTATTGTAGAAATTTCCAGTTCACAACGTTCAAAATAATACACAAATTATTTCTACTCAATAGCACTTATAACTTTATTCACAATAACTAATTTAAAAATCACTTTTATAATTTTAACTTCACTATCGCAGGTTTCAAATAAAACTAATCCTAATTTACAACAGGCAACTGCTTATATACTGCTCCGCTTAATTCTAGACAATTCGAGGTCACTTTCCAGAAACCTTGAGAAAATAGTAGAATATTCGATTAATTTACGTTATGCTGTTTTGATTCATAAAATCATTCAATTTTATTCATTGTCTACCCAAGTTCTACGAAATACAACAACAACACTATTCATTTCATTAACTTGTTGTAGTATTTTGTTGATTTGATTTTCCTGGTAGTGACCGTAATCGTCTAGATTTTTCTGTAATCGTCTAGATTTTTCTGTAATCGTGACAATATATTAATTTAAAAAGAATTATTTTAAAATTCATTGATAAAAAAATAAAACGGATTAAAGCGAAAACGATGAAAATTGATTTTATTTTATTTTTTGCAATATTAATTCTAAGCAATTAAATAAATTTTATTAAATTTCAATACCCATTTTATTGTTTGTTATTTTGTAAACGAAATGATATACAATGAACGATATCAAATTTTAAACAATAAAAAACACTTTTTTTCACATTGGGAATTTAATTCCAATGAAATCCTAATAGTCTTTACCTTTTTTATTATTCAAAAGAGGAACATGCGCATAACTTTGAAGTTCTTTAGATGTGTAGTTTTTAATGTGAGCGAAAATGTTTTTGTTGGATTTTTATAAAATATAATACAATCAAAATATTTGATTGTATTCAGTGGCGTCATTTTACCAAAATCTTGGGGGGGGGGAGGGGGCGAGAATTTAAATGACATAAAAAGATTTTTTTCGTAAAACATAACATACACTTTTTTATACACACATATATTTAAAAGCATTTAAATGCATCGACATAAAAATAAAAATAAAATGCTTTTGAGCTACATTGGTTACTCTGTTAGTCTTCTGGTGTTGTTTCATCGAAGCGAATGCCGCAAAGTTCTGTAAAATCCCATATTTTTTTAAAAATAATTTTAAATTTAGTTTCATCTCTGCATTGTTTAAGCATCAAGAAAGTAGTTTTAAATAAAGCTCTTGTGCTAGAAATTATTATATCTTTGCTTTGTAACTGTTCAGAGAGTGAATTTGTAAACGACAGCAGATCGTGCAGCATAGAAAAAAATGATGGTTTTTCTATACGATTTTTTAGATCCCGGGCATCTCGGGATTTAAAATTTATGCGTCACATAGTCCCAGGAACCATAAAACACCACGGGATTGCAATCCCGACGTGACTCCTCTTATGTCGAATCGTTTTTTTGTTTGTTTGTTTGTTTTCCTTTATTTGTCTAAGAGAGAAAGAGTTATGTATACCCTAAACTGACCAGAGCCAAATCGTTAAAATGTGGGACAAAATGCAAACATTCTTCCAAATACTAACTAATTAGAATTTTTATTGGGAGAAAGTGGGACGGTAAAAACGTGCTAGCTAGATTGTGCATAAATTTACTTTCCTTTACTATTTGTTTAATATTTAATTCTTCAAAAAAATTTTTTATTTTAATTGGGCATTCAACCGTTAGGAAATGTGCTTGCAGTGGTTCGTACATTTTCTAAATTCTTTCTAGTGCTGGCATTACCGCCAGCCAGCGAGTTTCACTGTATCCAATAAGTTGGTTATGTTCGACATTACTTTTGCCGCAGAGCTCGTTCAACGTCTTCAGTAAAGACAGTAAAATATCCAAATTTTTTTAACCCTGCCATTTAAATCAGCAGCATTTCTTATTGCATTATTTAGAATATGGGCTGCGAATCAAATACCCAATACACTCTGGTTCAAATTCGAATTTAACTTGTTTTTAAATTTTCACCCCTTTACGTGACACCACTAAAATTGGTGTTCGTATTATCAGCGCAAATTGCAATAAAATAACAACAAAACTTGTTTAAGCTACTGGAGCTGGCGGCTTACAGCAACGCTTTTTTATGTTTATCCGTATCTATATGTCTTTTAATATCATAATGTCCACTGTTAATTTGCAAATTCACTCCGACTGGTAATACAATAAACTTTTGCGTCGTTATATTTTGATTTTTTTTATAAAAGGACAGTCCAATTCAATATCGCATGAGAATTTACGTAAACGTTTTCTATCCGTCTTGATTTGCAGGAGAACTTTTTAAATATAATTTTAAAAATTAGTATAAATTTACCTTTTATAGTAGCTTAAAACTTTTGCTATATTTTGTTTATGGATAGTCTTTTTTTTTTTTTTTTTTTTATTAATTAGTTAGACATGTTTGGCACACTAAATATGAAATATTCATTATTTAGACTCTTTGAATATCCGAAGATACCATGTCAACTATAAAGGAAGGAGATGAGGAAAATGGAAGGAATGAGGATATAGAAATAACTATACTGATTCTTTTAAATGACGATGGACATTTTCTTTAAACATCTGAGGAGAATAGTCATCGGGAAATACGGAGCCGGGCATTGAGTTCCATAATTTGACCACTCTATTAAAATAATCGTTCTGGAAGGACATAGTTCTACAACGAGGTATTTGGACAGCAAATGGGTGAGATAACTCTGAAGTTCTTGTTCGCCGATTAAATTGCGCACACAATGGAAGGATGTTTTGAATTTCCTTAGAGGAGAATTCACTAAAGTTATATTTATAGTAGATTGACAATTCAGCCACATTTCTTCTGTGCTGGAGTGAATCAAGCTGATCCGTTAGTTCGGTATTACCAATCAACCGTATTGCTTTTCTCTGTACAGAGTCTAGACATTTTATTGTTGACTGACAAGCACCTCCCCAAACATGACAGCAGTACTCCATACATGGACGAATAAATGACTTGAAGATTAACAAAATTTGCTCGGGATTGAAATACTTTTTACATCGACTCAAGAATCCTAATTTTTGCATTGCAGATTTAGCGAGGTTGAACACATGTTTATTCCATTTTAGGTTACTTTGAATATCCACTCTAAGAAGTCTAACTGATTCAACCTCACGCAATTCCTTATGGTTTATCTTAATAGGGAAATTTTTATGTCGTTCTATTCGTGAAAGACGGCATAGTTTTGTTTTGGTTGGATTAAATGAAACAAGATTACGATCACCCCATTCCATTATACGAGCCAGGTCGTTGTTGATAGAATCAATTAGCAGCTCTCTATCAGTGGTAACTGCAGTATGAGATCGAAATTTAGGAGATGCATGTGATGCATGCAATGTGCTGTCATCAGCAAAACTATGGATTGGGTGCACTGTGGAATTAAGTAAGTCATTAATGTATAGAAGAAACAAGGTTGGTGAGAGTGCAGAACCTTGGGGAACCCCAGCATTGGTTGTGAAAATATTGGATGTGATACCATCTAAATTAACATGAAATTGGCGACCTGTAAGAAAACTATGAATCCATGAGACAGTAAGATGGTCTATGCCATAAGATTTTAATTTAGCTATAAGATTTTCATGCCACACTTTATCAAATGCTTTAGAAATGTCAAGTGAAATACTGAATGTTTCACCATGGTTTTCCAGCGATTTGTTCCAGAGATGGGATACGTAGGCTAACAGATCACCTGTTGCATGACTTCTACGAAAACCATACTGCTTATCTATCTATAATTCGCGACATTTCCAAATAATCTATTAGATTGTAGTTAACATATTTTTCAAATATTTTAGCTAAAACCGACAGAATTGCAATTGGTCTATAATTGTTGGGGTCTGTCTTACTGCCTTTCTTTGATATGGGTTGAACGCTGGCCAGCTTCCAAGAATCGGGAAATATTCCGGTTTTATAAGATAAATAGAAAATGTTTGTTAAAATAGGAGCTAGTTGTCTAGCAAAGTTTTTAAGAATGAGGGGTGGGATACCATCGGGACCAGCGGATTTGTTGATATTGATAGAAAGAAGCATTTTCCGTACAATATTGCAACGAAAAATAATTGGTTTCATTTTCGTTTCAACTGGGGAAATGATTGTAGGAGAATGGGGAGGCTCAACTATGTTAGAGTTTTCTGCGAAAATACGACCCAAAAGACTCGCCTTCTCTTTTGAGTCGCTCACGGGAATGTCATTCAGAACTAAGGTTGGAATAGAGGATCGAGTAAAGTTGCTTTGGACTGATTTAACTGCTTGAAAAAAACTACGTGAGCCAGATGGGTGCTCGGCGAATTTCTTTGCTTTCTTCTGGATAAACGCATCTTTGTCCAAGTCTATTTTGTATTTACTAATATTTCTGGCTTTCTTATAGGCGCTATGGGTTTCAGGTGTTTTATTTGAGTTATACGTCTTGAATGCTTTGCGTTTATTCCTCACTGCCTCATCAACATCCCGCGTGAACCAAGGCTCAGTTTTAGGAGTGATTAATCGATTTGGAATAAACCGCCGCATTCCGTCTTTTATGATTTCAGAAATTCTTATTGCCGATGTGCTAGGATCTTGATCAACACAACAAATAGTTTTCCATGGTGTTTCATCATAAAAGTTTCTCAATCCCTCCCAATCAGCGCTATTATAATTCCAAACGCGACGAGGATTTGCTTTAATTGGCGTCGGTGATGTAAATTGCACTATTGCTGATATTAGTAAATGGTCCGATGTTCCCAGGGGTTGTTCAACTTTTGTCTTCGTAGTATCTGGTTCGTTTGTCAAAAACAGATCCAGCAAATTATTGTTATGATGTGAATTGTCTGCGATTCTAGTGGGACACTCTATCATTTGCGTCAAACCGTGATAATCTGCAAATATCAGCTCGCTTGTCTTCCTACATCGTCAGTGCGCGATGAAAACTTAAGCCATTCTTTATTATGAATATTAAAGTCTCCAAGAATGACCAGTCTTGCTTTGGGATAGTCTGTGGTAATCTTTTCTAGATTAGCCGAAATTTGATCGGAAAAAGTACATCCAGGGGGGTAATTTGGAGATCTGTATAATCCTATTATAAACATAGTTTCATCAACACCTGAGATCTTCAGTGCTATAGAATTATGGTGCTTAGAGTTCAACTCATAGGCCTTAATTCTCATACATGAAAGTGAATTTCGAACAAATGCACAGACACCATGTTTCTTATAAAAGGAATGTTCCAATTCGTAACTAGCTATCCGGTATTTATCAAGATCCAATTTCGATGCTTTACCACTGACAATTGTTTCCGTAAGAAACAATATGTCAGGTTTATTTTTTTCGATGTGGTGATGAACTTCGTTTAGATTCGAATTTAGTCCTCTTATGTTTGTGAAATCAATTCTAAGCTGTTGGTTCACTTTGCGGCCATTTTGTTGAGACTGAGACTTACCCCTTGACATTGTAGGTACAGTGACAGAAATTCGATCAGGTCTAAATTTCAATACTACACAATACAAGAAAATCTGGGTACCTCCGTCACAACAGTAGGACACTAGATCACAGCTGTAGCACGATAACTAAGAAACAACCGGGGGTAAAGACACTAAATAATAAGGATTTTACTAAGTGTATAAACTAATGTATTTATTTATCTGATTATACTTTATACTTAAGGAATAAAAAAAAAATGTTTGAGGGAGAACCTGTATATTTATGGATTTCCAGAAACAATCAATAAAAGATAATAAGAACTCTTGCAATAGAAACTAAATATATAATTTTATTGCTATTTTACCTTTAGTGATCAAAAGGGGTGGGTATTAAAAATAATTTAACAATTAAGATACTGTACTATTACGGCAGCAGGCAAAAAAAAAACAATACATTTGCAGTGATGAAAATTGACCATAGATTTAGTTTTTATCAATGGTTGGGTTTAAGAAATTACTTTAAAACAAGTGGCGAGAGATAGCATTAAATTACAAAATTAGAATATGTAACAAATATATATATATATAGTCAAAATAAAATGTATACAACCTGCCAATTTTTAAAATCGGTTAATTATTTTTAACTTTTAACACTTAAAAAAAAACTTTCTCTGGGGGCGTGTCTTGTTGGTGAAAGAGGATTGAATTTAAGAATCTTTTTTTTTTTTGAACGGAGATGGGAATATTACTATGGGAATATGGGAATATTGATAAATAAAAATACAAGTTCTCTTAGAATTTTTTTTTTCGACCAGGGGTCTTCACAGGGTGCCCCTCAATTTTTTGTTATTTTGTGATGTGAGTGCATTCTACGAGCGATTGTAGAAAAACTACTGAATCGATTTTCATAAATGATAGGTCGTTGAAATAGGTATTAGAACAAATTTTTTAAAAATGTACACTGTTAATTTTTTGAAATAATTTTTAACGGTGTAACATTAGAAAAAAACGGTGTAATTGAAAAAAAGATGGCATAGCCATTTTTTTTTTTAAACTAAATTGAAGCTTATTTTATATCTAACCACTTGTGAAAGTTTGGCACTTGCATTATTTTTTGTTTTAAAGATAAAATTCGTTGTGCATATGACTGTCGGGAGTCAGTTTTTTTTGTTCTGAAGGAAAATTAAAAATATGGCGATTTTTAGATTCAGATTTTTTTTAATGTTAAATATCAAATATTTCATTATTAAATGAACTTTTTAAAAAGCGATTTCAGTCAAGTTCAGCAAAATTTTGCGACATTTTGACTCGACCCTTTTTAATTTGGTTTATTTTTAGTTTATAGATAGCCTTTGATAAATGAAAAATACGACTTCAAGTATAATTTTTTTTAAATATAATAATATAAATTATTATATTTTTAAATATAATAATATAATTATAATAACAAACAACAGTAATGCTACGCGTCATTTGGTTGAAAAAAGTAAAACTCTACATAAAAATAGTTTTCAGCATTCATCTGCGACGGATAAAAGAGGTGTATCCACAACAGATATAAATGTTGTGGAGCAGTTCTATAAAAGTGATGAAATCAGTAGATTATTGCCAGGCAAACGAGATGCAATATCTTTTAAAAAAGGAGATGAGCGCATAAAAACACAAAAGCGCTTATTGCTATGTACATTAAATGAAGCTTATGTGGAGTTTAAAAATAAGTTTCCTGATGTAAAAATAGGATTTACTAAATTCACGTCCCTTCGACCACAAGAATGTATAAAATTATCCCAAGGAGTTCATAATGTGTGCGTGTGTACCCTACATCAAAATATAAAACTAATGATTCAACACTCTAAGATATCTTGAATTACTGACGCTGCTTTCCAGAATTATAAAACATTAATTGACTTTGTTTCATGTGGTGAATTAACAGAAGATTGTCATACTTTGAAGTGCAATGTATGTTCAAAAAAACTTCAACAACTGGAAGAAAAATTACTAAATGATTTTGACATTAAAGGAATCCTTCAAGTCAAATATCAACAATGGAATACCACTGTTCGATGCAATTTGGATACTTTAATAGAAACTGTAGAAGAATTTATAAAAAAATTTATTTACCGTTTACAAATTTTGATACCACACAACTTTATAGCAAAACAGCAATATACATTCATTGAGGAAAAAAAAATTAGAAGCAGGAAGTGCTTCGTTCAAGGGGATTTTTCTGAAAACTACGGCTTCATAATTCAGGATGCGGTTCATGGCTATTATCATAATAATTCACAAGCTACTATTCATCCATTTGTCATTTATTTTAAAAGTGCCGCAAGTGAATATATACAGCACCGAAGTTTTATACTCATTTCGGATATAAACGATCACAACAGTACTACAGTCCATCTTTTCATTACAAAACTTATTGAATTCATCAAAACGCATATAAATTCTAATATTACAAAAATAATTTATAACACTGACAGTGCATCTTCTCAATACAAAAATACACATAGCCTAAATAACTTATGCCACCACAAAAAAGACTTTAAGGTTGATGCAGAATGGCATTTTAATGCTACCAGCCATGGAAAGGGACCTTGTGATGGAATCGGTGGTACACTGAAGCGTGCTGCACACCGTTATAGTATAGGGAGCAAAGATATTATTGATACATCAAAAAAACTTTTCGAATGGGCTTTAAAATGGGAATCTACCATGAACTTTGGATACGCCGATAAAAATGAATATCAATTAACAAAAAAAAAATACAAAATCGATATAAAAATGTGATTACTATAAGTGGAACTCAAAAATTTCATTCTTTTGTACCATTAGATACTAGAACAATAAATGCAAAAATGTTTTCCAACTCAAAAGAATCTTTTGAATGTAAAATAAGTAAATAATTTTTAATAACTATATTTATTTTCTTTAACCTACATATATAATTTGTATGATACTTTAAAAAGTTTATTCAATAATAAAATATTTGTAATTTAATGTTAAAATACAATCTTTTACTTTATAACCATAATAACATAATGCGAACATAATACTTCTCCAGTCAAAAGTTCCTAAATAGATTTTGTTATTTATACGGTTTTTTTGTTTGCAGTCGAGACTGTCAAATTATATTTTATAAGAGTGACAAGTGATTACTAAAAGTGACAAATAAACATTTCATTTTTTTATGACATCTAATACAAAGAAAATAATTGCAGAAGTGTTCATCTAATATTAAAATATTTGATATTTAACATTAAAAAAAAAATCTCTTAGTTTATAAGCCATTTTTATAATTTTCCTTCAGAACAAAAAAAACTGATTCCCGACAGTCATATGCACAACGAATTTTATCTTTAAAACAAAAAATAATGCAAGTGCCAAACTTTCACAAGTGGTTAGATATAAAATAAGCTTCAATTTAGTTAAAAGAAAAGAAAATGGCTATGCCATCTTTTTTTCAATTACACCGTTTTTTTCTTATGTTACACCGTTAAAAATTATTTCAAAAAATTAACAGTGTACATTTTTAAGAACTTTGTTCTAATACCTATTCAACGACATATCATTTATGAAAATCGATTCAGTAGTTTTTCTTCAATCGCTCATCAAAATGCACTCACATCACAAAATAACAAAAAATTGAGGGGCACCCTGTGAAGACCCCTGGTCGAAAAAAAAAATTCTAAGAGAACATGTATTTTTTATTTATCAAAGACTATCTATAAACAAAAAAAAATCAAAATTAAAAGGGGTCGAGTCAAAACGTTGTTGAATCTTCGTGCAATTGCTCAAGAGGTATACAGTATACCTCTCGTTCTATCTTTTGCAAATCTATACCATTTATCAAGTTTTTATGCTGTTTACTTTACTTACTCTATGCTGTTTGTTCTTTATTGAGAAAAAGAATTATAAATTAGAAAATAATAATTTTACTTTTGAGCTACCTAGTTAAAGTATGTTTTAAACAGAGTTGGAAACTCTACCTATACCACTCCCTTACTTTGTTTTTTCAGAGTGCGTAGCTTAAAAAAAAATAACACTCTCACAAACAGGAGTAAAAATAATAAAATATTCTTGCTACTAAATTGAAATAAATATTTTCTTTCAAATACTCAAAACATTTATTTTTGCGTCAAATTTGATGCTTTCCAACGTAAAATGCTTCGAATGGTTCGTTCAATTATTCATGTATTGCTAGAAAAATGAATATAAAGGATGACGTAGAGTGACTAATTTTCTTCTTTTGCAAATCGAATGAAAGAACAGGAAAATGTAATCTGCTCCAAAGGAGTAAAATCGAAAAAACAAAAATTTTACTCTTACGAGTAAGAACGATATTTAAATTATGAAGATTTTAATTTTTGAATATTATTTCAAAGGATTGAAATGAGTGCTCGAATAAAGGAAAATTGTAAACTCTGGTTTAAAAATTTAAATTTTTATGAATTTATACGCAGAAAATTTTTATGAATTTTTTTTTATGAGTCTTTTTAAGTAAAATATTTTGTATTTTGTTTTTCATAATATACTTTCGATCTCTCGTATATACACCGGGGAGATGTTTCTATAAACAAAGAAACCTTTTCGCTGAGGTAGATCTGTTAGACATTAAAAGATATGTAAATTATTGAAGTGAAATAACTGAGTTTAGTATTTCTAAGAAAATTATAGTTAAAACACTATTTTAGTAAAAAAAAATATTGCAGTGGTTTGTTCTCTCAATATGGTTAAATCAACATATGCATAACATTATACAAACTGCAAGAAAAAACTGTGAAGCTTTGACTAAGATATTGTGCAAACTGTACGTAGGTAGATATAAGGTTTTTTGATTATTTCGATAATGTTGGCAAATGTGGTGGAAATATTTGTTTCGCGGCACGCTTCGTGGGACAGATTTCTCCGTGGGACAACGCAATGAAATGTGTGACATTTTCTCGCAGCGTGGGACTTCTGGTCAGTTTACTACCCATAAACGTGCGTAAATTTTTCATTTGATTCAAAATTGTACAATTATTGCGAGCTTCTTTTAAATCTATAAGAAAAACCTACCACAAAAAAATAATAATTTCTCCCTCCCTGTGACTGTATAAAAAAAATGAACAAAGATTGACGTTTAGGACACGTTTTGGATTTTATTATAACCAACCAAACATATAATTTTTGCTATTTTATGAATTTAAAATTATAGTCCATATGGCGAAACGAATTTGTCAGCAAGTTTTCATAACATACTTTGAAAATATTTACATAACTTAAATATTTGTTCGTGTCGTTAGAAAATATTGCTTGTTCATTATAAAACATTCACTATTATAAATCACTGGAAATAACCCAATAAATTTAAATTACTCCCGTAATTATTTTCATTCGTTTTATAAAAACTAGCACAACTATTAAGAAAACTTTTGATATGTTATAGGATTTTACATTTTAGAATTGTTTTTAATTTATTGTTTTTAAAAAAGTCTTGTAAAGTTTGTCTATATCATTTATCGTTTATCTATATCATGATAAGAAACAAGGCCAAACAGTCAGGGTTCTCCAAATAAGTGGGGTATAATTAGGTTATGTTCTCCTGGATGTACTTACTTTTAAGTTTATAAAAATTACCAATAACAATTGAAATTTGAATGCTAAATAGTAAATACTGCACTATGAACTTTCGAGGAACCCTATACTAATGAAATATTTTGTTTCCTCTGGCTCAGACACGATTATCTTATAAACAAAACACAATCGTTCTTCTAAAAGCGGTGATGCCGCGCACCTTATAGTACGATAGAATTTTGTCAAAATACGCACCCACGGCGTTTTTGGAAGAACGATCGTGTTTTGTTTATAAAACTGATTTCATCAGAAGATTAGAAGCAATACGACCGCCTTTCGTATCGGTGGCGCTCTAGTCCTTGATACAAAGAACGATAACGGTTTGAATATTGCGGTGAACTTTACTTTAGTCGGGCCAAAATAATATGTAACGTAATAATTATATTATCAGATATATTTCAATTAATAGTATGCGATAAAATTGGTATATTAGTTAAGTAAATCTTCTAAAAATTAGACGAATTTACATAACAGTGCATTGAAATTTTTATAGTGTATAATTCTATCACGATTGGATGGTTTTATTGAATCGATGTATTTATAGTTTCAGATCCTTGGGGGGGACCAATGCCCCCCCAGCCCTACCCAATTGACGCCCCTGATTGTATTATATTTTCAACACAATAAAAAATGGAATTCAAATTAATCGTTTTATTGTCTTGTGCTGATTTTCACAACAGTATAAAATTAGTTACTTCTCATTTTATTCTGTTAAGCATAACAAGCATGCCATGCCACAGGACTGGAACTCAACTATGCTGTTACCAATCCATAAAATAAGTAATCGCCTACAATGTGCAAACTACAGGGAAATCGCTTTACTCTGTACAGCATATAACATCTTTTCACACATTTTGCTAGCTAAAATCGATCCTTTTGCTGAACAACTGTTTGGAGAATATCAGTGTGGCTTTCGGAAATGCTGAGGTACCACCAATGAACTTTTCTTGATACGGATGATTTTGGAAAAGTGTCGAGAGTTCAACATGCCTGTGTACCAACTCTTCATTGATTTCAGGCAGGCCTACGACTTTCTCGAACGAGAAGCTCTATAGTCTGCTCTGGTGTCAATAAGAATCCCTGGTAAGCTGGTATCACTATGCAAAATGACAGTACAGAATTCTCACTCACTTGGAATAGGGCACGAACGTAGATCCAGGTAAAAAATGGCAAAGCATAAAAGGCATGTTACGCAAAGACTCAGTTTTATTGAGACAAATAATTGTGTAACTGAGGAAAATTGTCTAGGTGCGTTAACTAAACTAAACGTGCAGTATCACCGAAATCGAACAATTATCAGTGTCTTTATTAGGACGACAATCAGACACCTTTTAGGGTTGCCCTAGTCCGGATCAGGCATTGGTAGAGCAGCCAGATTGGGCCTTGATCATGAGTGTAACGCTTTTGTCCAATCAGGTCCTGATTGGGACTACCGGATCAGGCCCTAATTGGTATAATGGGATCAGGCACTGATTGGGATATCCGGACCAGACCCTGATATATTTATATATTATATACATAAATTAATCAAATTAAAATAAAAAAAATACAATGAAAAAAATTAAAACATACATACCACTTTAATCACTATTATTATAGTCTTTCAGCCGAGAAGCGATAACTAAAACATACATGAAACGATTTTAACTATATTCTTACTTATTAAACGAGCAATAATTATTTATGTCTAAATTTTTTCTCGAAAACGGCACTATAATTTTTTCTGAAAATTGGCATACTACCATTTTCAGGTGCGTAAAAACGATCTTGATAGGTCACGACTTTGGGAAAAGTCGTTTAGAGCCTTAATTAAGGAAAAAAATTTTTCAAATGAATGACGTCACAAATTTTTAGCACTTTGAAAAAAGTTTCAATTTTTGATTTTATTATAATTTTTGGAATTCTGAAAAAAGTTTGTATTTTTAGGGTTCCGTTTTTTATACGGAACACTATTGGTGAGAGTACAACGGGTTTTTTCACATTACTTCGATTATCTCGTGAACCATTAATCCAATGAACTTAAAATTTGAGGTGCTTATAAAACTAACTTATCCACACAAGATGGCGGATTAAAAAATAAATAAAGTTGTGTTCGTTTGTTTTAAGGACGTACGATGTAAAGCCTTTGAAAACATACATTTTTTTAGCGAGACGAGTAGGGTATCATATGAAAGGGCTCCATTTCAGCATTATTTAAAAATATATTTTGAAATTTTACACCTCACTTTTTTGTATAATTTTGAAAAATGACATTTTCGGGATGTTTTATTGCCCCGATTAACTCCGACCCTACTTCATCGAAAATCTTGAAATATATTTGGAATGATAGAAAATTGAGTAGGTTTTTAATGAAAAATATAGAAAAGTGGCAGACACTCAAAACTATATTTATTAAAGGGGTGGGAATGTTAAGGGGTAAAAACATCATTTAAAACCAGGTCATGTGGGGTGTCATTTGAAAGAGCACTTGATTTTAGAAATATTGCCATTTTTTTTAGAATTTTGCAATGCATAGTTTTTGAATTATTATCAATAAAGTGACACAAAAAGTTGATCCCCCCCTTGCATTTCGAGCCTAATTAACAGAAAAATTTGAAAAAATTCACAGAGACAGGAAGTTTGATAAACTCTGAACGAAAAATATAGCGAACTCTCAAATAATTATATTTCTGTGTTTTTAAGGGATTGGGGTGGGGAAGGGTGAAAGAGGACCAAATTTTAGAAACTTTGCAATTTTTTTTAGAATTTTGTGGTACCCAGTTTTTGAGTTATTCTAAAAAATGTGCAAATTCCAGACCGTTCCCTCCCCCCTACGTTTCGACACTGATTGACAGAAAAAATTGAAAAAATTCATAGAGACAGGAAATTTGCTATATTTTGAACGAAAATTATAGCGAACTTTCAAATAATTATATTTCTGTGTGTTTAGGGGGTGGGTGGGTGTAAAGAGGGTAAAAAAAAACTTTTTTTGACCCAAGCGAGTGGGGCATCATTTGAAAGAGCACCAAATTTTCAAAACATTGAAATTTTTTTTAGAATTTTCCACACAGTTTTTGAGTTATTCTATAAAAAATGTGCAAATTCCAGACCGTCCCCCCCCCCCCCCCCCCCCCTACGTTTCGACACTGATTGACAGAAAAAATTGAAAAAATTCATAGAGACAGGAAGTTTGCTATATTTTGAACGAAAATTATACCGAATTCTCAAATAATTATATTTCTGTGTGTTTAGGGGATGGGTGTAAGGAGGGTAAAAAAACTTTTTTTGACCCAAGCGAGTATCATTTAAAAGAGCACCAAATTTCCAAAACATTGCAATTGTTTTTAGAATTTTCCGGTACAGCGTTTTTGAGTTATTCTAAAAAATGTGCAAATTCCAGACCGTTCCTACCCCCCTACGTTTCGACACTGATAGACAGAAAAAATTGAAAAAATTCATAGAGACAGGAAGTTTGCTATATTTTGAATGAAAATTGTAGCGAACTCTCAAATAATTATATTTCTGTGTGTTTAGGGGATGGGTGTAAGGAGGGTAAAAAAAAAACTATTTTTGACCCAAGCGAGTGGGGTATCATTTGAAAGACCACCAAATTTCCTAAACATTGCAATTGTTTTTAAAATTTTGCGGTACACAGTTTTTGAGTTATTCTAAAAAATGTGTAAATTCCAGACCGTTCCTCCCCCTACGTTTCGACACTGATAGACAGAAAAATTGAAAAAATTCATAGAGACAGGAAGTTTGCTATATTTTGAACGAAAATTATAGCGAACTCTCAAATAATTATATTTCTGTGTGTTTAGGGGATGGGTGTGGTGAGTGCAAAACGAGTGGGGTGTCATTTGGAAGAACACTTAATTTAAGAAACATTTTTTAGAATTCTGAGATGCACAGTTTTTTAGTTATTGATGAAAAAAGTGCTATTTTAAGTGTATGTATACCACCCTATATTTCGACGCTGATTTATAGACAAATATTCCCAATTTAGACCATTGAAAAACTGGTTAAATCTTTCTTTAGCTAACATAAACAGCTATGGATAAGATTTAACCTCAAGTAACATTTTTGATCAATGTAGATATGATTGACATTTACTATTGACGTTTACGATTAAATATTTATTCTGTTATGTGATATAAAGACTTTACAACATAACTTTATGTCATTTATTTTTGATATTGTGTTCTTTTACATTCACGGAACCCTTGGCGAGCGAATTTTATTCGCACTTGTCCGACTTTTTTATTTTGTTATACTTTTTGCAATATTTTAAGATTATTGGAAAAAGTTTCAATATTTGATTTTGTTATAATTTTTGCAAAATTTTTAGAATTTTGAAATAGGTTTCAATTTTGATTTTGGAATATTTTTAGAATTTTGAAAAAAGCTTAAATTTTTGATTTTATTATAATTTTTAGAATATTTTTGAAATATTGAAAGAAACTTAAATTTTTGATTTTGTAATATTTTCTCCAAACACTAAATGAAGAGGTTTTTAAAAAGTTGGCTGAGTGTATCATCTTTTCAATAAATCTTTCTTACTTATTAAACGAGTAATAGTTGTATACATATATGTAATTTTTTTCTCAAAGACGGCACTATAATTTTTTTCTGAAAATTGGCATATCACCATTTTCTGGTAATCGATCTAAACGAAACGAAACGATCTAGATATTCACGACTTCTGGAAAAGTCGTTTAGGGCCTTGATTAAGGAAAAAAATTTTTTCATTTTTGGTCACAAATACTTGGAATAATTATAATAAATTTTGTTGAAGATGAGTATCTGTGCTAAATATTTTAAAAAGCACTACAATTTAATTTGATTGTCGATAGTATAGAATAATTTGTCGGTATAAATATGCAATCAATGTTTGTCAAAAAAATATTGTCAAGTGTGTCATCACTCATCAGAATTCAGAATGAATACTGGAATTTCGAATAATGTTTGTATTTTTGATTTTGTTATAATTTTTGGTATATTTTTGGAATTTTGAAAAATGCTTGTATTTTAATTTTGTTATAATTTTTGAAGTATTTTTGGAATTTTGAAAAAAGTTTGTGTTTTTGATTTTGTTGTAATTTTTGCAATATTTTTACGAGTTTTGATAAAAGTTTAAATTTTTGAATTTGTGAATTATAAGTTTTTGCAATAATTTTAGAATTTTGAAAAAAGTTTCAAAATATCTAAACAGAGATAAAAAAATACTCTTACTTTTGTTAAAGTTTTATGTTTGATATATATCGCTGCGCAAAACTAAAACCAATTTCCTAATAAAAATGTTTTGCAGAAAACTATATAAAAAATTCTTAGCCCAGACCGAAGTCTTGATATCTCAGAGCTTAAGATTTCAACCCCTCCATATATTGACATTTAGTTTTTCAGCAGAAATTATTGTATCAAAAACCAAAAATACCAAGTTTAGTGAAATAAAAATATATATTAATTTTAAAGCTGTTTTGCGAAAGAGATTAAAAAAACTGTCTCTGTTTTCACCGAGCTAAGCTCGGTCTCCTGGTACTATTTCTAAAATGGATAATACTCTAGTGAATTTTAAACAATTGAAATTTCAGCTAGGGGTCAAATACGAAAAACCTAATCAGGGCCGGATATATTCAAATAAGGTTAACTAAAAGGGTATTCTTAATCAATCCCGGAACAGGCCCACATCAGATTGCCCTAATAGGGGTTGCCCTTGTAGGACTGACCAGGCCCTGATCACGCCCTGACTGTATTCAGGTTTTCCCTAACTAATTTCTGCTCGGGAATTTAAAGTCATGGATCTCGATAAACGCAGAGACACACTCAGTTTTCAAATACACTTCACATCGTCGCTGTTACCAATGAAAGAAAAGCCACCAAAGCTTATTAAATATGACTGAAGAAAACGAAAAAAATGCGAAAACCTTAACCAACGACCTTACTCTCGTAGAAATTGATTGAACATTGAGACCAATCTGGGGTACAGTATTCATCACAACCAAACAGTAATTCACTTTCTCGAGAAGAGCAACTATGCAAAAATAAATCCTTGACTTCACCGCAACAAAACAAAGGTGACTGATTCACAGTAAGTCTACCTTTAAAGATAGAAACAAATAGCATTGATTGCTTTTTGGGCATAGTTCATACTCATTTATTTATTTATTTTTGTATTTTTATTTTATTTATTTATTTATTTATTTGTTTGTTTATACATACATTCATATTTAAGCTTTCGCTTGTAATAATATGTCAATTTCCTAATATTTTAAGTTTAATTTTCAATACTTAGTCTATAGCTAATAGTAAATAATAATATGTCAAAATGCAATTAGTTCCTACAAATCAAAAACAAAATCCAACAAAAACGAAACAATCATATGCCAATGCATACCGTACCTAACTTTAAATGCAAAGAAATATGAAAAAAACAACAAAAGACAAATAAACAAATTCAACATTAAAAAGAAATTTAAAAGGAAAATCAATCTGTATCACGAATTTCGAAGTATCTGCGTTTAAATTCTTTCGATGTTGTACACAATTTTAAATATGAATCTAAAGAATTCCATCTACTGACCCCACGAACGAAAAAGGATGAGTTTAAATTTTAAAATAACAGACCGATTTACTGGAATTAACAAATTATTTGATCGAATAGATGTAAGTCTAATTAACTTGTCATATAAATAAACTGGTTCTTTATGTTTTAACAAATTGAATATGTTAAAACATATACGAAACTCAACATAATCTCGTAAACTGCAACCCAAAATTGAGCGAGCAAATATTGATATATGATCAAATTTACGCTTTCTAAAGATTTATCGATCACATTAATTATAAAGTAAATGTAGCTTTTGGAAAGTACCCTCAAACATACCATACAAAGATGTTTCGCAATAAAGAAAATGTGGAAAAATGTACGACATAAACAATTTTTTCCTTAAATCTATGTTAGCGTATTTAGTGACAGCCCACAGAGTTCTTAACATATTCGTGACTCGCTTGCGGATCATATTAATATGGTCAATCCAAGACAAATCTTTATTGATTAATACTCCAAGATTTTTTACACAGTCAGAATATGAGATATTAGTTCCATTTACTATTATAACTGGATAATTTGAGGTATCGACCGAGTTTTTATATATAACTATTGCTTGCGTTTTACCTGCATTTAATTTTAACTTATTCTTGTTTGACCACTCAACGATATGCTGAATATCACGGTTTATTCTTGCTATACTCTGTTGAATTTCATCTTCTTTAACGCTAGCATACAGTTGGAAGTCGTCAGCAAACATGGTATATTTGCAGTACTTAAGATCAGTGGGAGCGTCATTTATATATAGAGAAAATAACAATGGCCCCAATACCGACCCTTGCGGAACGCCAGTTTTAACTTTTTTGTCTTCAGAATACTGTGCATTTACATAGACTATATTACTTCTCGAAATCAGATACGAATAAATAAGACGACATGCAGATTACCTAAATTTAAATTTCTCATAAAGCTTTCTCAGAAGGATACCGTGGTCAATTGAGCCGAAGGCGTCGCTAAAGTCCAACAGTACTAGAACAGTTTTTTCTTTAGCATCAGCATTTCGTCGAATATCATCGGTGATATTTAAAATCGCCGTTGATGTTCCGTGGTGTGGTCTATATGCCGACTGATAAAGATCTAGCAAATTCTCTTTCTTTAGAAATTCCGTAATTTGTGATTTCATAATAATTTCTGCTACTTTAGAAAGTGATGGAAGTATACTAATTGGTCGGTAATCTGATGTACTTTTTGGATTTTGGACTTTGGGGACTGGAACAATTTTAGCATGCTTCCAACATTCCGGAAATGCAAATCTGGTTAACATAGAATTTATTAAATGTAAAAAGATCTGCCTTATTATAGGAAATATGATTTTAACAAATTTCATCGGTATTCGATCAAGGCCAATGGCTTCGGATTTAACTAAATTAATGGCAGTCGTCAGTTCTTCGATACCAATATTCCTAAATGCAAATATCTCTGCACCGGCAGATGCTTCGTCAAGCTGATACCTTTCAGAAGAATGCCCATTCACATTAAATTGGTTAGAGAATTCAGCAGCAGAAAAAAGAGGACTACTATTTGAATCAGAATCACTTATTCCAAGCTGTTGTACCTTTTTCCAGAAAACTTTCGGTGGTAACTTTGGGTCAAATGTTATATGACAGTTTGCTTCCCCACATTTACGAATTAATGCATTTGTCCGATTTCGTAGTTTTTTGTATAGTTCTCTAGATTCTGTGGTCCTTAAGGCTTTCCATCTGCTGTATGCAGAATCACGCATTGAAATAGATTTTTTTATGTCATTATTAAACCAGGATTTTACTCTGGGATTGACTTTAATTGTTTCTAATGGTACACATGCCTCAAAGGAGTGCAGGACTAATTCATTAAATCGCTCAATCTGCTCATCAAGACAAACCGATCCAAAAATATCACTCCAGGGCAATCCTGAGGTATATGAATGGAGAATCTCATGGTTAACTTTTTTGAAGTTTCTAAAGCTGCTAAATCTGATCTGTGAGTGTAGAGAGACCAATTTGAACGTAAAAAATAACAAGTCGTGATTCAAGCAACCAACTGAAATCTGATTCCAGAAACAAATAATATTGGTATTCGTACAAATCAAATCAAGTAGCGAGGATGTTGTATTACAGAAAAAAGTTGGTTCGGTGTTTTGAAGTTGAAGGGAAAAACTATCTAATAGTTTAGCAAATTTTTTACTTTTGTTAGTGTCATGCAACATATCATAATTAAAATCACCACAAAGTACAATATTGCTATACGTAGTTGAAAAATCGTTAAGAATCGTTTCAAGATCTTCACAACAATCATGTCGGGGCTTATAGCCACATATAAGCAATAGTTTCTGATCTCTAATTCGAATTTCTATTAGCATTATTTCCAAGCGTTCCGTAGATGATGAATGAATGAGTGTGTATTTAATATCGGATTTAATATAAATACAGACGCCCCCACCCATACGTGCAAGACGATCATTTCTAAAGAGGGAATATCCCGCAATCGAAGCTGCGCTATTAGAAATATGGAGTTTTAGCCAACTTTCACACACACAAATAATATCAACCTTTACTCCCTCAAGTAGACACTTCATTTCATCCAGCTTTGGAAACAAACTCCGGGCATTAAACGAAATAACATTTAATCCATGTTTATTGTTTAATGCCGATTTCAACGCAACGTTATTCACAATGCAATTCGGGGAGTCAGCAGTAAGCATTACATTAGAATCTGCCACCAAATCTTTCCAACATCGATAGACCAACAGACTTCAAATTTATACGTCATACAGATATAATTATTTGTTTCCACACATATTAAGAGTGAAAGCATGAAAAAAATATATAATATAAAATCGAAATTATAATTATCTAATAATGAAATTGACCTAGAAAAAATAACAAAATTTACAGCAATAATATAATTAATAGATACTAAACAACGAATACATACACGTCTTTGCATAGCTTTTGAATTTAATATTAAGTTATATATATATATATATTTAACATTACACATGTATACAATTGCACTATAGCGTTATATTTTTATTTCCTATGTCGCAGCTGATCAGGAAGAAATTTAATGTTTTATTTTTGTACTAGTTAGATGTTATATTTTTTATACTGGTTAGATGGACGAAAACGTAGTAACTGATGACGTAAGTTTCTTATTCTTTTTAGATGTATCAGCAAAATTTGATGATGTAGATGAAGTTGATGAAATTTTAGATCTAGTTTGCATTCCAATATCCCTCACTGTAGTATCATTAACATCATTTTGATTACTTTGAATGTTATTGTTTGCTGTTGGAGGTAGAGCTGCAGTGTTGGGCATGTTGTTGTTACCAAGCGCTCCACACAGATTCTTGAAATCAATTATATCGTGAATTATTACTAAATTTGCTGCTTCAGAAGGGATTATGTGCACTAAACCGTTTTTAGAGTATGCCTTAAAAATCTTTCCACCTTTTGCTGTTGTTTGGCATGGGCAAATATAGTTGAGTTCTTCCTTGTTAATGAGTCATTGCAAAAAATTCTGCTATTCAATTCGTGTCCAATGTTGTTTAGCCTCAATTCACCAAATATTTTATATTTTGAAAAGAAATTGGATTTATAAAACTTGGAAGCAAAACTTACAATTATTGGAGCGGCGGGATTTTGATTAGATGTTTTTGACGGATTAACTCGAAAAACTGTTTTTATGGCTTCAGAAGAGTTAACAAATCCAACCACTTCACATATTGATTTAAAAGTTTTTCCTGCCGAGGACGTATCTGTTGCAGGAATTCCTGTTACAATCATGTCACATGACCGCTGATTGCGTTCTAAGACATCAAGACGAGTATTAAGTTGTTTCACTTGAATAGAAAGATGTTTCATCTCTTCGAATAATTTTGAGATCTCTTCAGTAATGTTGATTTTAAATGCATTAATTTGTGCTTCTAATTCAGATTTAGAACTATTCACTTGCGTCACTAAAACATTTGTTTTGTCGTTTATTGTGTTAATAATATCATTTAATTTTTCTGGTTTAACGACAGCCATTGTAAAAATTGTAGAAATCCACCATTAAATTGCAAATTCAGAACCACAAAACTTTTTGTATTTTATTTTTTATATTATAGGGCACTGTATAGTACTAATTACGAAAATAATCACACTAGATGCACTATTGTTTCTAGATCAAATTAAACAACTTTAATAAAATAAATTAAATTTATATCTAGGATAATTAAGATTTATACTGCGAGATAGAAAATTATAACTTTATTCATTTGACGCCATATTGAATGAATTACTCATTACACATATGAATTACTCATAGCACGTTTAAAATCTACTCATCGTAAAACAACATGGTTTTGGCGGAGTTGACTATAAGCTGGATATGCTGCAGCTAGATAATACCATGTAATCCCGGTAGATGGAACAAGACAAACTAGCCTAATAGCAGCCAACATCCACTTGGCAGTTTACTGCAGAGAAAGTATACAACTAAAAGTTTTAAAGATTGGGCTTAACTAGGCATTTATTGCAAATTGGAAATCAATATTCCTATTTTCATTTTATCGAAAGCATTAAAGACACGCCGTTTCACCATACAATTTTGCTGATATAACGTTAATTTTTACACACGAGTTAATATCAAATTCATGATAGAATTAACCGAAATAGCTACAAATTAACCGAAATAGTTCCTAGGAATTTTAACTACAATATCAAAATCATCCGAATTCAATAGATGATAAACTTCTACATCTTACACACTGTGATATTTTTGAAAAAGTTTAATCATTTCTTCTTAATAACTTTCTAAATTCCAAATTCTCCCAATAAATCCGTAAAAAGAAGATTTATTATAAAAATGTTATGCTTTAAAATTACTGACAAATGTTGTATATAACTTATTTTTATTAATTACATGTTCCGCAAAAATTGATTCTAAATTAGGTGAGTTTTTGTTTTAAGCAAATGTTCTAAACATCTATGGATGCCAATATAAAATTTCTCACAACTATGGATGGATGGAAGAATTCGGGCAACACAAACATTAACGTCGATGATGGTTATGTCAGAAATGGCATACCCTCAGGGGTCACTGGTCTGATTAGACCGTGATACGGGACTTGGCGAACCCGAGGTACCTGAGCTATAGTGGGCTCTAGCCTGCTATTGCAAACCGTAAACCTGTTGTCATGTCTAGCGGGAACGGGGACCTTGGCTTAGCCGCCCGGGTCGCGGGAAGGTGCTCCCTTATTAGCACCCCCTGGTGGGTACACACTAGAGAGGACTTTTGCAGGGTCAAACCACAAAAGTACCATCCTCTGGGCACCTGTCGCCTCCAGTTGTATATAGACTTCTAACATGTATAGACGAAGGCCTGTTGGTGACCTTTATTGCGTCTAAACTCGTGGGTACAATATGGATAAATATTTTAGTAACCTTTCAAATTTTTAAAAAATTTTGTTTTCACCTGTTTATTATTTCTTACATCCTATCATGAAATATTGGCCTATGTCATATTTTATTATATGATAGGATTTATTGTTTAGTTACCCATTTTCAAAACAAATTATATTTTGATCAAATGACTATCACATTTAATAAAAAATGTTTTAAAATACTCATTCAAAATATTTGTGGATTGAATGCCAACCGGGACGCCCCGTGCAACATCATCTCGAGCACGACCAACCGCATATTCTTTTTCTTACAGAAACACAAGTTTCTGAAAACTATCCCTATGACGTAACACTAAATCACAAATATAGGCTTGAATCAGCTTTTAAACTCCATCAAGGTGTATGTGCATACATTCATGAGAGTGTTGAGTATAAACGCTTTCCAAATTATGAAGTACATGGTGATGGCTACAGCACAGTAGTATTAAAGGTTTGTCTACCTGAAATTTCTTTTTTCACAATAGCTCTATACCCAAACCCCAAACAAACATAATCCCAATTTTTTTAATGACTTGACTAATGTTGTCGACAAAATTAGAGCACAATTTCAAAGTTGTGAGGTTATCGTTACCGGTGACTTCAACGTCCACAACAAATCGTGGTTGGAATTTCCCAAAATGACCGACGACGACAACAATGGAAGGCAGGCAGAAATATTTGGTGCATCGCACGACCTGACGCAGATTGTAAAAAGCCCAACTTTCACTCCTCGTAATGGCGGTGATAAAAGTTTTCTATTAGACCTTTATCTCACATCTATGCCAGATATTACGAGTGTCGATGTCGATAAGGGTAGTATTGGAAATTCTGACCATTATCTAATCACATCAGTTATCAAAACTGATTTGCTACAAACTAGAGTTCCCAAATCCTGTAAAATATTTCACTTTTCAAAAATGGACACCAATGGTCTCCGAAGTTTTTTTCAAGGTTTCCCTTTCGATCGTCATTGTTTTTATACTGACGATGTAAGTTTTTCTGCTCAAAACTTTACTGAAACCATTCAATTCGGTATTAACAAATTCGTTCCCTTTTCAATAATGAAACCACAACAAAAATATTTGTTTTCGAAAGCAGCCAAATTGGCTCTTAGAAAAAAACGTAGATTATTTAATATTTGGATTCATAAAAAGAACTCTGTTAATCGATCCCAATATTTAAAGGCTAATAAAATATCAAACCAGATAATTGAAAACGTAAAAGCAGAGATTGACAGAGCGAAAGCGGCAAAACTTTCGAGTATGTCAATTTCTGACAAAAGTTTTTACAGTGCCATTAATTCTTTAAATTGTGGTACTAAATCTTCTATCCCTCCTATCATTGATGGTGACTCAATCATTACTGACCCTGCAAGGAAAGCTTCATTGTTCGCGGAACGCTTTGCTTCAAATTCAACAGTTTTAGAAACTCCTAAAGAAATACCCCAAATCCAGTATTCAGGAGTTAATATGAAACAATTACATTTCAAACCCAAAATTGTCGAAAAACTTTTAAGGGGGTTAAACAACAACAAAGCTTCTGGTCTGGACAACATTCCTCCTGTTTTTCTAAAAATATTTTCAAAAGAACTTGCACCAACCCTCACCAAAATATTTTATAAATCCTATAAATCTGGTATTTATCCATACTGCTGGAAGTTGGCCAATGTCCAGCCTGTAACAAAAAAAGGAACGAAATGTGATATTTCAAATTATAGACCAATAACCTTACTCCCAGTCATATCTAAAATATACGAGCACTATATTAATTCACACATATCCAAATTTTTGGAAGACAACCATTTGATATCTGACAGCCAATACGGTTTTCGAAACAAAAGATCAACAACAGATCTATTGAACTATGTGGCACATCTATGGAATAGCATGCTTAAGAAAGGTGGTGAAACGTACGTAATCGCATTAGACATCTCAAAAGCATTTGATCGCATTTGGCATGCCAACTTGATCAACAAGCTCGTTGCGTACGGTTTTCATCCCGCAGTCGTGAAGTTGATTCAAAATTTTCTGTCTAACCGATACATCTCGGCATCTATAGATGGCTTTTCTTATGAGTCTAAATTAATAACCGCTGGTGTACCCCAAGGCTCAGTTTTATCTCCCACTTTATTTTTAATTTATATCAACGAGCTGTTGCAAATCACCAGTAACCCAATAAATAGTTTTGAAGATGATAGTACACTGCACAAGTCATTCGTCCCCCTATCTTCAAAGGGTAAAATGCATGAAAGAATAAATCCCGTCCGGGGAGACGCTGCCATAAATGTAAACGAGGACCTAAAAAAAGTCGCCGATTGGGGTGACAAAAATTTGGTCAATTTTAATTCCACCAAAACACAGCTATTGATTGTTTCCAGATCAAAGACCGAGTTTCCCAACGATATTTCAATTAATATGTGTGACGACCAAATAGACGAATGTGAAAGCATTCGTTTATTGGGAGTCACAATATCCAATGACTTACTCTGGAACGATAATATATAATGGCCATGGCAAAGAGCGCGTCAAGAAAACTCTGCCTCCTCAATAGACGTAAAAAATATTTTACTTCGCATCAATTACTCCACATTTATAAATCCTATATTCGTCCCTGTATGGAGTATTGTTGTCAAGTTTGGGGCGCTGCATCTGTTACTATCCTGGCTCTTTTGGACTCTGTTCAAAAGCGAGCTATACGAATTGTTGGTGATCGAGATTTAACATTAGATCTTGATTCCCTACAACATCTTCGCACTGTTGCTGATCTCGTTGTTTTTTATAAATATCGTCACTAGCAGTGCTCGGATGAAATCAGGTCCATAATGCCTCAGACATATGTTTTTCCCCGTTTTACTCGTCAATCGGTTTGTGCGGGCGGTCGGACTGTCGAGATTACTCACTGTGGACAAAACACCAGTCTATACTTATAGATTACCTTAATCTCAAATTGAAGAAATAAATAATCAAGTAGAAGAACTAATAAAAGGAGATATGGTAGAAGCATCGGAATCGTTATTGGAACCGACAACACCGGAATGGAATCAGTCATGGGCAAATATGCACTAGAATCAACACGTAACAATAATGGAGACAGGCTCATCGATTGTTGTGTCACAAATCAACTATTCATAGGAGGCAGCAAGTTCCTACACAAGAACATACACACATACATTTGGACATCACCAAATGGAAGAACCAAGAATCACATTGATCACGTACTGGTGAATAAGAAGTTTCTATCCTCACCACAAGACATCAGAACAAAGCGACGAGCAGACATACACAGCGACCATCAACTGGTAATTGCAACATTCAAAATTAAACCAGCCGCTGTAAAATACAACAAGTCTGTCAGAGGAAATTTAACATCAATAGATTGAGCGACAAAAGTACAAATAACATCTTCAAAGAATCGCTCCAGCTCAATCTACCAAGCAACGAAACCACCAGCATTGATGAAAAATGGGAACAAGTTAAAGAAGCTTACGTCAAAACTGCTACAAATGTGCTTGGATACCAAGACAAATTGTGGAAACTATGGATTAGCGATGATACCTGGAAGAGCGTCGTCAGCTCAAGTTGCAATTGTGTCACCAGAACACAACCGAGATCCACAGCAAATATGAAAGTACAGCAAAACAAGTTAAAAAGGTGGCAAGGAATGATCGCAGAAGATACACTAAAAGCATTCTCAAGACTGCAGAAACAACAGCAGCTAATTTTTCTGCTTACGGTTTCGCGGCACTCGTCATCCAACCAGTTTTTACTTGATTTCGGTGGTCGTTTTCCGATTGTAGTTTGTGCTGCGGATATAATGGTTGATTGCAGCGTTTGCCATTCTTCTTGTATGTTTAATGACATCTCAGAACAGATGTCATTAAACATCGAGGCGAGTCATTGGCGCCATAAAACCAATGCAACTCAAGCGTCTGTTCTCCATGTTAGGGGCGGCTTGGAGCGGGCGTCTGTCTTGGATCAAGCGGCTCGCTATATAAATGTGTAGAAAGCGTCTGTTCTCCATGTTAGGGGCGGCTTTCAGCGGGCGTCTGTCTTGGATCAAGCGGCTCGCTATATAAACGTGTAAAAAGGTTGTTTCTGGTGACCTTAAGATGCAGAACGAACCCATTCACGAAAACTTGGGTTGGGCGAAGGGCTAACACCCCATTTCCGTAAAAAAATTACTGTCATGAATTCTGTACACAGGCCTCGGAATATCTCGGATTCATTATTGGAACGACCTCGGAAACTGTACCCGGACTACGATTTAAAAATAGGAACCTGGAACGTGCTAAGCCTTAGAAGACCAGGAGGTCTCCTAAAACTCACCCAACAAGTCGAGAGCTACACACTGGATATAGTGGCATTACAAGAACTAAGATGGCCAGGCAGTGGAATCCATGAAACAGCGAAAGGATACACTCTGTATTATTGCGGTCATCAAAACGGAGGAGAATTTGGAGTTGGCTTTCTTATACACCGTCGCGTGAATCATCATGTTATCGACTTCTGCCCAATTAATATGCGGTTATGCACACTGAGAATCCGCACGAAAAAATTCAATGTAACGATCGTCAATGTTCATGCACCTACTGAAGATAAAGCAGATGATATTAAAGACCTGTTCTTCCTAGAACTCGAGGAAGTCATCAATAACATCCCGCGGCACGATATAAAAATCGTGGTAGGTGACTTTAATGCTCAAATCGGTAGGATTGCAGAACTTAAAACACATATCGGCCCTAACAGCTTGCATCATACCAGCAACAATAACGGTTTTCGCGCAGCCGAGCTGGCTATGATGTATGATCTAGTAATTTCCAGCACTTTCTTCCCTCACAAGAGAATTCACAAGGCAACGTGGAAATCAAATGACGGAAGAACGGAAAATCAAATCGATCACGTCATAATCTCTAAGAGACACTCTACAAGTATAACTGACGTTCGATCATACAGAGGTGCTGATATGGACACCGATCATATGCTTGTCATCTTTAAGTACAAGTGCAAGTTGTCATCTACATTTAACAGACAAGCAAAAAAGACCGTGCGCTGGAATGTCGAAGCATTTAAACAACCGGAAACGCTGAATAGATATCAGAAAATAATAACACAAACCATAGAAGAGCATGACATCTCTTCTGAGATGCCATTAAACATACAAGAAGAATGGCAAACGCTTCAATCAACCATTATAGCCGCAGCACAAACTACAATCGGAAAACGACCACCGAAATCAAGTAAAAACTGGTTGGATGACGAGTGCCGCGAAACCGTAAGCAGAAAAATTAGCTGCTGTTGTTTCTGCAGTCTTGAGAATGCTTTTAGTGTATCTTCTGCGATCATTCCTTGCCACCTTTTTAACTTGTTTTGCTGTACTTTCATATTTTCACACACAACGAATGGTTTGACGACGAGTGCCGCCAATCCGTTGAAAATAAACAAAAACTGCGAGAAAAATGGTTAACAAGGAACACCCGAAGCTCCCAAGCTGATTATCTATGCGCCAGGAAAGCCTCAGCTAAACTTCTACGTAAAAATAACGCGAACACATGAAGAGCTGCATCGAATACATCAACCAACATGCGGCCAACGGAAATTCAAAAGAGTGCTTTGCCAATGCACGGAATCTGACAAAAGATTTCCACCCAAGATCAACAGCCATCAAAAATGAAAATAATGAACTTACAACAAGTGAACGTGATGTGCTGGCAGTGTGGCGATCCCACTTTCAAGACCTACTCAAGACCCAGCTCTGGTCTCACGTATATACGATCTGATTCTTGCAATCTGGGACCAAGAAGAACTACCTGCTGAATGGAAAACAGCTCTCATTGTTCCGCTACATAAGAAAGGTGACCGTCTAAAGTGTGAAAATTATCGTGGCATCGCACTGTTGAACACTGCATATAAAATACTAGCTAATGTTGTACTTGCTCGACTCATCCCGTTCGCCGAATCTATCATAGGTGACTATCAGTGTGGTTTTCGTCCCAACCGCTCAACCACAGATCAATGTTTTACATTAAGGATGATTCTGGAAAAATGTTGGGAGTACAACATCAGCATTCACCAGCTCTACGTTGATTTCAGGCAAGCATATGATAGTATCATCCGCGACAACCTCTGGTCCGCACTCATATGCCTTGGTATCCCAGAGAAACTTGTTTCTCTGTGCAAGCTCACAACATCGGGATCAAATTGTAGAATAGTAATCGAAGGGTCTGTTTCTGATCCTTTCGATATAACATCAGGTGTTCGACAAGGTGATGCACTCGCGCCCATACTATTTAATTTGGCGCTGGAGTACGCGATAAGAAAAAGCCGAATTGAGACACAAAACTGCGTATATAACAAATCTAGTCAAGTTCTTGGCTATGCAGATGATATTGTGCTTCTCGGACGTAGAACAAGCGATATCAAGGATAGTCTCTCTCAGCTTGAAAGAAATGCTAAACGACTTGGATTATGCATTAACACCGGCAAGACTAAACTTTTAACAACATCCAGGAATATACCTCCCGGCAATCTGAATACTGGCGACTATGAAGTGGAACGTGTAGAAAACTTCAAATACCTCGGATCTGTAATAACTTCGTCAAATGACATGCAGGCAGATATTAAAGCTCGTGTCTCAGCCGCATACAGAGTTTTCTACGCATACTCAAAACTTTTGCGATCCAAACATCTTTCGCAGTCGTGCAAACTCACACTTTACAAAGCATTAATCCGACCTGTGCTCACATTTGGAAGTGAAAGCTGGACACTGACTTCCTCCGATTGTAGAATTCTATCAACATTCGAGAGGAAAGTCATACGAACAATTTATGGTCCATGTAAAGTTGCTGAAAATCAGTATAGAATCCGAATGAATCATGAAATCAGACAGCTTCTTGGAGGCTGCGATGTAATCGGATTCATTAAATCCAACCGGATTAGATGGTTTGGTCATGTAGAAAGGGCTCCATTGGAAAGAATGATAAAAAAAGCGTCCCAACAACAACCAGCTGGTGTTCGTCGAAGAGGAAGACCTAGACAACGCTGGCGTGATGACATCATCCAAGACCTTCGTGATATAGGATGTCGAAACTGGGGTCAACTGGTCATGGAACGAGATGATTGGAAGCTGGTGGCACAGACGGCAAAATCCCTTCATGGGATGTAAACGCCAGAGAGAGAGAGAGAGAGAGAGAGAACAGATGTCATGCTCTTCTATGGTTTGCGTTACTATTTCTTGATATCTATTCAACGTTTCCGGATGTTTAAATGCTCATCAAAGCCCCCCCATGTTGCATCAAATCGGTTTAAAAATTATTCTAATATACACTTATATGGAATTTAAATTTACTATAGTAAAAACCTAATTGTCTGTATCAGATCTCTTTTTTCATAATAACAGTAGTTATTTTGTGTATGTACCTATTATTTAATCTACAATTCAATTTAAATTATAATTCATAACCATATATTTATATTATATTTAAATACTGATTGTGTTAAATGTTAAATACCAATTTTTATTTTATTTTTTAACCTTTTAAATATAAAAAAAGTTGGTCAAGGGCGAAGAAAATTCGCTCGCCGAGGGTTCCGTGAATCATCAAACTGACAACAACAATTTAAATAAAATTTGTTGTAGACTTTTTATATCGCCAGACCATAGCGCCTATGATAAAAAATGTTTTATGTGATAAAAATGATTTTTTTCTCGTAAATGTCAATTGAAAATTGATCCAAATTGTACACAAAATATTAAATCTCGTTAAGTATTAGCAATAGCAGTTTAAGGTAACTAAGGAGATATGCAATTACACCAACTTGTAAATGGTTTAAATTGGAAAACATACGTTATTAATTCAAACAACAATTCAAGTGCTTCAATTTAATTGAATTAAGTGCTCGTTCATATGATATCTCACATGGCTGGGTTTTAAATGGTGTTTTCCCTCTTCTCATTTCCACCTGCTTAATAAATACGATCATGAGTATTTTACACTTCGCTATAGTTTTCGTTCAAAAGATACCACTTTTTCTATATTTCCTAAGACTTTTCCTTTCCTATTTCCTTGACTCTTAAGACTCCTAAGTTTTTTTATTAAATAGGTTTGGAACTAACTGGGGAAAGAAACATGAAAAAACGCTATTATTAAATTTTATTCAAAAAACTGTATAGTAAAAAATTATAAAATACATTTTTAATGGATACTGAATTCAAGCCCTTTCATATGATACCCTACTTGACTCGGTAAAAAAAAGTATTTTTTTAAAGACCTTACATTGCACCCCGTAAAGCAAACGGAAACCATTTTTTTTGTATCTGTCATCTTCAGGGTTATCAGGTTAGTTTTATACGCATCTTAAATTTCAGGTTCATACTATTTATAGTTTATGAGATAACCAATTTTAATACAACAGACTACAGAATACACATCGTAGTCTCAACAGTAGTGTTCCGTATAAAAACGGAACTCCAAAAATTTTTTTATCTAATCAAAAAAACGATGGAAAATCTTCCCTTCTTCTTCCCTCAATTTGTATAAATTCAGAAGGCGCGCTTATCGAATTATCTATTAAAAAACTTTCACTCAAAATAATTTGTTCCTGCTCTGCTTCTTCATCACTAGAATTAAAAAGCAAGCTATCTTGCTGTGATTCTTTATTTTGTATCCTGCAATAGACAATTGCAATTATAAAAAGTGGATTGAAGCCACTTAGGACTATTAATTCAGGTGAACCATTCCATATTTCGGCTGTACAGAGTCCTCTGTATTCTGTGACTATGACAGTGAATGATCTCAACAATGTAATTGTTTGCATAAACCGATTGACGAGTAAAACGGGGAAAAGAGCATGTTTGAGGCATAATGGATCTGATTTCATCTGACCGTTGCTGGTTACGATATTTATAAAAAACAATGATATAAGCAAGAATGCGACATGGCTGTTGGGAATCAAGATTTGATGTTGAATTTCGATCACCAACAAATCGTATAGCATTATTTAAACAGTATCTAAAAAAACCAGAATGGAAACAAATGCAGTGCAAATACAGGAACGAATATAGAACTTATAAATATGGAGAAATTGATACGGACTGAAATATTTTTTCCATATATTAAGGGGGATAGCCACTGTGATGGATTGAAAAAAGAAAAATTTTCTTTTTTCAATTTAAAGTTCATATCTTCGAATATTCACGCCATACCATCAAAAAATCAAATCATCTAATCGTGTTATAGAACCGAAAAACAGTACACCGAAACTTTATGGTTTTTCTTTGTGATACATAAAGGTTTGGTTAGGTTCCAATCATTGCCGTAACCAAACCAAATTTCTTCAATATTGTAGCAGGCATGTCATGAATGTACAAATTTAAAAGTAATGGTGCCAGGACGCAAGGTGCCAGGTGGCAATTCATTGTTAAGCATGTTGGACCTACAACAGGAATTATTTAGGTGGGCTTTAAGTACACGATTACTAAGCATGTTGTTAATTAAACGTGAGATGGTGTTACAAGGTACCGCATTGAAAATATTATACTCAAATCGCCAGACCGTGTCATATGCTGCAGTGAGATTGATGAATATACTGCGCCTGTCTTTAATTGTATATGATACTTAGCTTCGATATAGGATGTCAAAGCGAGCGGTTGGTCAGTGCAACTGCGATTGAGACGGAAATCAGCTTGTTCGACTGGAATCTGGTCATTCAAAATGGGTGCAATGTGGTTGCATATGAGTCGTTCTAGCATTTATAGGAGGTGTTCAAAAGAGCGATTTAGCAATAGCTTTCTGGGTTATTCGATTGTTTTTAGCTGGCTTAAGTATTGCTATCACTTTTGTAGTCGTTAAAAACTTTAGAAGATGATGGTTACTAGGATATTCGAGAAAAATTTAGTTAGCCAGTGTTTTTCTTTTTTCTCGAATTTTTAAGAAACTCTGGAAAAATACCATCGTAGCCAGCTGCTTTTCCGTTTTTCGTTTGGGATAGCGCTGAATCTAGTTTTTCGCTGATAAAAGATTTCGCATTCTTCGATGGAGACGAGCAATTGCGCTTCATTTCTCTTAATTTATGTTAAATGGTTCTCTTATGAAGGCGATTAATATAAGAGCGAGACATGTTTACCATATGGTTTGCAATGTCCTCTGGATTTTTTTCATTGTTAGTGTTGTGCCTTGGAGGATCGTTCTTTTAAATTACACTTTCATTAACAACACAAAAACTTTATAGATGAAAATTTTATTAATTTAGTTATTTATTATTATTGATTTATTCACGTTTATTATTTTAAATAGTTGAATTTGTTTAACTTTTGAATTTGTTTGGCTTTTACAACAGTCTATTGCTATTTTATTTATATATTCATGAATTATATTTAATTAGTTATAAATAAGTTTTAAACAGAAACGCTTAACCTGTACAACGGATTAACTTAAATAACGATTGTCTTAACAGATTAACTCTTAAAATGACTGTGTTTACAGACTAACTTTATAACAGAGTAACTTCTCAGTGACTTAGTTCTAGTGACTTAGTTTGAATCGCGATCCGAAACACGTAAAAGAGAAAAATGATGTTTTCTCTGAGAAAAATCCAAAATATACTTTCGAATTGAAAAAATTCAAATAATTGAATTGCTTGAGTTTAAGTGCTCAAAAAATCTCTAATATATAATTCAAAATTTTCAATATTCAAGTCTAGTGAATTAAAAATTATTAACCTGTTTAATGTACAGTAACATTGCCTTTCGTATAAAATAAATATACATTCAAATAACATCTAGAATTTAATCAGTGTAAGTCACAATAACTAGTTGGAAATTGTCTTCCAAACTCATAGATCACAAGTTATTAATTCAATGCTAACTTAGTTAGAGTATGATAAAACATATGTTCGTAGAGTTAATTAGACTAAAATACACTAGAATTGGCTAATTGAATTACAAAAAACAGAAATACCTAATGAGAAAAATTCAACTTAAAGTAGTTAAATAATGATGAAAATTTCAACTTTGAAATACCATCGCCTCTGTAAGTTAGTTGGATAGCGTGTATGCCAAAACGGATTCGAACCATGGCACTGACGAGGATAGTTCGAATCGCGATCCGAAACACGTATAAGAGAAAAATGGAGTTTTTCTCCGAGAAAAATCCAAAATATGCTTTCGAATTGAAAAAATACAAATAATTGAATTGCTTGACTTTAAGTGCTCAAAAAATCTATAATTTATAATTCTAAATTTTCAATATTCAATATTCGTCTAGCGAATTAAAAATTATTAACCAGTTTAATGTACAGTAACATTGTCTTTCGTATAAAGTAAATATACATTCAAATAACATCTAGAATGTTTGGCGCTCTCAGGGCTCCGAAGCGTCCTGTTAGGATCAAACTATTTAAGGATAGAAGATTTCTGCAAAGCAGACCATTCAAGGCTGTTGGCTTTTTTCAAAAAGGTCTTCAGCTCTCTAAAATGAGGATGGAATAAAGGATTTAGCAGTCTACATGTCAGGCTATGACTACATGGTCGCCTCGCTAAAAAGAAAAAAAATGGTTCCTGACATAACATTTGAAAATGTTAGTTGCAATAAATATATATTGATTACACATTTACAAAAGTTTTCATAAATTGATAGATATTTGTATTTTTTGAGGTATAAAAGTTGTTTGATAATTTTTCATTATAAATTATGTGTGGTGGTGTTGTAGATGTGACGTAGTGAGAACTTTAATTTGCTCTTTGGTGGATTTAATATGTTATTAAAAGTAGTTTTAACCAAATTAAATAAAACTGTTCCGAAATTGCATTGATAAAGTTGATTCGGTCAATGTATTTAATTTGGTTTGATAATTTTTTTGAATTATTCTGTTTCTACTTAAATTTTTTATGTAAACTAATCTGACACATCTAATTATATTTGTACACAAAACGCTTGGACTTTTTATTTTCCTTCAATTCAATTAGAAGACAAAGCAAAAGCAAAATACAGCAAAAATGTTCCTGCCATGATTCTCCTCAACATGCAAACGATAAATAATCATTCTTAATTTCAATCGATCCCCTATTTAATAATTAGTTTTCCATAATTCCCCTGGTATCGACTTAAAACAAATACTAAATCTTTGCTTTAATTTTTCTGAGAAAACACAAACATTGTTAAACCCTTTCATGTAGTCCTTTCTTAAATATGCTACAGTTAAAAAAATTCTTTAAAAGTCGAATATCTTATTTATTTACAAAACAGGATAATAAAAGTATTTAAAAACACCAATAAGTACTGTAACATATTAAACAGCCTTCTAAATTATATAAAACATAAAAAATTTGAATTTTCAGAGCAGTTTTATCATATGATATAAAACGATATCTATACAAAAATAGCGGAACTATTTTCAAAATTTGTTATTCAAATATAACAATTTTTTTAAATATTCAGCATTAATTAAATTAATAAATTTTGTTCATTATATTATATTTGTATATAATCTGATTCTAATCTAAATTATATTTGTATATAATCTAATAATTTAATTCTAAATATGTATGTAGAATTTTTTTACCAGCGAACACGAAATTTGTTTGCTATGCGCATATTGATTTGCACATGCGCGAATATTCAGTGTCTCGATTAAAATATTAAAAAAACTATTGGGTCCCATTGAAATGCACAAAAAAAACGCATAAAATTAATAAATTACTAATGAAATTCAACCATTTATAATAGAAAACCAAAAACTAGTAAAAATATTAATGATTTTGTAGGTAATATAACAAAATTTTGATAATTAAAAATAATTATAATAAAAATAACGACGACTATGTAAACAAATATCACAACAAACAAATGGTACGAACTAGAAGTAGAAATTTAACAAATAAAACTTTTTTGAAAACAAATTTATCGCAAAATAAATAATACATCTTTGTTTTACTTTTTGTCTCATCTTTTATCTCTTGCTGCGTTCTATCTGTCAAAAATTCGCTGGCAAAAAAATTCTACTCTAGTCACTTTTTAATCAAAAATTTTGTTCAACCAAAGTTATAAAACTGATGAAACTTGATTTTTCCCAAAGACTTTAGCGCTTTTTTAAGGGCTGAACGTTGGATTTTTTTAAATTAATGTTAGACAACTAATTTAATTAGTATGTAATTTTAAAAATGTACTTTTGAGAAAACACGCTAAAATCAATGATTTCAACGCAAAAATTATGATAGAGAATCATAAAAAATCAATAATATTTTATGCTAATTTGAAATTTTGTTTATTTGCCGAGCGCTGAACGTTGAGACTTTTTATATTTAATTGTTTAATAACGTTTAAACCTATTTGCCAAAATTTGCCTAACCTATTTGCCAAAATTTAAATTAAAGTCACCGACGACGATGCTTCTGTTATTGTTCGCTAGATCTACACTCGCCAGAACTATCTACAATGTTTTGTATTAAAGTTATCGACATCTGCATCGCCCGGTTTTTATATATTTATTAAGTTGAGCTTCTGATCAATCAATTTTCCACCCAAAATTTACTATTCTCATATTTTTCATCAAATACTTGTGTTGAAGACATATCTGTTTTAACAAAAATACTCACTCCACCTCCGTGTTTTTTTATCCTGCCTTATTCCCGAATACATAAATGTGAATTTGGACAATATTGTGAAGTTTGTATTGCTTAACATTAAACGGTAACGGTAACAATTTTACGAAAAACAAATTTCACAATATTGTCTAAATTTACATTTATGTGTTCGGGAATAGGATCCCAGTTTGAGTGATAGGCGTCATATCCTCTGATATTGAAAAAAGCATTCTCGATACTTTTAAGCTTAGTTTCTGTAAAAACAAGTGCTTGAATCTCGTAGTTAACCGAATTTATTAAAGATTCAACTCTGTCTAATTTGTTCCTAAAACTTTGCAAATTTAAGTAAAGTACATTAAATGAACTCTGTCGGCCTTCAGACTCATCAATGTATGTTTTGTAATTGATTTTTAGTACACAGCTTTGTATGTCTGAGATATTCATACAATAACACAGGAGATTTTATATATCAAGTAAATACTAATAAAACATTACCAAATTTCCTAAAATGAAATTCCGGAAAAAAAAATTAAATTAAATGTAACAAGAATAATTAAATAAAATTTATGATGGATGCTTTTGTTGGTTTTGTGAAATTTAATTTCAAAACTAGTTTTCTAAGTGATTCATGTGATTCAATAATGTAAACTTTAGACTTATCCTCTTTTCTAAGATGAATTTTTGTATTCTTGATCCAGAGATGTTTAAAGCTGTAATTTGTTTTAAATCTTTGCGCTTCCCGATAGAGTGATAATTTAAATCGAGTCAGATGTTCCCGAAGAAAAATCTGTTGATCATGGGTTGTATTAACTCCAATTTGGTTGGCAAATTTTGTACCGAATTCCTTTTTCTTTGAAAAAATTTGGTTTTTGATTGGATGCTTTTGAAAGTTATGAGTAGTATTGAAGGTGCTTACAATTTCACTCAAATCAATATCTGCATTGAGTACATTGATGATTTTGGAAATTATTTCATCAGGGTGAGTTTTATTATCTGGCAATCCAGCTATATTATTATCAAGCTATTATATTATTATCAATATTATTATCAAGCTCCTTCTGTTGACAATCATCTAGTATTGCTTCAAGTTGGTTGACCTTAGCAGAGTATTCTATCTGTTTTTCTATGGTCAACAAGTTGAAACTTTAATCGCAAAACTAAAAGCGATTCAAATAGCAGAGAAAGGTGAAAATAATAGAGAGTTAATTTCAGAATTGAACGATCAAATCGGATTAAAACAGTATACGCATCGCGACCAAAAGACTTGAAGGACGCAATAGATCTTGCCCGTGAAATTGACACGAAAGATAGAGCACAGGTGTTGAGCTACGATTTTTGAAGAAAAAATTTTAAGACTAACGGAACATCTTACTCAGTGATTCTCAGAAGAATAATTTTAAAAAGTATAGATATAACAATAATGGTTATACAAGTAGTATGAATAATAGAAATTATAACAATAATGGAAATAAAGGATTTAGCAATAATAGAAGTAATTACCAAAATAGCAATAGCTATAATAAAAATTTTAAAAATATTCCAAATTGTGGAAATAATAGATTTAATAGAGTAAATGCGATTAGCTCGGGAAACGACGAGCTAGTCCCCGAAGACGTAGATTCGAGAGACTTAGGGCATCAGAAATAGATAACCCATTAAGAATACGTAATATATATATATATAATAGCACTTCTAATTTTGTAATGATTCACAATAATATAACTAGATTAATTAGTAGCACATTTTTAATAGATACCGGAGCTGATATTTCACTACACTTAAAGAAACTATATTGAAGGAAAATATAGTATTAACAGACGATACTTGTAAGATAATTGGTGTAACAAAGGATGGATGAATGGATGAATCGCACACTTTAGGTACGATTATAGCAACGTTAGATTTTGATGACGAAAAAATTAAACAAAAAATTTCACATAGTAAGTGAAGAATTTCCACTAGGAACTGATGGAATTCTAGGACGAGATTTCCTAAGAAACAACTTATGTAAAATAGACAACGAAACGCATACTTTAGCAATTTATATAAATGGTACAGAAATTTTACTACCGATAAGAACCAAACTGAGAGAAGAAAACAACTTAAAATACCAGCACGTACACAAATGGTGAAAGCAATAAATTTAAACGTAGCTGAAGATAGTGTAATTTTAGACGAAGAAATACAAGATGGTGTATTTATAGCGAATTCCAAAATACCAGAAAAAGGCATTACACATATAAAAATTCTCAACACACTTGATCATGAGATAACAGTCAAGAATATCTCACCAAGGATAGTATCACTCAGAAATTATGAAGTTATAAATGTACGAGATAACAAAATAAAGAATTTGGAAAAAGAAAGATACAAGAAACTGTTAGAAGAATTTAAAATCGAAAATTTGGATGATACAGCGAAACAATCAATTTCGGAAATTTGCGAACAATATTCCGATATTTTTCAATTAAAAGGATATAATCTTACAACAAATAATTTCTATAAACAAACCATCACTACAATGGACAAAACACCAGTCTATATCAACACTTATAGATTACCTTAATCTCAAATTGAAGAAATAAATAATCAAGTAGAAGAACTAATAAAAGGAGATATGGTAGAAGCATCGGAACCGTTATTGGAACCGACAACACCGGAATGGAATCAGTCATGGGCAAATATGCACTAGAATCAACACGTAACAATAATGGAGACAGGCTCATCGATTGTTGTGTCACAAATCAACTATTCATAGGAGGCAGCAAGTTCCTACACAAGAACATACACACATACATTTGGACATCACCAAATGGAAGAACCAAGAATCACATTGATCACGTACTGGTGAATAAGAAGTTTCTATCCTCACCACAAGACATCAGAACAAAGCGACGAGCAGACATACACAGCGACCATCAACTGGTAATTGCAACATTCAAAATTAAACCAGCCGCTGTAAAATACAACAAGTCATGTCAGAGGAAGTTTAACATCAATAGATTGAGCGACAAAAGTACAAATAACATCTTCAAAGAATCGCTCCAGCTCAATCTACCAAGCAACGAAACCACCAGCATTGATGAAAAATGGGAACAAGTTAAAGAAGCTTACGTCAAAACTGCTACAAATGTGCTTGGATACCAAGACAAATTGTGGAAACTATGGATTAGCGATGATACCTGGAAGAGCGTCGTCAGCTCAAGTTGCAATTGTGTCACCAGAACACAACCGAGATCCGCAGCAAATATGAAAGTACAGCAAAACAAGTTAAAAAGGTGGCAAGGAATGATCGCAGAAGATACACTAAAAGCATTCTCAAGACTGCAGAAACAACAGCAGCTAATTTTTCTGCTTACGGTTTCGCGGCACTCGTCATCCAACCAGTTTTTACTTGATTTCGGTGGTCGTTTTCCGATTGTAGTTTGTGCTGCGGATATAATGGTTGATTGCAGCGTTTGCCATTCTTCTTGTATGTTTAATGACATCTCAGAACAGATGTCATGCTCTTCTATGGTTTGCGTTACTATTTCTTGATATCTATTCAACGTTTCCGGATGTTTAAATGCTTCGACATTCCAGCGTACGGTCTTCTTTGCTTGTCTATTAAATGTAGATGACAACTTGCAGTTGTGCTTAAAGATGACAAGCATATGATCGATGTCCATATCAGCACCTCTATATGATCGAACGTCAGTTACACTTATTAGTTACACGTATACACTTAGAAACCATGACATGATCGATTTGATTTTCCGTTCTTCCATTGTTTGATTTCCACGTTGCTTTGTGGATTCTCTTATGAGCAAAGAAAGTGCTGGAAATTACTAGATCATACATCATAGCCAGTTCAGCTGCGCGAAAGCAGTTAATGTTACTGCTATGATGCAAGCTGTTAGGGCCAATAAGTGTTTTAAGTTCTGCACTTCTACCAATTTAAGCATTGAAGTCACCTACCACGATTTTTATATTGTACCGCGGGATGTTATTGATGACTTGTTTGAGTTCTAGAAAGAACAAGTCTTTAATGTCATCTACTTTGTCTTCAGTAGGTGCATGAACATTAATGATCGTTACATTGAATTTTTGCGTGCGGATTCTCATTGTGCATAATCATATCCGCATATTAATTTGGCAAAAGTCGATAACATGTTGATTCACGCGATTCACTGATCAAGTTCGTCATAAAAATTAAATTGGGCAAACTCTAGTAAGGTATTTCTTATCAGACCCTGATCAGATTGCCCAACTAGGGGCCAAATACGAAAAAACAAATCTGGGCCGGATTTATTCAAAAGAGGCTAACCCTAAACGGGTATTTTAATTCAGGCCCGGAATAGGCCCACATCAGATTGACTTAATAGGGTTTGCCCTATATGGCCCAAATCACGGCGTGATTATATTCAGGCTTTCCGTAACTATTATCTGCCCTCCAAGGTATTGAAAATAACAAGGACGAAAGTATATTTAAGTTTATTTCAGTTTGTGATACATTTAAGAAAAATTAGTACAATGTAATAAATCGTGTGTTGCGTGACCTTGTGGTTAGAAAGCTGGACTCAAATCTATAGATCAAAATATTTTTTAGCAAAACAGTAACAACCATCAACACAGCGGTTTTCCAATTATCTGATAGTCTGCAAACAATATGGCTGATAAACTGGGAAAACAAACTATAAAACTAATCGATTAAATTAAGCCTGGAAGTAAAAAACAAATATAAAATTTAAATGAATTGTTAATTTATCTATGCCCTGTGTGTCCTATATACAGAAAAGCAAAAATTTCAAAGTGTTCGTTTTTAAATACTATATTTTTTTCATTTTCAAATACAATCCACCTTTAAGATTTAAAACCAAAGTATCTGTCATGAATTCCGCTGGCATATGAGTTTTTTCACTTAACGTGAACTTAAAATTATTAACCGTTGTTGCTAATCCAATTTTGGTTTGCATCAATGCAAAACGTAATCCAATACAATTTCGAGGGCCTTCACCAAATGCCAAAAATGCATATGGATTACGTGATTGTACAGCTTCATCGTTAAAATTCTCTGGATTAAATTCTTCGGGATTTGGATAGTATTCCGGATCATGATGAATGGCATAAGCAGGAATAAAAACAGATATACCTTTTTTAATGGTAACGCCGGACGTTTTCTCTTTATAGTCGGCTATTGCTTTTCTGGCTAAAAGTGATACCGTAGGATATTTTCGAAGTGTTTCTACAAAAATATAAATGTTTTAGAAATTATTTTGAACAAAATTAAAAACTTTTACCGTTAATCACTTTATCCATGTATTTCATTTCCATCATTGCTTCGTATGTAAACTCTCCATTATGTTTTTCTAAAGTATCTTGGACGTCCTCTCTTAATTTCTGTTGAATATCTTGGTTGGAAGCTAACTCAAGTAAGGCATAACTTAATGTTGATGATGTTGTCTCAAATCCTGCCAAGAATAACAGAAATGCGTGTGCTGCAACTTCATTCATTGTCAACCCCAATTCCTCTGATTTGCTTTCATTCGTATTTTTCCGATTTAATAATTGTATCAATAATTGCATAAAATCTTTACGATTCGTTACATTTTTTTCACGATAGTCAACGGTTTCTCGTACAACGTTCATAAAAAAATCGGAAATTTCCTTGTTATGTGCCAGAATGCCTAATTTTCGTGCTAAATTAGGAGCTGTTATAACAAAACTATACCATAGTCCAGTGTTATGGGGTTCAGCGAACGCTCGTCTACCATATTCTCTGAACAACGATTCTGGGTTTGTTAAACTATCGCAATCAATTCCGAAAACACAAGTTCCGATGACATCAATTGTATATCTAGCTAAAATATCTTTCATTTCAATTTCGGAAGAGTTTCCCATATGGCGTTCGACACATTTTATATATTCGCTCGCTACGGTACAAACGGTTGGAAACATATATTTCATTTTGCCTGATGTAAATGTTGGTGTCACCTTATGTCTTACTTGCCTCCAATGATCACCATCGATGAAAAATAAACCCGCAGACATTGGATCATCTTTTTCATTGTAATATCCACCCCGATCCACAAAATAATTGAAATCTTTCGCCAAAATCGTTTTCACTAGATCAAGGTCAGTCACCATGATGTTGGGCGAGAAAAATGAATATAGACCCATAAACGGACCTTTTCCCTTAGATTGATTATAAAATTTTAAAAACATTGCACTTGAATGTTCCGTTCTTAACATTGTTTTGAAATTTCCAAAAGGAAATTCTGGTTCAATATATGGAACTCCAGCACGAGACCAATAACTATAACTTCGTTTCACATAAAAATATCCAAATACAATCACAGTCAATAGAAATATAATTATATATTCCAACATATTTTGTTTTTTTTACAACACAAGCTGCTTCGCACTAAGGTTTAATTTGACTAAATTATGAATGTTGAACTTAGATTATATAAAAATATAGAGATAACCAGGGATGATTTTTTCAGCACAATTGCACTTTTTTCAGTACAATGAAATTCAAAAAGTACGCTAGTATAATTGAGACAAATTCAGTACAATACATCGTTTAACTAAAGTCCTTAAAATTCATAAAAATATATATGTATAAACCAATGTATAATTATGATGCAACACAAAAATACGATATTACTTTGTCATAAAGCTCAATTTTTAATCCCATATCCATATAGTCTAAGATCCGGATGCAGGATTAGTGCGCTCATCGATTTTTTTGCTAAAACCAAATTTTTATGTATATTTATAATTAGGAGAATATATATCTACCAGGTTGCCTATCAAAATTTGGCCGCCAGTATTTTTAATTAAATTATTTTTAATTGATTTTTAGGAAAAAATTTCGTTCACTTGTTTTTTAAATAAAATATCGTCTTTCGGCAATTTATATAAAGATTCTAAAAATTCACGGTTGCCATTGCGCACCTGGCCGCACCTCTTCGCAGCCAAGTGTAAACAGGTATGATTTCGATACATTTATACGTTCATAACGTACATTGATTAATTCTATATTAAATTAAAGCTAATTTTTTTCTATTTATTATCATATATGGTTGCCTAATTAAATCCGGCCGCAAATAAGGGTTGCTGGCTGTTAAAGATGATAAATATTTAAGGTAGAGTGAAAGAGAGCTAGCGCGTAACATCATTTGTCAGACGAGGATAGCGATTGCCAGCTGTGCGACGCTCTTAAGCCATTGCGCATGCGTCGAATGTTAGTGTTCTCAACCACCGGGGAGTAATAGAGACGACTTAATAAATACTCCAAAAAATTGTCTTCCTTTTCAAAATGACAAATTTAAAAATTAGAACAAAAAATGGAATCCTAGTTTATCCCCCCAAATAAATTTGCGTTTTTTTTTCAGATAAATAGAAAAATTAGGTCCTCTGCATCCTAATTATGAAAAAAAAAAAATTTGCGGAAATGAGGGGGTCAAAAGTTATAAAGGATTAACCTTTCAATTTTACCTTGGTCCCCCCTTTGGTTTTTTTTTTAGTTTTTTCTTTTTCTTTTTTTCCTTATTTTCATTTATTATTTATTTTAAATTATTTATATTTTATCTATTTATATTTTATAAAATTATTTATATTTTATCACACACTAAAATATTGAAATTAAAAAAAATACCTTGGTCCCCCCTTTGAGTTTTTAGAAGTAACTTGATTTGATTTTTGATTTTTTTTTTTGACTCGCTTCTGCGACCTTGCACAACTTCGATCAAAAATAGCACCCCCCCGCGTGTTATGTTTTTATGGGGTAATTAACAGTAACATATTATATATTATGTTAAACATATACGCGTTGATGCTTCGTAAATACATGAAAATTGTCTAATGTGAAATTGTAATGTGTAATGTGAAATTTTATAGATAATTTTTAAATATTTGGTTTTAACGAAACTTATTTATTTTCACTCACTAGTTAGAAAAAAATTTTCAGTCACTAGCTAGAAAAAGTTTCACTTTCACATAGATTTTACTATATGTTAAAATAACATTTTCGTAGCTTGAAGTTTATAAACAAAATATGTTTTTACAAAAATAAATTAAAAATTGATTGGACTGTAATGAAATTGTTTTGCATATTATACGATTCAAAAAACTCACAATGTTTTAATATCCATCCATATGAACTTTACGTCAACTTCTTAAATTAAACACAAACTTCTTTAATTTCAACTTATTTTTACTACTATTTTCACTCTCTTCATAAAGATTAAATCAAAATTATGAACAAAATAGTTTATTAAGCTTGGCATTTTAATAATTGTATTAATTACTTCGGTCTGAAAGACCTAAGTATTACATTCATGAGCTCAAAGTGAAATTCTTACCCCCACTTTTTTTGACATTTCTCGACGTTTTAGGACCTGCTGATTCTAAAAAAGCAAAAAAAAAAATGTAAGTCTGTCTGCCGCCCGTCCGTCCGGCCGCCGTCATTACCTACGCTGCAGGGAAAACCGCTGGAGGGATTTCAAAATTTTTTCTAAAAATAGGTATACTCAAGAGACAGGTCCGAAAGGACGCTGTGTTCGATAACTGTACCGGAAGTGTGTCAAAAAAATCATTATGTGTGTCAAAAATAGCAAATTTTCATATTTTTGGCTTAAAAAACGTTCATTTTAAGTGATTACGAGTAGGAACATTAAATTTGGAGATGGTAGGGATTGGTATGTGAGATCAAAAACTAGATTATTGCATTATAAGTTTGTCAAAAAAATGTTGTCAAGTGTGTCAAAAGAAAGATTTTTATTTATTTTTTTACCTAATTTTTTGGAAAAAAAATAAAATTAATTGTTTGTTTGAAATGGGATTTTATTATTATTATTGAGGGTTATGACATAATAAGTTTGTCAAAAAAATGTTGTCAAGTGTGTCAAAAGAGAGATTTTTTTTTTATTTTTACCCAATTTTCTGGAAAAAATAAAATTGTTTGTTTGAAATGAAATTTTATTATTATTATTGAGAATTATGGCATTATAAGTTTGTCAAAAAAATGTTGTCAAGTGTGTAAAAAAATAATTTCATTTATTTTTTAGCCAATTTTTTGGATAAAAATGCAGTTGTTTTTATGACGTAAATGTAATTGAAAATAAAATTGAACATGGAAATTTTTGAATTTGTTATAGTTTTTGAAATATTTTTGGAATTTTGAAAAAGTTTGTATTTTTGATTTTGTAATAATTTTTGCATTATTTTTAGAATTTCGGAAAAAGTTTTAATTTTTGATTTCGTAAGAATTTTTGGAATATTCTTAGAATTTTGAAAAATTTTTAATTTTTGATTTTATTATAATTTATTTTGAAAAAATTTTCAATTTTTGATTTTGTAATAATTTTTGCAATATTTTTAGAATTTTGGAAAAAGTTTGAATTTTTAAGAATTTTTGGATTATTATTGGAATTTAGAACAAGTTTCAATATTTGATTTCATTCTAATTTTTGGAATATTTTTGGAATTTTGAAAAAGGTTTCAATTTTTGATTTTGTTATAATTTTTGCAATATTTTTAGAATTTTGAATCAAATAGAATTTTTGAATATATATATATATATATATATATATATATATATATATATATATATATATATATATATATATATATATATATATATATATATATATACACCTAATTCTATTTTTACACGACAGATTGGTTCCAGAGAAAGACGTGTAAAAAAAATTCGTGTAAAAATATACATTGCGTATATGGAAAAATAGAGGATTGGTTCCACTCTCAAGAAATCAGTACAAAAAATATTGGACACGCTGTTGCATTGACTCACACCACCATCAGTTCTGAAAATATAGTACGCTTATATATATTATTCAACTGATGGCTAGCTGTTGCCATAAATTAGTAATAACTTTAGAAAATTTGTTAAATAAAAGTAGAAATTCAATAATATTATCGAAACTGGCAAACCAAAAATTTGGATATGCAGAATTATTGTGAGTTTTTAAAACTTCACCGCTTCACAATTACAGAATTTGTCTGCTGATCCAATTTCAGTATTCAGGCCCAAAACGTAAACAAAATTCAATAAAGTCGGCCAAGTGCGAATAAAATTTGCTCACCAAGGATTCCGTGAACGTAAAAGAACATATATCAAAAATAATTGACAAAATTGTGTTGTATGTATATAGTCTTTCTATTGCCAAATCATAAGGACATACAAAATGTATATTTCCTCTTAAACGTTAAACGATATTGCCACCTGTACAATCAGCTTCCATTCATTTCCTTCCATGACTAGTGGACCCCAGTTTGGACATCCCGTATCACGAAGGTTTTGTATGATGTCATCACGTCAACGTTGTCTAGATCTTCCTCTCCAACAAACACCAGCTGGTTGTCGTTGAGATGCTTTTTTTATCATTCTATTTAGTGGAGCTTTTTCTACAAGACCAAATCATCTAATCCGGTTGAATTTAATGAATCCAATTTCATCGCAGCTGCCAAGGAGCTGTCTGATTTCGTGATCCATTCGGTTTCCTTACTGATTCTCAGCAACTTTGCATGAACCATAAATTCTTCGCATGACCTTCCTCTTGAATGTTGATAAAATTCTACAGTCGGTGCGATTCAGTGTCCAGCTTTCACTTTTCAAGTAAGGCACAGGTCGAATTAATGCTTTGTAAAGTGCGACCGCGAAAGCAATGTTGATCGCAGAAGTTTTAAGTATGCGTAGAAAACTCTGTATGTGGCAGTGACAAGGGCTTTGATATATGCCTGCATGTAATTTGACGCTGTTTTTGCAGACTCGAGGTATTTGAAGTTTTCCACGCGTTCCACTTTATAGTCGCCAGAATCCAGATTTCCGGGAGTTATTTTCCTAGATGTTGTTAGATGTTTAGTTTTGCCGGTGTTGATGCATAATTTAAGTCGTTTAGCATTTATTTCAAGCTATGAGCCTATTCTTAATATCGCTCGTTCTACGTCCGAGAAGCGCAATATCATCTGCGTAACCAAGAATTTAACTAGAATTGTTAAAAATGAAGTTTTGTGTTTCGATTCGGCTTTTTCTTATTGCGTTCTCAAGCGGCAAATTAAATAGTCCGGGCGCAAGTGCATCACCTTGTCGAACACCTGTTCGATCTTGTTATATGCAAAGTTAGATCGAAAGGACCAGAAACTGTTGTTGTCGCGGATGATACTCTCATATGCTTGCTTGAAATCAACGTAGACCTGGTGGATTCTGATGTTGTACTCCCAAAATTTTTCTAGAATCATCCTTAAAGCAAAACATCGATCTGCGGTTGAACGGTTGGGATGAAAACCACAACTTGTGGGCACAATTGCTTGAACAGGATCAATTTCATTCTTTCTATTCAGTAGGCTTTGAAAGTGGGAGCGCTATACTGCCTGCACATCACGTTCATTTGTTGTAAGCTCGTAGTTTATTTTTTACGATTGTGGATCTTGGGTGGTAATTTTTTGTCAGATTTCACGCATTGGCAAAACATTCTTTCAAATTTCCATTAGCCGCATGTTAGTTGATGTTTTCGATACAACCTTTATATGTTCGCGTTTCTTTTCCGTAGAAGATAATCAGCTTGGAAGCGTCGGGTGTTCCTTGTTAACCATTTTTCACGCTTATGTTTAAACCTTTAGCGGCAATAGTCGTCAAACCATTCGTTGCGATTTTGGTGGTCATTTTCCGATTGTAATTGGTGAGAACAGACGCTTGAGTTGCATTGGTTTTACGGCAGCAATGACTCGCCATGGCGTAGAATCATTCTTACTTTGTTCTTACGCAGTTCTTACTTTGCTCTTCTCAACTAAAATAACCTAATTCTGTCAACGTTACACAAGTAGCACGGCATGGACGTAGAATTTCGCTAACAAATAGCAATATCAATGGAAAATTTATCGATCAGATACGAAAAATGTAACATTATCCATTGAAAAATGTTACATATTAAATCTTATTCATAGCGGTTTATTATAACTAAAGATAAAGAGTAGCAAAATCCGATGTCTTTGTCGTGCTGCCTGGGTAATGCTGACAGCATTTGGTTAGTGTATCGGAGACAAGCAGAGTAAAAACTGCTTAGTCAATGACCTACATCACAGCAAATTAGCACCATAAAACGCATGCGACCCAAGCGTCTCTTCTTCATGTTAGGGGCGGTTGGGAGCGGGCGTTGGTCTTGGATCAAGAGACACGCTAAATAAACATGTAAAAAGGTTATTCTGATGACCTTAACATTAGAACGGTTCCATTCACAAAATTTGGGTTGGGTCTGAGGTTAACACCCTAACCCCGAAAAAAGTTTTGTTAAATTTAGAAACCAGAAAAAGAATAACAAACCCGGACAAAAAACAGAATGTTACATGGACGTCAAAAAGGACAGACTACCGAGTGCACCCTGAGCGCACTTGATGCTCTCTAAAATGTCTAGAAACAGAGACTGAGAAGTATAGGAAGGATATTATTACTCTGCAAGAAATTAGACAGCCAATAATCGGAAAACAAGATTAAGATATTCACTTTTTATACTGTAGTGGTGGTTATCCTTCTCGAAGAGGATTTGGTACTGGGTTTCTTGTTGGTGCACGCACACAAGGAGCCGTGATGAAATTCATTCTAGTCAATGAGAGGATCTGCTACCTACGGGTACACGGTACATACAACAATATTTCTCTTATTGCCGTACATGCACCTACTGCAGTTTAGACCGTCGACGAGGAGAATGCTTTCTAAATACCAATGGAAGAGGCTATGAAACAAACACCAACACGTGACTTCATTATGGTTTTTGATGACTTAAATGGGAAGGTCGGAAGAGATATTTAAATCGAATGATATTGGTGAGATAATGACTGAGTTTACATTATCAAATAAATTGAGAATTGCCAGTGCTTTCTTTTCGCATCGATCGATTCATAAGCAGACTTGGAAAAACTCGAAATCAAATTGAACACGTGCTAGTAACAGCACGTTTCTTTTAGGGGGATCTGGTTGCGCGATCATTTAGAGCTGCATACATTGGAAGTGACCACCCATTTCCTTGTATGTGCTAAGATAAAGTTCCACTTTCCAAATCCAGGCATTCCAAAATTCAAAGAACAGATTGGTTTTAACATCTAATCACTAAAGAATGCTGAAACAGAAGAGAGATATTAAAACCATATTGCCCAACATTGGAGAAATCAGATCCACGAAGGAGAACTATAAACTGGCAAGACAAGCCGTTACAAATCTATGTAGATGAACGTAGAGATAATAGTGGTAGATGAAGTGTGAGGAGATTGAAAGCCTTAATAAGAAACATCAAACACGTTACTTCTTTCAACAGGTTAAAACCTTAAAAAAGGGACCTCAAACTAGATCGACTGCTATTCAAAACGAAGATGGGAAGCTGAAAGTAGACCTTAAAAAAATTTTAGATACTTGGGCATATTATTTTGAGAATTTTCTTAAGTGACCAGGAACAAGTCGGGCGACGAGCAAAGCTTATTATATGACTGATGGCATACTCGGCCAAAGTGAAAATGTTAGAAGTAAAACTTTCAAGTCACTTAAGAATGGCGCTAGAAAAATTGATCTGCAAAATAACTACGATAAAACCAAATATATGAGTGGTTTAAGGAAGGATGAGTGATCAATGCTTGGCTCAAACAACAGCATACTTACAGATATAAAAGCTCGAATCATTGCAGATAGTCGAACTTTCTACTCAATTAAACCTCTCCTTGGATCACCGTATGTGTCAACTAACACCAAACTTAAGTTATACAAGACATTGAATAGACCGGTTGATGTATGGGTCACAAACCTGAATCCTTACAAAAAATCACATTTATCTGTATTTGAGCGTAAGATCGTACGCCACATTTTTGATTCACTTAAGACAGCCGATGGAGAGTACAGAACCCGATATAACTTTGAGATAATAGGTTGTATCCGGTCCAATAGGATTGCTTGGTTTGGCCATGTTCTACGAGCCGTCTGATTGGAATGGGCCACAGTCTGACCGGAATGATTAAAAAAATGTACGTTAGTACCACAGGGAGTGGGCAACGGCGAGGTAGACCGCGACTGCAATGGGAGATGGATGTAATGTAACGACCTTAAAAAAATCGGCTGCCATGGTAATTATGTTGCTATGGCGAATGACCGTGTTGAATATGCAAAGCTGATTAGCTTGGCAACGCCCCTACATGGAACATGAACGCCAAAAAAAACAAAATTAAACAAAAAAGAAATATTAAATTATACCAGCCTGAAAATGGTTTATATTGAAATACACACTATATTGAAACAGGCACTGTTCAAATAAAATTATAATTTATAAATTATCAACTCAAATATAATAAACGACAATAACTCAAAAGCTGTGCACTTCACAATTATGTAAAAATTGCTATGTTTCTTAAAGCAAGCGCAAGTCTTTCAAATGACAGCCAGTTTAAGTCAAATAAAAATTTTTTCATCCTTCCCCATTTCCGTCCCCTCAAAACACAGAAATATAATAAGTGGAAACCGTGCAATTTTTAGATAAAAATTTATAAAACATTCTCCTTTTTCTGATTCTGACTCGTATCACGGATCGTACAATAATAAATAGAGAGTAAAAATGTAAATACTTACTGTATTTCTACTCTACATTTTAATTTTAAATAATAATAAAATAATACACGCCTTATTCTTTTTAAATTGAGATTTATTTCACTAAATTCGAATTTCGAAAGCTATCGTTTCATCGACAGAGTAGTATCTAAAAACGTTTAGATACTACTGTCGATGAAAGCATATAGTTTTCTAAATACGTATTTAGTGAAATAAAACCCAATTTAACAAGAATAAGGCGTTTATTATTTTATTATTATTTAAATATCTTGTTACAGTTTAGAACTTCTAAATTAAAATTTTTTAATTTAAATTTTTTTGGCAAATGTATTGTATGTATTGAAGCGTCTTTTAAAAATATATGTAGTACTTTATATATTTTTAAAAGCCGCTTCAAATTACAATACTAATGGCAAATTACAATGCATTTGGAATTTCTATTCTCGAAAAATCGGATAAACGGGCGAAAAAATTTAAATTTAAAGGTTTAGTCGATACGTGTTATTTCAAAAATTTTCGTGCATAAAGAAAATTATTTTTTTTCTCCAACTCGTGTTATTTCAAATTCGTGCATAATAAATTCGTTCAAAAACAGAACTGAGTGTATATATATATATATATATATATATATATATATATATATATATATATATATATATATATATATATATATATATATATATATATATATATATATATATATATATATATATATATATATATATATTTAGAATTTTGAAAAAAGTTTCATGTTTTGATTTTGTAAGACTTTCTGGAATATTTTTAGAATTTTGAAAAATTTTAAATTTTTGATTTTATTATAATTTTGAAAAAGTTTTAATTTTTGATTTTGTAATAATTTTTGCAATATATTTAAAATTTTGGAAAAGTTTGAATTTTTAAGAATTTTTGGAATATTATCGGAATTTAGAAAAAGTTTAAATATTTGATTTCATTCTAGTTTTTGGAATATTTTTGGAATTCTGAAAAAGTTTGATTTTATTTAATTTAACAATATTTTTGGAATTTTAATTATAATTTTCCGGCAACGTTTTGATGTTTCGTGTTAGTTTTGTAATAAATTTTTAAACAGAGATAAAAAATACTTGTACTTTAACAAAGAGTTATGTTTGATATACATCGCTGACCAAAACTAAAAGCCATGTCCCCATAAAAGTTTTTTGTCGAAAACTATATTAAAATCCTTAACCCAGACCGAAGTCTTGATATCTCAGAGCTGTGAGATTTCAGCCCCTCCATATTTTTCACTTATGATTTTATGAAAATAATTTTTAAATCGGAACGACAAAAAATTATTTTGACAGATATAGTCACTCTCTAATTCTCTTTCAATACAAATTTTATTTTATGTTATCTCTATAATTTTGGAGTGGATTATCGGGTTATATTTTTTTTCGTGCGGAACATGAGGCAAAAACGGAAGTCAAATGACAATTAGATTTGATTACAGAAAAGTCTCGCCCGAAAAAGTCTTACCCTTTATAGAAATCATGAACAAAGCAAATTAGAATTAAATTAGACTTCTTTTCTTAAGTAATGAAATAAACTTCAAAAAGAAGTACATCAGCAGCCGAATTTTGTAACTGTAAAGCGGTGAAGTGTTCAAAATTTCTTCGTTTCATTTCATCAAAAAATTTATCACTTCACAGTTACAGAATTTGACTGCAGGTTAAGTAAATTGTACATATTAATAAAAATATAGTACAGTATTATAAATATTTACATATATGTGTCTTTTATTGACCGTATTATTATTTTGGTGCCATTACAGGTCGGTTATTTTTCCAAAATTACCAATCTTCATCTACGTATCCCATAAACTCTTATAGTATATATATGAATATAGGTCCGGTACAAGCGCCACTGCATAGGCACAAGCGCTACAGATGGGAGATAAAAGGAAAAACCATAAAAATTTTATATGATATTTTACATAGATTACATAGAACAGAAGTTGAGTAATTTTAAAAATTATTTATGAAATTTTTTATTAAATTACTACAATTGGACAATTTTAATTTTCTTATCAAGTATTGATGACGATATATAATTAATAATAAGGAACATTTTATCCATATAAAAATTTGTATGATATTTATAGTACAGGTCGTTCAATAAGTCCGTAGGATAAGTAAGAAAAAAACAACATTTTGACAAAACTCGATTTTTTTATTCAACATACTTGCCTTCGAGGGCGATACAACGAGTATAGCGATTTTCCAACTTTTCTATACCACTTTTATAGTACGATTTCTCTTTCTCGTCAAAATAGGCCTCAGTTTCAGCGATTACTTCATCATTGGACTTAAATTTCTTTCCAGCAAGCATTCTCTTGAGATCTGAAAACAGGAAAAAGTCGCTGGGGGCTAAATCTGGAGAATATGGTGGGTGGGTAAGCAATTCAAAGCCCAATTCGTTCAATTTTGCCATCGTTTTCATCGATCTGTGACACGGTGCATTATCTTGGTGAAACAACACTTTTTTCTTTTGCAAATGTGGCCGTTTCTTTGCGATTTCAGCCTTCAATCGATCCAAAAGTTCACAGTAATACTCGCTGTTGATGGTGGTTCCTTTTTGGAGATAGTCGATGAATATTATTCCGTTCGTATCCCAAAATACAGACGCCATCACCTTACCGGCCGACTGTTGCGTCTTTGCTCGCTTTGGATTCGGTTCGTCGACTGCTGTCCACTCAGCTGACTGTCTTTTTGATTCTGGTGTGTAATTGTGAAGCCATGTCTCATCCATTGTCACATATCTACGATAGAATTCCCTTTTATTGCGGTTTAACAGTGCCAAAGACTCCTCCGAAGCATCGATTCGTTGTTGTTTTTGGTTGGTCGACTGTGAGCTCGTGCGGCAACCAATTTGCACAGAGCTTTAGCATACCCAAATGTTCATGTAAAATGGAAAACACTACCATCTGCTACCTTTACAATGTCAGCTATTTCGTGCACCTTCAATTTGCGATCGTTCATAACCAATTTGTGGATTTTTTTTATGTTTTCTGGAATAACAGCCTCATTTGGGCGTCCACTGCGCTCTGCATCTTTTGTGCTGGTACGACCACATTTAAATTCAGCCATCCACTTCTCTACCGTTTGTCTCGATGGAGCAAAGTTTGGATAATGTTTATCAAGCCATTGTTTGGTTTCCACTGTATTTTTTTTCATCAAAAAGCAATGCTTTATTAAAATTCGAAATTCACTTTTTTCCATTTTTTTTCAAAAACAAAAGTTGCTTCACACAAAATGCTATAACTCACGAATAAATAGTCAGATTGCTGTCAAATTTATACACGTATCGTTTGAAGGTTAGTACTAAATAAAAATCATATGGAAAAAATTCTAGTAACGCCATCTATGTGTCATCCTACGGACTTATTGAATGACCTAGTATATAAAATCTTTTGAGTGATTTACCATGATTATTTTATTCAACTAATTAAATCTATAATAAAAAATGTATATAACATTTCTATGTACTCTAAGAATTTATTATTATACATATACATATAAACATGTATTTTTTTCTACACCCGTACTATAAAAATACACTTATATCCACGGGTGTGACAACCCCGCGTACTCCAGTCCCTGCTATTGACATACGAGTTAACGTGAGATATCACATACCACTGGCAATAGCAGTGAGATATCACTAGCCAAGGTGACATCTTAAGGGTAGTGGCGGATGAACTGAGTGAATTCAGTCAACGGTAGCACCATCAATCTTAGCTGTGCAATAGTCCTTGATGATGAGACGTTATTGCTTCTTTGAGGAAACGAGCCTTCATATAACTATATGTGGGCTTGAATCTTCAAGAAAGACAGTGCGTCACAGGATCAAGGAATATGCAACCGGCTGGATTATTGGCAACTACATTTTTGTTTTGTTCCAGCAACTTTTTGTAAAAATTTGCTATTTACTTTTTAATTTACTTTTATTTTCTCTATTCTATCATAAAATATTGGCCTATGTCATATTTTGTCAGTGATAGGATTTTTTGTTTAGTTATCCATTCTTTAACAAAAAATATAAAAAAACAAAAAAAGAAAGATTTACGTCCATCAACGCCTTTGAACGTATGTTGTTGTGGGACCTTGAACTTAAAAGGTTTTTATGTGTTATTGTGACACATATTGTAATTATTGTGACACATATTGTAAACACGACACATTTTATTAAAAAAAAAAAAAAAAAAAAATATGACCAAAATCCGTTTTATAATGATATTCATTTCGATACAGATTTCTAATCAATAGAAAGAAACCCATAGTTTTTTAATCAAACATGCTATGCATTTGACATTTGTTGAAATTTTCGTATGGGAAAAAAAATTGAACTTTGAAATTTTCATATATAATATCACGAGTCGTCAAATAATAGTCGATTATTTTTCATAATCATTATTACGAATGTCATTTGAGGTCCCAAGTGCGCGTAGCGCACGAGGGAAATTTTTGACCTCAAATGGCATGAGTGGTAATGTTGAAAAATAATCGACTAATAATTTGATGACGAGTTGTATTTAGCAGATAATTTTTTTTTGATGTCAGAAATTTTATTTTTCATTCATACAAACTATGATATTTAAACAGTAGGCTTTGTTTTAACTGTCGGCAATTCTTCTTGTCGTCGATAATTTTGCTTTGTCGTTATGAGAATTCTTTGTTGTCATTTTTTGTTCTAACAAAATGAAATATAATTTCATCTTAGTAGGCGCATAAATTTGTAATATATTTTTGACAAATAAACAAACATGCAAATATTTATGAATGAAAACGGACATTTTTATTATTTGCATTTTTACATAATTTTGTATTATTAAATAATTTGTAGAAAAATTTTATTTAGAAACTAATAACTATCTTTTAAACAAAATTATAATTAAAAAAATTATCTCATTAAATACCACTCTTCATTGAAATTTTTGTCTAAAATTTTTTAATTTTACTCATTAAATTATTTTTAAGCAACACTGCTCAATCAAACCACTACTTAAACCACTCGTCCTTCGGACTCGTGGTTTATTGTGCGCTTTGATTCGCAGTGTTGCTAAATAATTTAATTCGTAAAATCAAAAAATTTTCGAAAAAATTTCAATGACTCGTGGTATTACAACCGATAATTTTTTTTTGCTGTCAGAAATTTTATTTTTCATTCATACAAACTATGATATTTAAACAGTAGGCTTTGTTTTAACTGTCGGCAATTCTTCTTGTCGTCGATAATTTTGCTTTGTCGTTATGAAAATTCTTTGTTGTCATTTTTTCCTATAACAAAATGAAATATAATTTCATCTTAGTAGGCGCATAAATTTGTAATTTATTTTTGACAAATAAACAAACATGCAATCATTTATGAATGAAAACGGACATTTTTATTATTTGCATTTTTACATAATTTTGTATTATCGAATAATTTGTAGAAAAATTTTATTTAGAAACTAATAATTATCTTTTAAACAAAATTATAATTAAAAAAAATTATCTCATTAAATACCACTCTTCATTGAAATTTTTGTCTAAAATTTTTCAATTTTACTCATTAAATTATTTTTAAGCAACACTGCTCAATCAAACCACTACTTAAACCACTCGTCCTTCGGACTCGTGGTTTACTGTGCGCTTTGATTCGCAGTGTTGCTAAATAATTTAATTCGTAAAATCAAAAAATTTTCGAAAAAATTTCAATGACTCGTGGTATTACAACCGACAATTTAACGAACAGAAATAGTAACATTATTTCAAACAACATAATCCTTTGTTGTCAAACAAAATTAAATATTATTTCTTCTTAGTAGGCGCATAAATGTTATAAATTTGTAATTTATTTTTGATAAATAAACATAAACATGCAATCATTTATGAATGAAAACGGAAATTTTTACTATTTGCAAATTACATTTTCACATAATTTTGTATGTGCATATTTGTTTTAAATTAATATATTAAGTAGGCGGAAAATATTCGAAAATATTCGCTGTTCCTTCCTAACAGAAAAAAATAATCGAAACAAATCGTTTTGATTTGCTAAAAAATAGTAAATGAAGCGTTTTGATTGGACCTTATTGAAACTTTTGTTTTTGAGTTGAATTGTCGTTATAATTTTCGTTCTTGGTTATTAACCGGGTGTAGAAAAAATAGCGTATGCCACTGTCATGTAATGGTTATTAATACACTCGCATATACCATACGAAACTCGCCTACGGCTCGTTTCGTATCCCGGTTAATGCTCGTGTATTAATAACCGTCATTACATGATCGTAGCATAATATACTATTATAAAACATGTTATTAATTTTGATGACAAAACAATATTTTTCAACAATTATCTAACTTCATTCATATATATTTATATATCCTGCAAACAAAAATTTAATCACGACTATGAGAAGAGATAAAAGAGAAAATGCCTAAACAAAAAATTGATTTGACATAAGTTTAACACTCTATAAATTGGTTAAGGTGATCGGTTGGTCCTGAGCGATGAACAGTCTGAGAAGTCTTACAACGTTTTCCACGATTTCAACATCGTCCATTAATTCTTGAGGTAGGAATCCAAATACCACTCGTTAACTCTACTCCTCAACCTAGATGGAATTTTAACAAAGCTGACTGGGATAAATATAGGTCGGAGTTGGATGCAGTGATACGCTGGATCCAACCCATTCCTAAAAACTACGATAGGTTCGTTGGAGCCATCATCTCAACTGCTAAGAAATGCATCCCAAGAGGCTTCCGTGAAGAAAACATTCCTGGCTGGAGTAGAGAGAGAGAGCAATAAATTATATTAGGAGTACTTTAGTAGTGGTGAGGCAGACGTGGCTGATGACTTAATTTATTCACTGGACGCCGAGAAAGCAAAATTGGATTAGCGCTGTTGAAAACATAAATTTTTCCCATTCAAGCAGTGAAGCCTGGAGTCTCCTTCGGAAGCTGGGTGGTTCAAACTCAATTGCTCGTACTAACAATGAAATAAATCCAGAGGACATTGCGAATCATATCGTAAACATGTCTCGTTCTTCTATTAATCGCCTTCATAAGAGAACAGTTAAACGAAAATTAAGAGAAATGAAGCGCAATTGCTCGTTTTCATCGAAGTATGCGAACTCTTTTAGTAGCAAAGAGCTAGATTCAGCTTTGTCCCAAACGAAAAACGAAAAAACAGCTGGGTACGATGGTATTTTTTCAGAATTTCTTAGAAATACTGGAAAAAATTTAAAACAATGGCTAACTAAATTTTTCTCGAATATCTTTGAAACCGGCAATCTTCCAAAACATTTTAAGACTACAAAAGTGATAGCGATACTTAAGCCAGGTAACCATCTAATGAACCAGGAAACTATCGCCCAATTGCTCTTTTGAGCACCTGCTACAAATTGTTAGAACGGCTTATATACAACAGTATCGCTCCGATACTGAATGGCCAGATCCCATTCAAACAAGCTGGTTTTCATCCCAATCGCAATTGCACCAACTGCTCGCTTTAACATCCTACATCGAAGCTGGGTATCAAAACAAATAAAAACAGACGCAGTATTCATCGATCTCACTGCAGCATATGACACGGTCTGGCGAATTGGAATTATATATAAGCTGTTCAATGCAATACCTTGTAGCACCATCTCGCGTTTAATTAACAACATGCTGAGGAATCGTGTATTCAAAGTCCATCTAAATAATTAGTGTAGTTATTCCTGTAGGTCCAAAGTGCTTAACAACGGTTTGCCACAGGGTTCCGTCCTGGCGAAATTACTTTTTAATTTGTACATTCATGACATTCCTGACACAACATCAAAGAAATTTGGTAACGCTGATGATTAGATCCTGGCCACTCAAAACAAAGATATGGGTGTCTTGGAAGATTTGCTTTCAACTGACCTGGCGATAATAAATGACTATTTTCGAACGTGGAGTTTATTTCCTAATCTAAGTAAAACCGAGGGTTCCTATTTCCACTTAAACAGCAAACTGGCATAACACGAAATTTATTTAACGGCACTGTTATTAAATACAATCAACAGCCAAAGTACCTGGGCATTACTCTCGATAGAACTCTTTCTTTTAAACTCCACCTAGAGAATACGTCAAAAAAAACTTAAAACGAGAAACAATATATTGCAAACTGGCAGGCTCGACATGGGGTGCTACTCCAGCTACCCTCCGCACAACTGCTCTAAGTCTGGTTTACTCAGAGTACGGCGCACCAGTCTGGTTGAATAGCACACATACTGAAAAAGTTGACTTCCAGCGACATGCCACGATGCGTACTATAAGTGGTACTATCAGGTCTACTCCTTTACCTTGGCTCCCTGTATTAAGAAATATCGCTCCAGCTGCACTCAGACGCTCACATGCGCTCATACATGAACATAAAAAGGTAACCAACAACATCACGTTACCCTTGCACGAATATTACGGCGACCATACTCGTTGTCGATTGAAGTCAAGAAAGCCTCCACATAAAACTGCCAGCAACCTGCTGTTTAATATCTTTAATATCTTGGATGCCGATACAATGGCGACATCTCAGACATCTATTTGACAACTCCAGATTTAGTAGCATGGATAGACTCACTCGATGTAAACATCTAGTGTTCAAATGTACTGCCCAATGCTCAAATGTTTTACTTTTTACTTTTTAACTAAAAGACGCGCAATCAAATTTATTGTAAGCTCATTTAATGTGTATTCATGTTTTGTTTTATGTTTCATAGAAAAAGCTTCCTATTTTAATTTTAACTAGCTGAACCCGGCCACGCGTTGCAGTGGCTTAGTCTGGTTGAATATAAGAAATAAAGAATACAAAACTCTCACCTTTCTAATATGTTTTATTTCATAATACTTGAGGGTATACAATGTTTTTTGTTGATCCATTGACTGTGTGAATATAGAGATTGCCTGGTTTGCCAACCCTAGAACACGCAACATATAATTGTCCATGTGAGAAACAATCGTTATCTAGATCTAAACCACATACTTCCAATGTTTGGCCCTGAGCTTTGTTGATGGTGATTGCAAATGCCAATCGAATTGGGAATTGCAATCTTTTAAATTGAAATGGCATATCCGTTGGTATCATGGGTATGCGAGGAATGAGGACATCTTCGCTTTTGAAAGGTCCGTTCAAGATTGTTGCTTCTACTACGTTGTGCAATAATATTTTTACTGTGAGTCGCGTGCCATTGAAAAGTTTTGACTGATTGATATTACGCAACATGATGATTGGCACGCCGATTTTTAATTGCAGTACATGTGGTGGCATCCCTGGTAGATCAAGTGAATTCAAAAATTCTGTTGGATAGTTAACCGCTTCATCTGCTTCCATGACAGTGTCTACGGACTTGTATGTGACTTCCTCGCTTTGAATATTAGACAGAATTAAATTGTTAAATTCATTGACGTCTTTGTTTTTGGCCGCAAGAATGATTCGTTCACTCAGCCAATCGTGATTCTTATGATTAATTTGAATATCAGGAAATACTTTTTAAATTAATTCCTCTTTTGACGACACTAAATTGCAGAAGTTATGAGACAATAAAATTCGTCCTGTTGTTAAATCAACCGGCACCTTTCCGTCACCAATTCTCAGCAATTGATATGAGAATATCTCAGCTGATTTATCTTTTTGGAGGAGAACACGCATGTTTGTAGTTAATTTTAACCTTTTACGTGTCGCCACAAATCAGAATATTTCAGGCAAGCATTTATTTCATCCGCTGGTGTTGATCGGGGAACTACAGGTAATGTTTGTCTGAAATCTCCTGCAAGCAATATTAATGCATTCCCAAATGGTCTGGAATTTCCACGCAAATCTTGCAATGATCGATCAAGCGCTTCAAGCGATTTTTGTGCGCCATTGTGCATTCATCCCAAATGATTAGTTTACATTTCTGCAATACTTTTCCCATTCCCGATCCTTTGGAAATGTTGCATGTGGGCGTTGCAATGAATTGCATGTTTAATGGCAATTTCAAAGCGGAATGAGTAGTTCTTCCACCTGGTAGCAATGTCACAGCTATGCCAAACGACGCAAGAGCTAAAGCTATCCTATTTTGCGATCGAATCGTTTAAGAATCGTTTTAAACTGCTAGAATCGTTTAAGAATCGTTTTAGAAACGTTTTGCCAGTTCCTCCTGGCGCATCCAAGAAAAAGATTCCTCCAACCCCGTTATCAACATTTTGCATTAGTTGATCGTAAATTGTTTTTTGTTCAAACGTTAGCTTCGGAATATTTGATTGCAAATACGACAATTACTTCTGTAATCCTTTTATTTATTTATGATGGATGATAGCATGCAAATTCGTATTGATGTTATCAGCATTCAATGGTACTGCTACACTCGAATCACTTAAATTTAATGTTTTTAAGTACTCAAATATACAGCTAAACTTTCCATCTGATTCATTGGCACTTTCATAAAAATCAATAAGCGCAAGTTGTTAGTTAGTTATTCATGCACAGTACTGTTTTATATATTTAAATTTCCTTCAAAATGGTAAGTTTTCTGTAGCCAAATGCTTTAATTTATAACAATCACAAATAATATGCAGATCAGCTATTTCATTTATAATACTAAGAACAGATAATTAGTAACAGAAGTTATTTAAAAAAAACAGATGTTTAAAGGTGGATGGAATCCAAAATTGCTTAAACAATGGTTCACCACCTGATCGTGCGATATAGTAAAAGTAAAGATATTCACATATATTATAGAGCAATGTAAATTAATTGATATTGTTACCAACCTTGCGACACAAATTTTAATAATCAGTTGCTTTGATATAAGTAAAGGTGCGATTCACTTACAAAATCACGATTTTTTATTTTCCTGATCCGTTTATTGGGAGAAATATGTAGCAAAAAGATCTATTTTGTTCAGTATAAAATATTGTATTACAGATTGCTTCAAGGAGAATGTTTTTATAGTAAATGAGAACTGAGGACATTTTTACTCCTACCGAGGACAGTCCTACCGAAAGGAGAACACGTTGCAACCTTATTGGTTTACAAATTAGATAAAATAATCTTTGGGCCTATCACTATACTAAACTAATCGATTAAATTGAGCATGAAGTTAAAATCGACCATAAAGTTGAGTGATTTGAGAATAAAGCAGGTGAGACACTTGTAATTGTTGACAGCCTACGTTATAAAACATATACACATGTATAACGAAAAAAAAAAAATTTAAAAAAAAAAAAAAAAAAAAAAAAACTATGTAACAACCTTCCTGTATTAGAATGCAACGTTGTGTCCAAATTTCAAAAGATTCGATCAAGTACTTTCGGAGATTACCTATTTTGAACAAACGAACATTTACATTTTTATTTATTATTTTTATTTATTATTTATTATTTATTATTTATATAGATAGATTTTTATTTTTATTTTTTAATGTGTCATACGCTAAATAAATTAATTTTTTTTCAAAAATTTGTGGAATTTATTAACTTGACGCTGCGTTCTTCTTTTCAAAATTAACGCTATTTTTGTTTAAGATGTCATATCTCCTCTTGCTTGTTATGATTATTCTTGTAGTCTCCATACCAGTAAGAACAAAAACAACATATTTATCGATTAGAGAGTTTTCATGAACGATCTGGAAAAGTTTATTCAAACTATCAACTAAAAAAATCATATAGAAATGAAAAATTTTAATTTTGAGCTTAATTGCTCACAAAAATCCTCATTAATATTCAAATCTTTTCAAAATTTCAGTCTAGTGAAATATAATTCTATATACACAAAGCTGCCTTAGCTTAGTTGCTCACAAACTTCTCAAACATAATAAATTTTACTCTGCATCAAATAATTAAAAAACTTATCCTGTTATTAGAATCTCTATTAAAACCTCTAGGGTATTTTCAGTGATCCACATCACTTGCTGGTAATTGAACAAATTTCATCGTGGAAAGAATTGCCAAGTTGTCATTTTGACCCCATAGGAACATTTTAGAGCTCATTTGTGGTTCATTCAAACCTAAGGGGATTTTTACACTAAAGCATTTAGTTTTAACGCATGGCAATATTCTTATTCGATATTGGTCGAAATTGATGGTGGGCGATATCTCATATAGTAGCATAATTCAAACTGCAATTGCTTTAGTTTCTGTAATCCGGTTAGTGTGAGACTTAATTTTTGAGTTTATATAGTAAAATTTTGCGTATCCACGCAACTTAATCATAGCTCTCACTGAGGTTTCGTGATTGTTCTGCACTTCTCTCGATTTAGTCAATTTCGTATAAATATCGCATCCTCTATACTTTCATTCTAATAGAAATAAATCAATTTTAGTATTTTGTACTTTTACTAGAGACTTTTGTTAGGAAGCTTTTGTTACTAACTAGGTATTAATAGCTAGTTAGTTGAAGTTGTTTTATTCTAATATCCAATCCGAGTGTGACAAAGGAAGTGTTTCAGATTATGTAGAACACCTAATCATTTGAACATGTTTTATTTTACACTCGTTTCTGCTTGACACAGGATATCACTTCTTTTTTGTAGTGAGTAGATAGTAGAGCTCTGAATGGATGTCTTGATTTTTCGTGTGCAACGTTATTATCGTTATACTGCACACGATAATTAAGAATAAAGAGTGCCACCTTAATTTAGTATATTGTCAAAATCCTTTTTTTCTTTTGTTTTACAGTGGTAATGTCGATTGAATATGTATATGTCGATTTTTCGTGCGCAAGGTTATTATATAAGGCGGTTCATTTCATATTATATACAAAAGTTTTCTTGGATTTATTAAATATGTGGTAAGCATTAAATAGTATATATCTCTGGCGTTTACATCCCATGGAGGGATTTTGCCGTCTGTGCCACCAGCTTCCAAACATCTCGTTCCATAACCAGTTGACCCCAGTTTTGACATCCTATATCACGAAGGTCTTGGATGATCACGCCAGCGTTGTTTAGGTCTTCCTCTTCAACGAACACCAGCTGGTTGTTGTTGGGACGCTTTTTTTATCATTCTATCCAATGGAGCCCTTTCTACATGACCAAACCATCTAATCCGGTCGGATTTAATGAATCCGATTACATCACAGCAGTCAGTTAGCAGTCAGTGTCCAGCTTTCACTTCCAAATGTAAGCACAGGTCGGATTAATGCTTTGTAAAGTGTAAGTTTACACGACCGCGAAAGATGTTTTGATCGCAAAAGTTTTGAGTATGCGTAGAAAACTCTGTATGCGGCAGAGACACGAGCTTTGATATCTGCCTGCATGTCATTTGACGATGCTATTACAGCTCCGAGGTATTTACACGCGTTCCACTTCATAGTCGCCAGTATCCAGATTTCCAGGAGGTATGTTCTTAGATGTTGTTAACACTTTAATTTTGCCGGTGTTGATGCATAATCCAAGCCGTTTAGCATTTCTTTCAAGCTGAGAGAGACTATCCTTAATATCGCTTGTTCTACGTCCGAGAAGCACAATATCATCTGCGTAGCCAAGAACTTGACTAGATTTGTTATATATGCAGTTTTGTGTCTCAATTCGGCTTTTTCTTATCGCGTACTCCAGCGCCAAATTAAATAATACGGGCGCGAGTGCATCACCTTGTCGAACACTTGATGTTATATCGAAAGTATCAGAAACTGACCCTTCGATTACTATTCTACAATTTGATCCCGATGTTGTGAGTTTGCACAGAGAAACAAGTTTCTCTTGGACGCCAAGGCATATGAGTGCGGACCAGAGGTTGTCGTGGATGATATTATCAAATGCTTGCCTGAAATCAACGTAGAGCTGGTGAATGCTGATGTTGTACTCCCAACATCTTTCCAGAATCATCCTTAATATTATAGAGAGAACATAGCTTTAAAATTGCAGGAAGAGCGACATAACAAATCGTAATCACTGTCATCTTCAATTTCTTTTTTCGCCATTTTCATTTGTGTTTATTTACAACCACAAACTTTTTTATTAAACTATAAATTAAAAACAATTAAATAATTTAAAACGAAAAAAAAGTTAAATATTTTCTTTATAGTTGTGCTAATTTTTATAAAATGAATGAAAATAATTACGAGCATTATTTAAATTTATTGTGTTATTTCCAGTGGTTTTAGAATAGTGAATATTTTATAATGGACAAGCAATATTTTCTAACGACACGAACAAATATTTAAGTTATGTAAATATTTTCAAGGTATGTTATGAAAACTTACTGGCAAACTTTTTTCGCTATATGGACAAATTAATTTGTAATTTTTAAAATTTTAAAAATTATACGTTATTTTTATGTTTATTAAAAATTATATGTTGCTAAATTTACGCACGTCTATGGGAAGACATAACTGTTTCTCTCTGAGACAAATAGATTGAAAAAAACAAACAAAAAAACGAATTGACATAAGTCATGGTAAAAATTAGTTGTGGTGATCGGTTGGGTAAGTAAACACCCCAAATAACCTATATATAATTTTTATGTTTACGCACCGCACCACAAATTATCATTAAATACAAGTAAAATCCACAACTGGTCATTGTGAAATAATATTGTGATAACATTATACGTGTGATTCTCTTAATCCCTAATCTACCGTAATTATAGTATTTTTAATATTTTTTACTTCTCGTACACATTTGTATCCGTTAATATATTTTACTCAATAAAAAAACAAAAAACATAATCGAGGTTTAATATTTTATTTCGTTGAAAGATAAACCTTTAACAATTTCTTAGTCAATAATCTTAATCAGTCGAATGATACTTATACAGATTACTTGTTTCTTAGCTTTAAAGTAATCTTATATCGTAACAGAAATTCATTACGTTTTCCAAAAATCATGGTACCTACCTTTAAAATCAATCTGCCAGATATCGATGCATTGTGTAATATTATAGTTTTTTCAAAATTGAATAAGATTTCTAGCTAAACCGATAGTTGGGTAGACTGTAGACGGTAGAGTGTAGACTGTAGAGTGTAGAGCATTATAGATAAATGAGAAAATTTAACTTCAACCAGATGATGGATTAAATGTTCAAAACATAAGAGAAAGTATTTGATTAAAATAATAATAATGATAAAGAAAAGTACAAGAGTTTATAGGTCAATAAGGTGATGTGATGATGATATCTCTGAGATTAAGATATTTTTGTTTATTTTATATTTGGATTGACCTTATGAACACATTTAATTCGAATGAATTGCGTTGAATTAAATAGGATTAGATGATTATTTCATTTTTATCTGTTTGACTTTTTTTGTAAATTTAATTTTTATCAGGATATGAATTTGGTTATAAAGTGTAACACTAATCTCTAAATTAATAATGAAATAATTAAAAAGTTTTTCAAAATATCGTATGATTAGATTATTACTTCGGTCTAAAAGACCTAAGCATTACATTCATGAGCCAAAAGTGGAATTCTTACCCCCACTTTTTTTGCATTTTTCGATGTTTTAGGACCTACTGATTCTAAAAAAAACAAAAAAAAATGTATGTCTGTCTGCCGGCCGGCCGTCATTACCTACGCTGCAGGGAAAACCGCTGGATGGATTTCAAAATTTTTTTTCTAAAAATAGGTATACTCAAGGGACAGGTCCGAAAGGACGCTGTGTTCGATAACTGTACCGGAAGTGTGTCAAAAAACTCATTATGTGTGTCAAAAATAGCAAATTTTCATATTTTTAGCTTAAAAAACGTTCATTTTAAGTGATTACGAGTAGGAACATTGAATTTGGAGAAATCTTGATTTTAGGAATTGGTATGTGAGATCAATAACTAGATTATTGCATTATAAGTTTTTCAAAAAAATGTTGTCAAGTATGTCAAAAGAAAGTTTTTATTTATTATTTTACCCAATTTTTTGGAAAGAAATAAAATTAATTATTTGTTTGAAAAAATTTTATTATTATTATTGAGAATTATGGCATTATAAGTTTGTCAAAAAAAATGTTGTCAAGTGTGTCAAAAGAAAGATTTTTATTTTTTTTTTTACCAAATTTTTTGGAAAAAAATTAAATTAATAATTTGTATGACATGAAATTTATTATTATTATTGAGAATTATGGCATTATAAGTTTGTCAAAAAAATAAAGCCAAGTGTGCCAAAAAATGATTTCATCTATTTTTTAGCCAATTTTTTGGAAAAAAAATGTAGCTGTTTTTATGACGTAAATGTAATTGAAAATGAAATTGGACATGGAAATTTTTGAATTTGTTATAGTTTTTGAAATATATTTGGAATTTTGAAAAAGGTTTGTATTATTGATTTTGTAATAATTTTTGCAATATTATTAGAATTTTGAGAAAAGTTTTAATTTTGATTTTGTAAGAATTTTTGGAATATTTTTAGAATTTTGAAAAATTTTAAATTTTTGATTTTATTATAATTTTTGGAATTTTGAAAAAGTTTCAATTTTTGATTTTGTAATGATTTTTGCAATATTTTTAGAATTTTGGAAAAAGTTTGAATTTCTAAGAATTTTTGGAATATTATTGGAATTTAGAAAAAGTTTAAATATTTGATTTTATTCTAATTTTTGGAATATTTTTGGAATTTTGAAAAAAGTTTGATTTTATTTAATTTTTACAATATTTTTGGAATTTTGAAAGAAATATGAATTTGTGATTTTGTAATATTTTCTCGAAACGCTAAATGGAGAGGTTTTTGAGTAGTTTGCTGAGTGTATCATCTTTTCACTAAATAATGTTAATATATGATCTGTTATAATTTTCTCGCATCGTATTGATGTTTCGTGTTAGTTTTGTAATAAATTTCTAAACAGAGATAAAAAATTACTTGTACTTTAACAATAAATGTACTTGTACTGTACTTGTACTTGTACTTTAACAACAAGTTTGATATGCATCGCTGCCCAAAACTAAAAACCATGTCCTCATAAAAGTTTTTTTCCGAAAACTATATCAAAATCCTTAACCCAGACCGAAGTCTTGATATCTCAGAGCTTGAGATTTCAGCCCCTCCATATATTTGATTTGTATTCATGGTTTTTGTGTTTGGTCATAACTCATGATTTTCAATATAGATTGTTTCGGCTTTGTAAAATTTTACCATCTAGCTCCCGAAAATAAACGTTTGAATCCATTAAAAACTTTGATTTACTATCGTCTTTGGGGGCGTTCAATTGTTATGTAAGCAATCTTTTTATGATTTAAGACTCCTACCCAACCCACCTGTATAAACAAAAATAAGAAAGATAATGAAGTTTTTAATGATGATTGAGAGATTCAACGTAGGTAACTGATGATGAGGTTTTAACTTCGAAATCTCATCGCCTTGGTGGCGTAGTGGATAGCGTGTCGGGCAAAGGATTCAAGTATTGGCACTGACAAGGTTATGTTTTCGAATCCCAACCGAAAAACATACAACGCAAAAATGTAGTTTTTATGTAATAAACTGTAAGGTTTATTCAAAGAAACCCGAAACTGATTTTGAATTGAAAAATTTTAAGACTAAATTATTTTTAAAGACTAAAATATTAAAAGACTAAATTATTTTTAAAATTAAAGTATAAGTGTTTGCATCTGGTGACCATCTTCAAAATCATGACAAAATTCGTTAAATCGGTTGAATTATTAATGTCATCTTTGTTTAGTCATTCGGCGTTTTCGTTTCCATCTCCATCTCTTATTATGTACATTAATTCCTATGCACGTTGAGCACCTATCCGAGCACACTTCTTCAGTTCTATACATTCCAGCTTTTTATGGTCATTTTTCAAAACTTAAGTTGCAGATTTTTGTGAGGTATGGTAAAGACCACATTAATTACAAACTCTATTTTTGAGTTGCGACTTGATAGAGAACCTTAAGTTTAAAAAATTTTCATCTTAACCGATTAGCAGACGTTTCCTTCATTTTTATTGCTCTCCGGCGGAAACCATCTGGCAACACTTTAAACTAAGCACTTCACGGTATAACACAACAATTTTTGTTATGACATTTGACAATCTGTAACAAATATTAGCTCTCACGAACATAGTTAGAATACCAATTGGCCTCAACATTAACAGAAAGTATAATATTTTCACCTGGTGAAATATATAACGAGCAAGTACAGGATAATCGTCAAACACCATTAATAGCATTCCAAACTTCTGCAAGTGTTTTTCCATTATGTTAAAAATTTAGTTTTTTCTAATTCTTTGTTAGTACATATGACCACGTTCATCAAACTGGGAACCAAAATGATCATACGGTAATATAAAACCAACAAGCACGTAACTAGAGCATTTGTGGCAAAGAATTTTAATTTTTTATTTTATAATTTTCTAATTTTCCCGCTCCCTTTGTCAGTAAAATTAAGAAAAGACTGAAGAACCCATCCTATCAGTTTTCATTGCCAATAAAATTATTTTTCTGTATATTATTATGGTTTTTATCCACATTGCTGCTTATTATAAGAAACATTTGATTAGATTGTATGGTACATTGGACCAAGAACTGAACATCCATCATACAACTGCTGAGTTTTTTCTGTGATAGTTTCAGTTTCACTAAAAGCGCCAACAGTTGGGAACAAACAGCATTCATCCTTTAATAAATTTTAAAAACACTTTGAAAAAAGGTGTATATACGTATGGCAAGGAACCGATTAGTTTTTGAGCGATATTCGACACAATGATGAACGGGGTCCCGGGCACGATAACAATTTAGATAAATCAAGTCACGATTTAGAAGACATCGATAACACACTCGCCAATGAAGTTATAGAATCTGCGGAAAACCTGCAAAAATAGCTTACCCAACCATGGAAAGGGAAATTAATTTTGATTTTTCCTGTGATCACACCACACAGTCGCTATTAAAAGTTCAATCCCTTCGACCATTTTAAAAGTTACTTGCCGCCTTATATAGTGTATTTTAGCTAGTGCACCTCTTTACTCTTCTTTTAATAGAGTAACGAACTCTTCTAAAATAGGTTTATTACCCCTACAGTGGCGAATGTTCCGAATTATTTAGTCAAGATTGTATCTGTAACAATAAAGCAAGACCAACTACCATCTGCCACTACGCAATATTCAAACGATCTTCAAAATGCCGTAGGTAATGCATCTGTTAGTTTACCCGAACAATTGACTATTCTGATTTCTCGTTTGCTAGTAGCATCTGGTGAATTTTCTCCAGCAATTTCACAATTTCAGGAGCGCGATATCAAAAGTCACGAAAGAATGCATTTTAAAGATGGACATAACAAATCATCTCCGTCAGTTTATCAGTGGAATCAGGTGTTGGATGGAAGATGGATTAAATATAAATAGATTCCTTTATCGTGTAGAAACCAACGCGTCGTCATACAATGTACCTTCGAACATTCTTATTAGCGAACTACAAAACCAGTTAAAGGGTTAATTGGTTTTGGACGTATAGGGAAACAAACCATCCGAGGATGAAATATTCGATCTGGTCTGAAGAAGAAATTGGCAGGAAGACGGTTCAGCTTTGCTACGGCACTTTTCGATGTTCATTGAAAACGTCTGGCGTCAAGTAGCCAAGTAGGAAATGCATCCACTTTCAAGATAAACACCCATACTAATTTTATACACATTAAATTCCAAAACATCTTCTGGATAAATTTCGCTGTTGGAATTGCAAGTGGTCAAGTCATTTTATTATAACTGCCCCTAAGAACCCCAACATGTTTTTGTGATGGTTGTGGGCAGGCTGAGGTTACTCTTGAATTGTGCGTAAAGTGCCAGAAAAACTTTTAAAAGGTGATGAGACCTGGGATGCAACCCATAAAAATGTTCCGCAACTTCCCAGAAAGGGAAGGGTTCCTCCAATACGGATCGCAAGTTCTATCGAATGCAATCCAAACACTATGGTTAATTCTGTTTGATGCTCTGTCACAAACGCTACGAACACATTTTCTAGCTATTACACTTTCCACAGAACAACTCACTCTCGTTTTCTTCCCCGAAATGCCGAATATTAAAACCTGAAGCGGAGTATTCGTCAAACTTTTGCGTCTTCTTGTTTAAGCACCGAAGAATTAGATAACAATCTTAACGCTGATGTTATCATATCGGGTCTTCGGGTTAGAGCGGTTAGAGGTTTTCGTGACAGTAGAGCCACCATAACTGTTCTTGGAGCTGGCTCGGAAATTTTTATGACCAACTCTCGTATTGCCTTTTACCATTTGGCAACAACTTTGAAGACTGCGTCTGGTGAAACTCAGCAAGTCCTCGGATTTATTCGTACGGATTAATGGTCAATATGGTAGAAGACCTTAGCATTTGGAACGAATCCCTAATAAACATCTGCTCTATCAGGAAGATTTTATTAAGCTTCATCACGTGATGGATTCGTTTCCATTCTTCAGCAAAGACTCTTAAAAAAACACAACTCCTCGCTCACTTCATCGACTAACCAAATCAATTAAGCAACATATCTATTCCGTTTCTCCATAGTAGAAAAGGAATTGTACTCAGAAATGATCAGGATGCCAGCTCTCGGAGTAATCGAAGAAAGCCACAGTTCTTGGAACAGCTCGATAACGATTGTCAGAAAAGAGAATGGCAAAAACGATATTGTCTTGACGCTAGACGTCTAAATGACGCCACGATTGAGAATGCCTATGAACTCACATAACTAGCGCGAACTTTTACGCTTGTACTGCAAACTACATTCGTGTTTGCAGTACGAGTGCGCACTGGTTATACAAAAGATTATGCATTCTAAAACTATAAACACGAGGAAAATATGGCAATTACTCTTCAATTGAAACATAAACCATGTTTCCAGAACTAGTGTTTGTAGTCAGCCCATTGCATATGTGGCAATAACGAAATAAGAGGTTACGAGTACTGGCAAAACAACTCTGTTTACGTCAGGTAAATTGAAATGTACGAAATCGCTTCAAGATTTTCCCGACGAAAGACCCAGTATCCCCGTCATTTGGTTGTCGATCATAGTAAAGAAATAGCATTAAAATTAGATAAAAACCAGATAGAACAGTTTAGTCAATACATTGACAACATTTTGGTATTTGAAAAAAAAAAACATCGTGAATCTCAAATGCATATGCCAAAGTAAGAGCTAATACCAAGTTTAATAGTATGTACATGTAGGTTTTCATTTTTTTTATTTTAAGTTTACAGTAGAAACTGCTGACACGTGTTTGCTTTAAATTGGAAAAACTAGGAAACGACAAATTCGTTAGTTAATGCAATTAAAAAAGGTGCCGTTGAACTGATGGATATTTCCTTCAAAACAGATCGGTATCCCGTTGGTATGGCGACTCATTTAAAAAAAATATCAAAACAACTTTTACCGTACAAAATCATGTCTAACTAAGTGAATACCTTTTGCGTACGTTTTCTTACAATTTTATTATTTTTTTTCTAAAGTACATTTTGTATTATATAAGCTAATATGACTAATATAACGATGTCTCCATTTAAAGGGGAATTAAAGAACTAACAAAGTTTTTAAATTTTTATCCGAAATCATCTTTTAGAAAGTTCAAACTTAATTAACAAATAGCAACCAAATCGTTACATACAACAACTTGGTGACCAAAAAAAAATTCTGTCTAGCTATTTCATGTTGTATATATATATTAATTACATTTCAGCAAAAATAAATATTTGACTCATAACACAAGGTAATCCAAACTACACAAAAAATCCTATTTTACATTGCGAACACATCTCATCTCAAACAAATTAAAAATCCTATTCACATTGCAAATTCTGAGCAAGAATAATATACTTCTTCATGTATACAAAAAAAAGTACGCTGTTTCACGTAGAGAAGAAGAAAACAAAAACCAATTATAAATGTATGCAAAACACTTACAAGTCAAATGTTTAGAAATTAAAAATAAAGAAATATAAATGTAAAAAATACAATTTGTTTTTTCTTACTTTCCATTTACAGCAAAACATATACCAGTTATTAGTTATTAAGGCTGCATTCTAAACCGAAATTTATTTGAAACTTATTTGTGGAGACATACTTATTTGAATAAGTAACCTAAAGAGGTGACTTATTAGAAATTTTTTTTCATAGAAAAATCTAATTTGATTTGTCAGTGTCATGTTTGTTTACTAAATGATTTTAAGGAATAAAACTTCATTTTCGATCCGTAAAAAAATTAATATAATAATTTAAAATGAAGAAAATAGTTTTGAAAACTCTTTAATTGTCGTCGTTTAGAATGCAGCCTAAATGATATTCTTAGGTTATGTGATGTAACTGAAAGCTGGTGCAATTAATGTATCAATTGTTTGTTTGATTTCGATGCAAAAGAATATGTTCATCTCCTAACAGAATAACACAGACGATTGTTGAGCAATAACAATTATATATGCAATGTAATATAAATCGGTGCGCCAATTTTACCGGCCAATGTTAATAAATAATAATAATAATCTAAATATTTTATTAATTGTTAAGCAAAAAAAAATTATAATTTCTAACTTCACTTTTTTTCAGCAGCAATAGTAGCAGCAATTTTAAGCAGCAATAGTAGAAAAAAACAACATCATGTGACAATGCTGTTTACTGTTTGTTGTTTACCACTCATTTTTATCATTGAACATTTTACCAATTTAATAAATTCGTTCAACACAAGCAACTGATAGTGAGGTTAAGAAATTAATTATCTCCTAAAATATAAACTCTGAATTGGCCTGTAAAAATACTTTACAATACAAAAAGTCGAAAGACGAATTACATCTATATAACAAGCAACTTTTGTTGAATGTTTTAATAAAAGTATTATTTTTCGGATTTTTTTTCTATTTCTTTTAGTCCATGGCCGTCAAGTATTTCATTTGATGATTACCACATATTTTATACTTCGTAAGGCGCTTGTCCTTGACGAGTCCTACAACTTTTTGTCTGCCATTTTCCTTGATTCGGCCGCTTTTTCTCGGAAAACTCCGAAACATGGCGATTTCCCGGGGTCTTGTTTATTTATTACCATAATTTTGTTATTTATTAAAGGGGTGGAAATTTGTATTAGAAAACAAGGGTAAATTTGTCTCACAAAAAATTGTCTGCTTTTGTTGAGTCCGACAACTCAACAGGCCAAAATACCGGGGTACTGAAAATTAATTACCAAAAAGCTGTTTTTCACAGGATTGTTTAAATAAAATTAGTGAAATTGAAGGGTCATATTATCCGACAAATTTTCGGCCGCGTTTTTCCAGTCCGACGACTGGAAGTCGGAATCCTGGCGGGGTATTGTTTATTGATTACCACATGTCTAATTTTTTTTATAGTGTTAATTAATTTTATATTAATCTGATACAGTTGTCCGACAAATTAGTGTCCGCTAACTATCGAAAAATCAAAAAAAAATTTATAATTTCAAAAACGATAGCGTACGCTCAACATCATCATCCACGATATATCAACATTAGTTATTAATTTTAGATATTTGTTATTAAATATTATAAATTGATAAAACTTATAAATAATAATAAAAATTATTGAATAATTTCGTAATAATTTTATGTAATCATTATAATAATCAAACTGTAGTCGTTACTATGTAGATTTTTAAACGTAACTCAGTAACACATTGGTTTAGTTTATATTATTGTTAATTGAAGCAGGCTAAATAAATTGTATCACAGTATTAACAATATCATTGTAAATCACCTTGTTGAACACCAGATGTTATATCAAAAGAGTCAGAAACTGACTGATTACTATTTTGCAATTTTATCCCTATTTGGTGAGTTTACACAGAGAAACAAGT
>OY856187.1:190812262-190912815 GCA_963693315.1 Diogma glabrata | reverse complement strand
TTGTAATAAAGATGTAATTAAATTACCAGTAAATTACCAGCTCTTAATCCAAAATATCGAAAAACGGAATAACTTTCGTTAATTAAAACAAACAAAAAATTAACTACTTTCCCACCTATTAGCAAATTTTTTCAAAGAAAAACACTATCCGGAATTAAAAGATTATCAATGGATTAATGACTGTGTATTCTTAACTGATATATTGAAGAATCTGCAGTTCCAAACCTAGCATTACAAGGAAAAGATAAAGTTGTTATTGATCTTATTCAAACGATTCTGAGTTTTATTCATAGGCGTAACTAGGTAGGGGCCCAGAGGGCCCGGCCCCCCCTAGACGAATTTTGGCCCCCCCTAGAACACAAAGTTCATGAAGTATATATAACAGTTAGGGAAAATGAAAATGTATTTCTTTACTAAGAAATTTGCTGTTCAAAATTATTTCAAAACGTACAATTATATTATTAATAATATTATTCATATCACTGATCTTCATTTAAATTTAATAAGGAAGTTTAATAAGCACTACCAATAATATTGCCACAAAAGTATCTATAAAATGGTCGTTTATCTTATCGGTTCTCCATAGTAGCGAAGTTTAAAAAAGCAAACATTTTCTTTCCAACATGTGATATGCCAGATGTCAGAATGTCAAATGAATTCATAATTTCTGGAAAACCACTCCTTCCAATTTGTTCAACGAAAAACATCGCAATAAGAACAATATAGACTTCGTTTTAAAAAAAATACGGTCTCATTGCTCCATAAGACCTAAAACCACACCGAAACACCAACACTACTCGTAGTTTTAATTTTGTTTGGCAAGATTACTTTTGCTTAGGCGTCAGCCAATTTTTTTTTTTAGTGTACTTTTATAAGCAAATTACAAAATTTTTTTTTTGAAAATCAGTCCCGGGGACCAAGATATAGGCCTTTGAAACAAAAAATATCGTATAAAAATACACTTTTTTTTACCAAATGTTGCAATTTAAATGTTATTTTTGATATACAATTTCAAAGAATCAACATGAATAACTTAAAAAAATAATTATAACCTTAGGGGCCTACGTTAGGACCATTTGAGGCAAGATTGGACTTGAACTTAGGCGCAAGTGGATTTTTTTTTGTTTTTTTTTATCGTAAATTAAGAAAATTTAGTAAAAGGGACAGTTTTGATCTGTTTATCTTATAAGCACATAGGACATAAAGCAAAAATTAAAAAAACAGAAAAAATTATTTTCAAAACTGTAATTTTGAATGGATTTTGCTTTTTTCAAAGGCCTGTATTTTGAACCCCGGGGCTGATATACAACTCGTTTTGGTTTTATTCGCTTCAGTAAGTGATTCTGTATCAAATAAAAAAATCTTGGCGCCTAAGTAGAGGTAATATCCCCGTTTGTTTGTATGACGATTAGCGAATTGACGACGGAATTCGAAGTCTGATGGATTCATTTTTGGAATTATCTGAATTTTGTATGGCTGAAAATGAAGATCGTTGTGCACAGTACTGCATTAAATGGTTGGGGGAGTGCATGATTACTGTAAACAATGAATTGTTATTTTTGAACTATTTTTTATTTTTATTTTTTCAATAGTTTTAGCCCTAGTCTCTGTAAAGTTTAATTTAGAAACTAGGAATGTTGATTTTGTATAATTTTTGTTTGTTTGAAAGTTACTAAGAGAGGATTTATAAAAATATCATACTGATGTAACAATTTATAATTTTATATGTTTTTTTTCAATTTTAATTTGTCAAGCATGTCGATTTTAAAAAGAACATTTTTTCTTTTAGTTTTATAATTTAAAGATTTATTATTTACACAAATATATATCTAAATATAAACATAAATAACTGCAAAGAACATAGCATAAATAACTGCATTCGAATCGGTAGATGTAGTAGCAACGACGTCAAAAGTGACACTAAACCACCGGCAATTTCACCGTTCATATTATATAGGTGCCGGGTCACATTGGCGTTAAATGCAACTATATAGCGGACGGATTTTCTAGGCAAAGGACTGAACTCGATCTTCTACAAGAAGAAGCTCTAAGCGAGTCGTTTGCTCCTCTCAAACAACTAACTTATGACAGGGTTAAATGCGTAATCTATAGGTCGGTGGTCAAACACCATTAGCTGCAAGATAAGCAGGTAAATCTTTTCTAGACTAGACCTACAGCGTTCCAAAAAACTTATAACCTTGAGTAGGCAGAAAAATAGTTCATTGTTAAAGTCATCACTGGTTACTGGATCTTTGGAAAGCACCCAATTGTTGATTTGCAGGAGCTGTAAGGAGGAGGATCAGGTGAACCAGCGTTTCATCTACTTTGCACATGTCCAGCATTCGCCCATTATACGGCAAACTCATTTTGGAACGCACACATTTAAAACTCTCACCGACCTGGATAATTTTAAAATCACGCAAATACTTAGCTTCATTAGAAGCTCCAAATGGTTCAAGTTGGGCAACGAGATTCTTTGGTATCACAACCGACATATTTTGGTCTAAGTATGTCGTCCTGATGTTGTGTTTTGGTGACAGTCACTGCAACCCAACCTAACATAAATAATCTAGCAAAAAAATATAAATGACCGTAAATTTGAAAATTAACCTCAAATTGACACACCCGTTATGTATTAAAAGAAAGAAATAACAACGGAAACTTTATTAATTATTTTACTCAGCAATATTATTGGGGCCATGGGTCCAGGCCCACCCTAGAACAATTTCCTAGTTACGCCAATGGTTTTATTTAAAAAATTTTGCTTTTTAACGCGATTTAACTACAAAAATGTTAATCCACATTCCTCGTCTGGAGAGTTTATTCTCTAAAATTGATGATAAAAAACTAAGTGAATACAACAGTAAAATATGAAGGGTCTGACATCTCAAAGCTCTGAAGTACCAAAACTTTGGTCTGGGTTAAGGATTTTTATATAGTTTTCGGCAAAAGAATGGATAGGATATGAGCACTTGTTTTTAATTGTGGAATTGTTTATTCAACATAAAAAAATGTTTAATATACACCGTTTAGAAGTTTACAGAACTAACACGAAACATCAATACGTTTCCGGAAAATTATAACAGATCATAGATTAACATAGTTTATAGTGAAAATATGATAAACTCAACAAACTACTCAAAAACCTTTCCATTTAGCGTTCAGCAATTTCAACTTTTCAAATACAAATAATCCATTATCTAACAATTTCATGTTCAATTACATTTCATGTCATAAAAATAAATTATTTAATTTTTTTTTTCAAATAAAAGGGGTCTGATTGAATTGATTTCCAAAAATTATCACAATAAACAAAATCAAAAATTCAAACTTTTTCCAAGATTCCAAAAACTATAATAAAATCAAAAACTGCTATTTTCTTGAAAATTCTTAAAATATTCAAGAGAATATTACAAAATCAAAAATTCCAAAAATGTTCCAATAATTTAAACGTTTTTTGAAAACTCTAAAGACATTCAAGACATTCAAATTTTTTCCAAGATGATGCAATCAATCAAGATGATATGTTAAGTTGATTCAATAAAAAACCGCTTTTTTTTGTCATACAAATAATTAATTTTATTTGACAAATGTTTCTAATCGATAAAGTTTTCCCATTTTATGTTTCTCAAAAAAATTGGGCAAAAAAATAATTGAAAATCATTCTTTTGACACAGTTGACGTTATATTTTTGACACACTTATAGTTCAATAATCCAGCATTTGTTCAATAATCAAGCATCAAGCAATAATCAAGCTCCAATCCCGACAATCAACATTTCTCATTATCACTTAAAATGAAGGTTTTCAAGTCAAAAGTATGAATTTTTGTTTTGACACGCTTAATGATTTTTTACACACTACCGGTACAGTTATCGATCACATCGACCTTTCATCTCTTACAATTAAGTCGTCCTATTTTTAGAAGCAAAGCTTATTATTAACGATGGATTATCGATTCCTTATTATATTTTGAATAAAAGTTCTACAGGAGAAATGGAATTATTAGAGACTCAAACACACATTCTTAAAATGCACAACAAATCAACATCAATCAGTAGTTTTGGAAACGACTGTCTCAATCAAAGTACCCCAATTTGAAAAAAGCTGCTTGCAGATTACTGTCCATATTCGGCACATCATACTGTTGTGAATCACTTTTTTCAACAATGAAATTTATAACATCAAAGCAACGTTCACAGCTTACAAATAACAGCTTACAAGCGTCGTACCGCGCCAACAAACAATGAACCCGATTTCAAACAAGTTACAAACACACATGCCGTCTACCAGCAATCAATAGCTGTCAGTGCCATGTTACAAAATTTAAATATATGTATGCATTCATAATTAAAGTATTTGCTTGAAGACGGTATATGCAACTTGCAAGGAAATAAAAATTCCATAACATCTTTAATATTTTATTTTTTGTTGGCTCTCGTAACGAGAATTTATCGAAATCCGGCCTCACGTGTAACGAAGATTGGCCATCTCTGGTATATAACGTCGTTTAATCAGAAAATTTTAATTGTTATGGACGTGCTTATTTGTCATTAAAAAAAACATCGCCCAATTGACAATAATTTATCGATAGGTAAAAGCTATGCGATATGTCTACGTTTTTAAAAATATCTTGATGATGAAATTTTAAATATTAATAATATCAACGAATTATCATAAAAAAAATATTTTTCTTTTCTTTATATCTTTAATAAAACTGACTAAAAACAAAAATAACAAAATTATGCAAATTATTGTTAAAATTTATAGTAATTACTTATTATTGTTCAGTTTCGTGAGTCGTCTCGTGAATAATAATGATAAATTAAATGTGATATTTCGTACGAAAATATATAAAAAAAACTAATTTTAGTTTTCAGCCTAATAAATTTACGATCTTTATCTCTGATATGTCAGTTTAACTTTATAATTACATTTTCTTATGAACTTTTTTTTTGTTTCGATTAGACTACGACGTACCGATGGGATGTTGATTTTGTTATTGTAATATTGAATTGTACGTTTTTGGTAGGAAATTTTCTGTTGTTTAAAAAGCAATTTAAAATTCAAGGACAGTTAATGTGAACGTTGGTCTCTTCAATATATACGTCTTAATTAAATGTAATGGTAATCTTGTTATAAGTCATGGCATTAATGTTACACAATGGTATGTGATTCGGAAACTGAATCATTTGGACAGAAAAATATATGAAATAATAGTTAAAAAACTCAGCTTCTATTAATGACTATGAATATAATTGTAGATTGAGATCTGATTCAGACTTAGACTCAGATTTTCAGAGACTTAAACTCAGACTCAAACTAAGACTAACACTTAGACTCATACTCAGACTGAGAATCAGTCTCAGACTCAGACTCATATTCAGACTCAAACTTAGACTCAGACTCAGACTCAGATTCAAACTCAGACTCAGACTCAGACGCAAACTAAGACTCGGACTTAGACTCAAACTCAGACTCAGACTCAGACTCAGACTCAAACGCAGACTCAGACTCAGACTGAGACTCAGACTTAGACTCAGACTCGGACTCAGACTCGGACTCAGACTCGGACTCAGACTCAGACACAAACTCACTCAGACTCCGACTCAGACTTAGACTCAGACTATGACTCAGACTCAGCCTCAGACTCAAATTCACACTCAGACTCAGATTTAGACTCAGACTCAGACTCAGACTCAGAGTCAGAGTCAGACTCAGACTCAGACTCAGACTCAGACTCAGACTCAGACTCAGACTCAGACTCAGACTCAGACTCAGACTCAGACTCAGACTCATGCTCAGACTTAGACTCAGACTCAGATTCATACTCAAATTCAGACCAAGACCCAAAAACCATCAATCACAATTCTTCCGCTTCGTATTGTCTTTTCCCGATAAACATATCTTTCCACCTAATGCGTTTCTGTGTGATTGATTTTCATACAAATCTTAAAGTTCTAAGTCAGACCAAAGCAAATAATCTTTTCATGCAACAAACAATTTCGTTCACAAACAAATTCTAATTTTGTGATTCTTAATCAATTTCCTTTGAATTTCAAATAAAGTAAATTAACCCAATTAAAATCGGATTAGAAAATTAAATTCCTCGCTGCATTAAAAAGTTTTTAATTTTGTTTCGTTCATTTACTTAAACTACGCGAATTGACGCAACTAACTTCTTGTTTTAACTTTTATTCCTTTTTTTCTCTGTAATTTCACTTTCAATTTCAATTTAAATTTTAATTTAAATTTTTTTTTGATTTCGGTTAAAAGAGTAAATGAAAAAAATATATATAAATTTGTTTTTGATTTCACTTTCGTTTGTTTTATTAAATTTTTTTTTTGTTGGGCTTTCCAAAATGTGAATATGCAATAAAGAAGAAAAAAAAATAAATAATTATAGGTGATGGGTAGAGAGGTATAGTGAATGCAGTAAGAGTTATGGATATGGTCGTCCAAACTCGATTATTTGTATGATGTTCAATGGTTTAGTGTCATAATTTAGCGTCACCAATAATTTATAATTTTATTAGATTGTCTTATGAAGGGATCGCTTTTTTTTTTTTTTTTTTTTTTTAATAAAATGTGTTGTGTAGTAGGAATTACAATATGTGTCACAATAACACATAAAAACCTTTTAAGACCAAGGTCCCACAACAACATACGTTCAAAGGTGTTGATGGACGTAAATCTTTCTTTTTTTGTATTTTTATATTTTTTGATAAAGAATGGATAACTAAAAAAAAAATCCTATCACTGACAAAATATGACATAGGCCAATATTTTATGATAGAATAGAGAAAATAAAAGTAAATTAAAAAGTAAATAGCAAATTATTACAAAAATTTGCTGAAACAAAACAAAAATGTAGTTTCCAATAATCCAGCCGGTTGCATATTCCTTGACCCTGTGACGCACTCTTTCTTAAAGATTAAAGCCCACACATAATTATATGAAGGCTAACTTCTTCAAGAAATAGCGTCTCATCATCAAGGATTATTTAACAGCTAAGATTGAGGGTGCTACCGTTGACTGAATACAGTTCATCCCCCACCACCCCTAAGATGTCACCTTGGCTAGTGATATCTCACTGCTATTGCCAGTGGTGTGTGATATCTCACGTCAACGTCAACCTCTTCATGCAACGGTAACCCCCTCAATCTTAGTTTTGGAGTATTTTTTGATAATGTCACGCTATTGCTTGTGAGTTTATTTGTGAGTATTATTGCAAACTGTACATTACAAGATCAGAGAATATGCCCCTAAAAGGAGTATTGGCAAACCAATTTCCTTTATATTCCTAAAATTGAGTTTTTCTTATTTAATTTTTATTTTCTCTATCCAATCATGAAGTATTGGCCTATGTCATATTTTAATATATGATAGGATTTACTGTTTGGTTATCCATTCGAAAAAAAAACAAACCGACCGATTGGAGCGAAGAGTGTACGCTTCGAAAAAAATTTTGGTAGAAAGGAATGGTTACCACTGTGAAAGCACCTTGTGTACCACCAGTTACACCATTCTTCAACACCAAAAACTTGTTTAATGAAGTGAAGTTGATTGGGCCCCTCGATCTAAACATTTTTGTTGGACCCCCACCCTTTTCAATATATAATGCATTTTTTTCTGTTCGTTTCATTGTTAAAGTAACTTTGACCATTGGAGCTTGGAGACATAGAGTCTGGCGCCTGCTCTCCAAGAATTACAATTTATTTTTAGTAAGATGAACCATATTGGTCTGTAGAATTTGGTCGTAAGGACCACATCCGGATCAGGTATAGGTTCCCTCTTTTCAGGTGTGGAAGAATCTGGTCTGTAGAATTTTGTCGTTAGGTCGATAAATAAATAAATATAATAAATAAAATAAATAAATGGTTGAATAAATAAATTTTTTAAATATTATATGTATATTATTAAAATTTTTTTCTTTCTCTTAAACAAATGCGATTTACTTTAGCTCCGATTAATTCTTTTTTTATATATATTTATATTTTTTTTTGTACAGCGAGGTTTATTATTTCTTCAAGCGAAAGTGACGTTTGCAAGTGAATACGCAACCCAACTTATAATTAAAAAATCAATAATAAATATTAAATATAATCAAAGCAACTCTTATGGCAAGCCGCGATCGCCACCGCGATTCTCGTTCTTCTAGAATAAACAACATATTATATTGATGATAGTTATTTCATCACTATCTTCGTTTCTTCTAGCTTTGTAACGACGGGCCTTATTCATGTTTTACTCTAAAATAAGATGATTTATATATAAAGAAATCTCAAATCTTTAGAATTTATTTAGAATTTTATTTCGGTTGCGGCATTTAAATTAAAATAATCCATAGCAACAAACGTAAAATCATTTATGTGCGTATATCATTTATGTGCGCTGCAGATCAATCAAATAATTTTTAACATTTCCTCAGTTAATTGCTTTGTTGCGTCACTTTTTTACGTCCTTTTCATAATATTATATATAGATATAATACGGCTATTCAAATTTATAGAGAGTAGAATGGTTGTTTTTAGTTGTAGAGGAGAATATTTTCTCATTTAACTAGAATTGTTTATTGAGTTGCTGGATGGAAATGCTTTGACTAGCATTTTATATCGAGGAGATATGGGGACATTTTAAATTTATGTGCGTTGAAAAGTATAATTAAAAAGAAACGGATTGACAGTCTAGCTATAAATAATCAATCAAATGTTTGATCGACAGATTATTTAGATTTTATTCAAAAGATAAGTTAGCATAATAAATGGTAAACTATCACTTTTATTTTATAACAATAAAGTCTTTCATTTGAAAGTTTATTAATTAATTGTGTTGCCAATAAAAATTTGTAAGAAATAATATCTGGATATAATGCATATGGTGATGGGAATGTATTTTTCGCTATAAGATTTTATCAAGAATGCAACAACATGTTTTATCTGAAAGAAGATAAGGAAAATAAAATTATTTTGTATGGATGTAGGAAATTGTGTTAAGGTGAAAATAAAACTAATGGTGGTGAATTCAATGCACAAGGCTGATATAGGGTTGAAGCAACGGCTGATAGTTTTGAGTATGTAATGTTTGGGAAAAAATATATACAAAATGGAAGTAGACGAAGATCACCTGCTTACATTTCATATGTTGGACTGTGATCGGATTACAAGATGCAAACATTTAAACGAGTTTAAAGTGGATTACCATATATAGCTTATAATGTAAGGGTTTTGGATTTATATAATTGTTGTATGTGTTTTTTTTTTAATCAAATTATTTTGTTTTTAATTTTGATTCATGATTTTATGTTCGTAAAGTTTTTTCCTACAATTTATTTTATGTTGCCTAAAATTTTTCTTTAATAGTATTTGTGTGATAAGGTATAAGGTGAATAATGTCTACAGTGGGTGCGCTTTATAAAACCTATAACGGTTCTTTTAATAAATTATCACAACGAGATCCTGGGTTTTAACGTTTTCATGCATAGCAGCGTGATCATTACATATAAATAGAGAGGTGAAGAATTGCAAGATATTGCTTAATCAAATCCATATTTACTTGCTGCCATACTCTAAAGTTTTAAATAAAACCCGATGCATTAAAATATTGTTTGACTTATTTAAAACTACAAAAAGTGTTTGGTCTAATTGCTCTAATATATAACAATACAATGTTTGATTTGACAAGGGTTAGATCCGATTGTATATAGACTTCCAACAAGTATGAACGAGGGCTAATTCAAAACTTTTACACCGACCGATACATTTCGGTATAAACAGTTGGGTTTCTTCTAAGTTTAAATTAAATGTTAAACCCTAAGAAAACTGTTAAACCCTAGGCTCAGTTGTTACCCCCACTCAATTTTTAACTTATATAACCTTATATCACAATGTTAAAAATCATTAGTAACCCAATAAATAATTTTGCATCTGTAGTGCAGTACAGATGTCGTTCGAAGCTAGGATCGAAGAGTAAAATGCATGAATGAATAAATCGCACCCGAGAGACGCTGCCGTAAATATAAACGAGAGCCTAGAAAAAGTTGCAGATTCGGGTGACAAAAGTTTGATAAATTTTAATTCCACCAAAACTTAGCTATTGATTGTTTTCAATTCGAAAACCGAGCTCCCAAACGATATTTAAATTAGTATGTTTGACGAACAAAAAGACGAATGCGCACGCATTCGAGTATTGGACGACACAACTTTTAACGACGTACTCTGGAACGATCATATAATGGCGATGGCAAAGAGCGCGTCAAGAAACCTCGATTTTAGAGATCGATAGTAAGCCTAAGCTAATTTTAAAACTGTAACCAAACACACCGCCCTAAGCCCTGTAAATCGGTTTTAATTTGGAGCGATATTGAGTAAAGTACGGAAATGTGCTTTTTGGGCTCTGTTGTTTTTATAGTTCAATAAGTTTAAGCTACCATATACGATTTTGATAAAACTTTTTACAGAGCTTTTGGACAGCTTTTAATTACAAAGTTCTGCAAACCGTTTTTTCAGATTTTAACTGCCAATATACACCTTTTTCACTTATTTTTTTTAACAAAAAAAATGTGAGTCTATTCGCTCATTCATAGCAAAATTTTGATGAAACTTTGATACAAGATCTATGAGAACTAGAAGTGATTAGCTGTATGGTGTTGTTGAAGATAGTGCCAAGCCTTGGAGTTCCCTTATTCAAGCAAACAAAATAAAAAATGGAAAAGGACATCTTGATGTTAAACAGTTACGCCAGATCACTTTAAAGTACGATAAATGCAAGAATCGGAGTCTGCTATAGGTTAACCAAATCAAACTAGATATATATCTAGCATCGATATAAAAGATTTAACTTAAATAAATTTCATTTATTCATTTGTTGACACCAAGAGTCCCAATCTCTCCAAGAACTTCAAACATATAATTTTTGTAGGTCTTAACCAACCACTGTTGCATCTCAGCTTATGCACAAAGATATTCCTTACTATTGACATGATGAGACTGCTGTCTGTCAACTTAGTAATAAATATTGAAAGGCGTTTTCGAATAAGGAAATCATTAGAATATCCTGAAAGAGCATATCCTGAACTAATTTGATGTTCATGTTGAACGATATTGATAATATCCTTCTTATATGCGTTCGTGAATGAATCACCCACTTCACAATAAAATAAAAAACAAAATAAGTAATGAAAATATTTTGTGTAATTTTTTAATGTTTTATTAATAAAATAATATTATTAATAAATTCCGTCATGTGACGAAAAGTCTGACAAAAATTATTTCACATGACAGAATTTATTAATAATATTATTTTATTAATAAAACATTAAAAAATTATACAAAATATTTTCATTACTTATTTTGTTTTTTATTTTTTTTATTTAATTTGATGTAATAAATCCGCTCCCGTTACAGCACACAGTTTTAAACAAACTGCTATAATAAAACCAATTTTTAAACAAATTGTACATTCAATGCGGTGTATCCCATATAGTATAGTATAGTAGTATAGTTCAATGCGTATAGTTCCCATAAACTCAAGACACACACACACACAATTAGAGTATCACCGAGTCGAAGTGATTGATTGCATTGATTTTCGTGACGAAATTATATACTCATTTAGTATGGATATATCTAGATGCTTTGTTCACAAAATTTAAAAACCCGGTGATATGATTTAAAATTTAACATAACAGAGAAAGTTGCTGAAAGAGAAAACACAAAATTAAGCATGCGCATGATAAACAGATTCTCACCATATACCCAAATACTTCTAATTGAATATTTGATGTTCCAAAAACTCTACAAACTTTAATGATTCGGCCGACGCATAACAACGCTAGAAAATATGTTGCAAACTGTGAGCAGTACAAACACAATAAGGTGATCCATTTAACGTTTAGACCCCCTATGGATGAACCATCCCAAAATTTCGTTTCGAGTTTTTCGTTTTTTTGTGATTCAATAAATATGTTCATAAGTGACACAAGTTCAATAAATATGTATAGCAATACTAAAAAGAAAGAACAAGGAGTACAATACAGAGTTTTTATTTTTATTTTATTTGAGCACTCATTTCACTCCTTAAAATAGTATTCATAAATTAAAATGTTTATAATTTCAATATCGTTCTTCCTCGAATATCAAAATTTTTAGTTTTTTCGATTTTACTCCTTTGGAGTTTTTATTTTATTTTTCATTTCTTTTATCTATTTGTAAAAGAAGAAAATTAGTACCTTTTCGTCATCCTTGTAATATGTTTTTATAACAATACTTCGAAAATTGAATAAAACATTTACAAAAATTATTCAATTTTTACCTTGGAAAGCATCAATATCGAAGCGAAAATTAAATGTTTGAGTATTTGATAGAAAATATTTATTTCAATTTAGGAGTAAGAACGATATTTTATTATGTTCACTCCTGTATTTGGGAGTGTTATATTATTTTTAAGTTACTCGCTCTGAAAGAACGGAGTAAAGGAGTGATACAATACAAGGAGTGTTTTAAACTCACGTACTATACCGTGAAAGATATTTTAATTGTTAGTGAAAGTATTATACATTGTACAGCATCAATGTACCGAAATTCTTCTCTCCCTACACGCTAAAATTTAAACCAGCATATATCCACTAAAAATCCTTGAACCTATTTATTTAATACGAAGTTAACACGAAAAAGTTATCCTGCCAGAGAATCTAAAACCTATTACGTTACGACTGCCATGTATCACACTATATCCCATTTACAGTCTTTTAACTTCCGTTTAAAGTTATTGTTTTTATTTACTCATTTTTTTCTTTTTTGTTGTCACATTTGATTTGTGTCATCCAAACTTATATAATAATTGTTCGCGTTACGAAGAGACTAATAAATAAAATTTATTTTGATGAGTTTTTTTTTAATTTCACATTTCACTTTTATAAAAAAAACATTTAGATTAGTGGAACATCACGTGATGATACATAACACATAAGACATAATTGAAAAATGTAGGTAATTTTGATTTTCATTAATTTAATTCGTTACGTAACGTTTTGATATTGATTTTAGAAATTGAAAATAAAAATAAATCGTAAAAGATTTTATGTCGGTTAGGGCTTTTCATCTTCACGATGGAAATTTAATTGATTTGTAATTATTACGTGTATTAGAAAAATTGTTGGTATCAACAAAACATTTGATTGAATTCCTTTGATCACTTATGCGATTATTGATCTAATCTTTTGAATGTTTGTTTTGTTTTTATAACGGAAAAGCAAGCACAAACTAACTCGAGTTGAAGATGTTTTGATACCGATAAATCTATCTTTGGTTTTCGTTTTACATTTCAAGTCATTGATATTGAAAACCAATTAAAGCTATTGAAAATATATCAATAAATATAACTATATCGATAGATATCAAATTCATTTTGTCATTGATGTTTCATTCGTCAGCCGCAGGACGAGATTATAACTAATTTATTATTTCTCATCAAGAATAATACTTAACCTCCGTTTCCAACATTTGGGTTTTGATTAACTAGCTGAAATTTTTTTTCTATAGATCCTCTCGCTCCTTGAGTAAACTTTGGAGCAATATATGCAAGATCCTAAACTGGTTTGAAAATAGATCGTAGCTATGGAGGGATCAGTTTTTCTTGATTTGTAATTTTTTTTATTTTTTATCGACGAGTGTGACTACCCCACGTACTTCAGTCCCTGCTATTGACATATGAGTTAACGTAAGATGTCACTTACAGTTTCCACTGGACAATAGCAGTGAGATATCACTAGTCAAGGTGTTATCTTAGAGGTGCTGGCGAATGATCTTTATTCAGTCAACGGTGGCACCCTCAATCTTAGCTACGGAATATTTGTCAATGAAGGTTCTTGGTCTAAGAATTGGTTCTTGGGTTCTTGGTTCTTGGTCTAATTGGTTCTTGGTCTAAGAATCGATCCTTCATATAGCTTTATGTGTGGGTTTAAACTATTTGGGAAGACCGTGCGTGCATGATCAAAGAAATGCCACTATCTTGATCAAATTTGCTTTTTACTTCTTTTTTTATGTTTATTTTCTCTATCTCATCATGAAATATTGTCCTATGGTATATTTTAATATGTGATAGATTTTAATGCTTAATTATCGGTTCTTTAAAAATTAGATATTAAAGAAAAACAAAAAAATAAAAAAAGGATTTGCGTCGATCAATACCTCAGAACGCATGTTCAATATGCTATCCGACTGTTTACAAGCACCATGGATTGCACTAAGATCCTGGGATCCTAAAAACTATTCTTGGGTGGCTTAAACCAGAGAACTTCGATTCTTGGCCAGCCTGGTTAACTTTAGCACTTTTCTGGTTGCGCAAAAACTATGGTTGCACTATGCTATGCGTATACGTAAAGTATGTTTATCATTTTCTGGGAAACAATAAATTTTTGGAACTTATATTTGGAATGGTTCTGATTGAAAAATCATAGTATTATTTAATTTTAACGGTTAATATCCAGTTTTATTGACAAACTTAGCTTAAAATACCGTCACTGATCTGTCTGACGGTCATGCTCTAGTAGAATACTATCCAGAGGCATATCATTTCTGTTTTTAAGTCCACACTGAGTTTCTATTGCCCCAACTTCAAATATTTTTTAATAACAACTTGCAAGTCAGTTTGAATTTTAATAAATAACAGATAAAATAACAGAAATATTAGCTTGCAAGTTAGTGCATATGAAGCTACGAATTTTGTCTAAATTTATCGTAACAGATTAGCAGTTTCTACAATATAAATAAGTTTAAAAGAATTGCCACTCGTTCTCTGTAATTTACGTAACTCAAATTCGGTCTCAGTAGATGAATCTATAATTTCGTTTAGATGATCAACCCATAGAGTATTTGTTCCAATCTCTAATCTATCAACCAAGTGGCTGAGTTTCGGTTAATTGAAAAAACGGTGTGTTAATATTTCGCAAAGCATAAAATACCAGATATGTTCGAAAATACCCCAAAAAATAAGCGTGAGAAATTTGATAAAACATTTTTTTAGGGGGAGGTGTGTTATGTAGGAACCATACAGATTTTTAACAATAATTCATTGAAAATTTCTTTTAAAATATTTCGATTTTTATTTCATTCTTTAAAATAAACCTTTTGCTACGATGGCGTATGAAATCTGTTTCAATGCAGGTTTCACCTTTCGTAAAAGTGGCCCTATTTTTCTCTAGAAATAATAATTGTAGTTGCTATGGCAACCATGATAAAATAAAAATGCCATTTAAATGTTTGATGCTTTTTGTTTTCTAATTCAATAATTTATAATCAATGTAGAAAAATTACATTTCCTACCCTAGTTGAAAACATTTTTCGTTCGTAAGCTTATCGTTCTCGACGTTAGTCCGTCTTGCATGCTCTCACAAAAAACTAGCGTTTTCTTTCGTCTTTCAACAAAATATGCCATTTTTCACAAAGTTATCTAGAGTAACATACGTTGATAAGTTTAAATAACTTTTAAAACGGAAAATTATCTGAAAATAATTACTAATTCCAAAAAATTATCTAATATGATGCCTGATGGACAACAAATATTCAACAGTGGGGCGTGTACTCAGAACTACCTCCAATGATGTAAGTTCTACCAACCTACCTCAATACCTGGGTGACATTTATTGCACGCGTTTTGATTAATGAACTTTTGTTTCCAATTTTCTTGTGCTGAGATCAGTTCCCAGAACGTACACCCTTTGAGTTATTACAGTGTGAAAAAGGTTTAGCGTCTTCCACCAACCTTTAAGATATGTGCGGCCCACCAGAGCTCTTATTACAAGATGGCGCCCAAAGTGGGGCTCTATCATGTCCTCGATCCGACAAATTCAACTGCTAACCGAAATTGTTTTTTAGAATTTTGTTTCGAAACTTTTTTGTACAAATTTTTTTAGAAAATTTATTTTAGCTTGTTTTAATTGCAAATGAGGTAAAAGAATTTTTAAATCAAAACACTTATCAATTAAAATAGAATATGGTTAGTTAATAATTTTAACAATCATCATTTCGTCCGACTTGTAATGAGCGGCTGTTAGTGGTCAGTACTCCACAAGCAATCCTGACACCCTGAGGATACGCGCGCCGTGAGTAGGTTCTGACCAATCTCAGTTTGTGGGTTCGGCAGATTTTATCCTCAGCTTACTGGAAATGCTGAAATACACGCGATAAGTTTTAAAAGGGGACTAATTCGAAAGTTTAAAAAAAGGGACTCTGATGACCCCAAAAGAGATTACCACCACCACATCATATATTATCATTTAAAATTTTTAATAATAAGATTTCACTATGAGGTAAGTTTCGTCCTGATCTGTCCCGTCCTGATCCAAAAACTAGTCAGAAATTCATATGACAGAAACATTATTAAATCATTTTATAATTACATAAAACAATTTGTAGCACCGGAAACAGATGATCGCTGAATCAACTAACAATAGCTGTACTTTTGCAAATTATGTTATAAAATTAATTCAAATGTAATAATTACAAATGAGACGAACTGATATTTTCTTACTCAGCTGTTCCTATTGGTCCAGAAAACAACAGAAAACCTTTCTCTTTTGCGTAATGATTTATTTTCAAAAGTAACAAGTTTTGTAAAAACAGTTTCAGATTAAGCTTTGTGAAAAAACGACATTTAGTCTGCAGCAAGTTAATATTTCCTTACTTTGATATCATCTTACTTTGCATACGTGTTGATGACGCATTCCTCAAGGCCTTTATCTTAACCGCTCCAGCGTTTGCTACTTTATCCGCTTTTTTGGTGCTCGGAATAAGACTACGACTAGAACCTACCGCAGTGTTATGTTGTTGAGTTGGGCTATCCCCACTCATTGAAGAGTTTGGAAGTAGTCTCCGTGTTTACCAGTGTTTTAATAGCTGTTTAATTATCCCAACCGATGCAAATTTTGCCCTGTAAACCTAACTAATTACATGCGTCATTACATTCACTGATCGCATACACCTCCGCTTGAAGAACTGTATAAAACCGTTCAAAGACGAAATTTGTTACTACTTTTAACATTATTAGATTTCAAGTACACTTTAGTTTCTGCATTTCCATTTAACAGTGTGTCATAGGGCTCCAATTGATTCAGTGTTTTAAGAAAACTATCAACTACTAAAGCCCACAGGAGTAGTGTAGCTAAGCGACTCAAAAACACGAGTTAATTCAAAAGGAGATCCCAATGTGTCAAATCGCCATTTTAATTTTTTGACCACGCCCCTCGAATTTTGGGTGGCATCTTAATTGTTGAAGCTACCCCTTCTTAGACCTGATGGTCAGAAGAAGCAGGAGAATATTTAGAAACAAATGTGGAATATGCACTAGTCTTGGAGGCCTCCTCGAATTTTATAAAGGGTATCTTTTGGTTTAGGAAGAGCAAGAAGAAACTGATGAAGAAGAGTTTTTTTGAATAATTTACTGTTTTATAATTAAAGACTAGTTTTATAATAAAACAATATAATGTTTACATTACTGAATTTTCTTAATTTTGCAGTCACCTCAAAATCTTGCTCAGGAATCCTGTGAGAAAAAACAGATGATTTTATTGACATATCCATGTAACAACAATTTTTCAGGCGCCCCAGCCATCGGTTAACCCCAAGTTTATGGTGGAGGTTAAATGTGCAGATATGAAGCTTTCAGTGGTTTCATCATTATCACTGTTGGCTGACATCTGAAATAAATATTTAGAAATTATTTGCTTAATTTAATTTGTGTGTTTGCTACCCACTGTTTCTGTGCTACCCATCGGGTGCTTTGTTGTGTGCAAATTTGTTGAAAAAAATAATTGAATATATATAGCCCCAAAAATCTATAAAATCGAATATCAACAGGATTTGCGCAGTAAAAATTTTGTAATTTTTTAATTTTTATACCGGTTTAGCTTATAATTTTATACTTTTTAAAATTTTTAATAAGATTAACAAGGTTTTTATAAATAAAGTTTAAATGTATCAAATCAAATGATTATTTGAAATTAGTTATTCGCTCATCTGTCTGATTGTTCAAAGAGTAATTGCAAGGGTTAAGGCTATACAACGACATCAGATATTGTTTTCCATTATATGTTAAAATTGAATGAAAAGTTTATGATTTTGACAGAAATTCTTAACCTAAAATTGCAAAACTCACCCCATCAGAGAGAAGACCTTCCTGTGGACGACTGTGTGTGACAGAAACTGAAACAATTGTACTGCGCGTTTCAACAAAAGCAAAGCGGCAGCTAAACATAAACACAATATGCGCAGTCCTGATTGATTTGAACGTGGTATTGTCAAAAGCTTCTTCTATATCTAATAACAAACAACGCGAATTCTTTGGGATCGTGCTCTTTCAATTTTAGTCACCAAATGATGCGCAACTGTTTCTGATTTCCCAATCTGGTATGAACGCTGATTGGTACTAAGTGGAAACTGGAGTAAGGCAGTGCGTCTTATATAACAGTCAAGCAGTCTTTCCAGAGTTTTGAGGGAAAATGAGCTGAGACTTATTGGCCGAAATGACTTGTATTCAATGTAACTAGTTTTACATGGTTTTGGTATGAATACTCTAGATTTTCTCCACACTTCAGCCATATGCCAGGTTTGCCCCCTATATATGTAACAATGATTCAATGAGGACGTCCACATTATTCTGCAGCATGAGTCGCAGAGATCGTATATTCACCACCCATTCAGCCAATCAACAATCTTTATTTGAAGATACAATTAGATGTTTTTTTCAACTGAGCAGTGAAGCTGCTACCCGACAATGTGTACGCAAAGCAGTTGTTGCGCTGTTTCTGCTACAGACGCCTTATACCTCCCACTTGGCATAAGCCGTAAGCCTGGTTGGTATTTGGTTTCTTTTGAGAGTGCTCTATGAACTCTTGCTCATACAAGATATCTCTCAATTGACTCACACAACTTTTTCTAAGCGCTCTCTCTACTCTCTAGCTCTACTGTATTTATGTTCCCTCTGACTTACACGATAAACGATCCAGTCACCGGCACTATTTTTTTGCATGGCTTTTCTTAAAGGTTTCCTGCAGCCAAATTCTGTATATATGAAGTGGTAAAGTGTTAAAAATTTCTTTATTTCTATTTTATCATTAATTTTTTATCATTTTACCATTTTTGCGATTATATATGCGATTTGAGTGTTAAAAACCTAATAGCTACCGCCGAACTATCAAACGTCAAAAATACATAAAATTTAATGTTTATTTTAACTTTTAACACAATTTAAACGTAAATGTTTAAAAATTTAAATATATATAAATATTTTATAAATTAAATTTGAAAAACTAATCTACATTTAATTTAGAAATGCATTTTAAAAAATCAAATCACGTTGAGGTTATGGTGTTTTTTGACATAATGTCAATAACAACAAAAAACGATTTCTTTTCATTGGCAAACAAAAAGTCAGTGTTAACTTTATGGTTTTAAAATTTCACTCACTTAGATATTTGTGCAGTAAAGTGATAAAAAACTTATCACTTCGCCGTTTCATAGTTACAGAATTTGGCTGCTGATCAGCTTTTCCAGTTTACTGTTCCACCAGGGTGAAGATTTCTTGATGGAACGTTCTATTTGAACAAGATTCTTCAAAACCTTGACCATACCCTTTTGAATCCGATTCGCAACATTTTCAATGTCTTGTATAAATTGGTCGACCGATCAAAGTCCAAAAACGTTTGGCAAGAATTAATTTGTACACAACTCAATCACTTGATTTGAGAATTCCAAAACTTTGTTTTACCACCGAGCCATCTATTAAGTGCAATTGTGGTCTGACGTGGGAATATCTTGCGATACTCTCCAATTTCGAACCCCTTTTGCTAAAACGAGGCTGGTAAGGGTGATGTTTATTATACTTGGGTTGGAATTTTACCATCATACAGTAGATACAACATACGAAGACTATGTCAGTATATCTACACACTCGATCTTTACAGTAACTTTAGCAGTAACGGGACATTTGACTCTACATTGGCACTAAATATGTCGTTCGACAATTAGACGTAAGAACGAGGGTTTTTCGTAAATATACCACCGACAAACGCCCTGCCCTTTTTACAATTCAGGCCAAGAATTTGATTTGTATTAACCCATGGTTCCTGAATCAGAACTATATTTGTATACTGCATAACAATTGCTTGATATAATTCAGCGGTGGCAAATTTGTTATGGTGCAAGTTTATTTGTGCGATTTTTAAGCTTTTCTAAGCTACCCATTAGATAATCTTAAAAAAACACAAACCTACACTTCAGCTTAGTCATTAGGCTTTACCGTCGTGCTGTATACTAGGGAGTAGGGATTGACCTCCACATAATGTTGGTACCGCTTCAGTTTTGCATAAAGTAGTCACCATCGAAGCACCAACCAGATTGTAGGTCCCTCCATTGGACAAGAAATCGTCATGTTTGACAAGATTTTGCGCTTTATAAATTGAGGAATTACCATCAACATCCATGCCCATTTTACAATTACAATTATCAATTACTATCTTTCGACGCCACTGTAATATCATCATCGACTGAGACACTTACCATTGCTTCAAGTACAGTTCCAGCTATATCTTTTGACCCGCTTGAGGCTCCTCGCATTGGCAGCAGAGTAAAATTGACCTGTTACCTGCCTTAGTATCACCTCAGATCAATTTGTCTTATACAGGAGACAGGTTTCTCGTCAATAAAACAGATGAGGATGCAGTCTGGAAGGAAATTTTTCAGGATCTTTTCAAAAACCAGGCATGTACAACTATACCCTAATCAGTTTTGGAAGTTCGCTTTATTTCTTCACTTGAAGATTGGCTCCTTACTATACAGAGAGCTTAAGAATGGTTTCCTTAAGCCAGGTGACTGCCCGTGAGTTCTCACTAAAGAAAAAGTTTTTCAGTAGAAATAATATGAGAAGCGAGGAAACTCAGTTGAGTTGCTAACCTCCTCATCCAAACATAGAGTCTCCGCAGTTCGAAGAGTTGTTGCCTTTTAGATAATGGTCCACGAGCCTGTGAGCCGTCAATAATCGCATACTCCACCTCCATATTCACTTCAACCTTTGCATAAGACGAAGATACTGCTGAGCCGAAACAATTCAGCTACCTGCAGATTTTTTAACAGCCTCATCTGTGGTGATGTATTCCCACTTTATCTTTTTGTCAAGGTAGTTAGAAATTTACTGTCTATTTGACCAAACTGAGCAGCATTTATGTTCCAAAAGCTTACTTTGAACACCCTCCGGACCCAGTGATTGCTTGTCTATCAGATGTTTTGCCTCTTTGGCTGCTCGTGTACAGATTAATCTTCATTAGGCCTTATCATCTTGACAGAAACAAAAAATAACAAAACAAACACACAGAAAACAAAATTGATTTAAAAAAAAAAGTCGAACAAGTGCGAATAAAATTCGCTCGCCAAGGGTTCCGTGAATGTAAAAGAACACAATATCAAAATTAAATGTCATAAAGTTGTGTTGTAAAGTCTTTATATCGCCAGACTATGGACGCATAACAGAATAAATGTTTAATCGTAGACGTCAAATTGCAAATGTCAATCACATCTACATTGATCAAAAATGATACAAAAAATGTTACTTGAGGTTAAATATTATCCATAGCTGTTTATGTTAACTAAAGAAAGATTTAACAAGCTTTTAAATGGGGAATATTTTTTCTATAAATCAGCGTCGAAATATAGGGTGGTGGTGGTATACATATACTTAATATAGCACTTTTTTAACAATAACTAAAAAACTGTGCATCGCAAAATTCTAAAAAAAATTGAATTGTTTTTTAAATTAGGTGCCCTTTCAAATAACACCCAACTCATTTGGGTCAAAAAAGATTTTTTTCTGCCTTCCCATTCGCATCCCCTAAACACACAGAACTATAATTATTTGAGACTTCGCTATAATTGTCATTAAAAGTTTACCAAACTTCTTGTCTATGTGCATTTTTCCAAATTTTTCTGTCAATCAGTGTCGAAACGTAGGGGGGACGGTCTGAAAGTTTTACTTTTATGAGAATAACTCAAAAACTGTGGACGGCAAAATTCTAAAAAAAAGTTTATTATTTCTTAAATTAGGTGCTCTTTCAAATGACACTCGCTTGGGTCAAAAAAAGTTTTTTTTACCCTCCTAACACCCCTCCCCTAAACACACAGAAATATAACTATTTGAGAGTTCGCTATGATTTTCGTTAAAAATATAGCACACTTCCTGTCTTTGTGAATTTTTTCAATTTTTTCTGTCTATCAGTGTCAAAACGTAGGGGAGGGGGAACTGTCTGAAATTTGCACATTTTTTAGGATAACTCAAAAACTGTGCACCGCAAAATTCTAAAAAAAATGCAATGTTTTCTAAATTAGGTGCTCTTTCAAAAGACACCCCACTTGCTTGGGTCAAAAAAAGTTTTTTTTACCCTGCTTACACCCATCCCCTAAACACAAAGAAATATAATTATTTAAGAGTTCGATATAATTTTCGTTCAAAATATAGCAAACTTCCTGTCTCTGTGAATTTTTCAATTTTTTCTGTCTATCAGTGTCGAAACGTAGGGGAGGGGGACGGTCTGAAATTTGCACATTTTTTAGAATAACTCAAAAACTGTGCACCGCAAAATTTTAAAAAAATTACAATGCTTCTTAAATTAGGTGCTCTTTCAAATGACACCCTTACTCGTTTGGGTCAAACAAATTTTTTTTCACCCTTCCTCACCCCAATCCCTTAAAAGCACAAAAACATAATTATTTGAGACTTCGCTATAATTTTCGTTCAGAGTTTATCAAACTGTCCTGTCTATGTGAATTTTTTTAAATTTTTCTGTCAATTAAGCTCGAAATCCAAGAGGAGGGACCAACTTTTTGTGTCACTTTTTTGACAATAATTCAAAAACTATGCATATAAAAAAATGTCAATGTTGCTAAAATCAAGTACTCTTTCAAATAACATCCCACTTGACCTGGTTTTAAATGATGTTTTTACCCCTTATCATTCCCACCCCTTTAATAAATATAGTTATGAGTATTTGCCACTTTTCTATATATTCCATTAAAAACCTACTTATTTTTCTATCATTCCAAATATATTTCAAGATTTTCGATGCAGTAGGGTCGGAGTTAATTGGGGCAATAAAACATAGAGAAAACGTCATTTTTCAAAATTATACAAAAAGCGGTGAGGTGTAAAATTCCAAAATGCATTTTTAAGGAATACTGAAATGAAGCCCTTTTATATGATACCCTACTCGTCTCGATAAAAAAATGTATGTTCTCAAAGGTTTTACATCTTACATTTTACCTCTGTAAAACAAACGAACACAACTTGATTTATTTTTTAATCCGCCATCTTATGTGAATAGGTTAGTTTTATAAGCACCTCAAATTTTAACTTCATCGAATTAATGGTTCACGAGATAATCGAAATAATGCGAAAAACAGATTGTACTCTCACCAATAGTGTTCCGTATAAAAAAGGGAACCCAAAAAAACTAGACAATAAGATTTATTTTTATAACAATATATTGCATGGCATAGGCCAATATTTCATTACAATATGATGCAAATAAAAATAAAAAGGTCAGACAAGTGCGTATATAACTCGCTCGTCGAGGGTTGCGTGTATAACTGTATATACTATTTTACGACAATAGTTCTTATCAAAAACACAATTCTAGAAATAAATAAAAAACGAGGCCTTTGCAAAATAGGAAAAAAAAATCACCGTTCATATGACACTCTATTTGTAAAAGTTAAAAATAGTTTTTTCAAAATTTGCACCCTCAACCCCCTCCAAACAACATCTGAAATGATGAGCCAACCGCTATATAGTTTTCATTCAATCTTTACGACATTTTCTATAACCGAGATCTTTTTCGAAGCTAAGGGGAGGTCTGGAAAAAAATCGTCACATTTTTGAAAATAATTCGAAAACTATATGCTCTCGAAAATTACCCAAAAAATTGTTTTGGACTAGGAATAAATTCACCTTTCATATTCGTCAAGATCAAAAATAATTTTGTTTCAAATTTCCCACCCCCAACTCTTTGCAAATAGCATTTAAAATGATGAGCCGACGGCTATAGTTTTTATTCAATCTTTACAATTAGGGCTTGCAAAACCGGTTTCAGTGAAACTAGTTTTCTGTAAAACCGGCCAATTGAATTTGGAAAAAAACGATTTTGTGCCAATTAAAACCGGTTTTATAAACAAATATATTTTAGTAATTCGTACAGTTAAATTCTTAAGGTGTCCATTTATTACGTAAAAATCATGTTCACACGACTTTTTTATTTTCTCCAACTAACTTATTTTGTGGTATTATATTCGGATATTATACCAAAAGAATTGGTTAAAAGGATGGATATTGGTTAAAAAAATATTGGTGCTAAGTATATACAAACAGAGAACAGAGAAACAAATATTCTTATTTTATCAAGTATAGGCTTTGTAATTTTAGTCAAATTTAAATTTGAAAAATTTATGAAATTTTTAACCATGACCACCAAACTTCATAACAAAAAATAGGCTGCTTTGATTTAAAAAAGATGTATTTTTATGTTTAAAAGTGTTTAACTTTTGAGAGTAACGTTTTTTTCGGCATTTGTTACAAAAACTGTTGCGTGCTTCTAACGCGTATAGGTTCCTTCGTTCGTCCAGTTGCAGAGGCGTAGCTAGGGGGGGCGGGAGGCGGTCCGCCCCGGGTGTCACCCGATTTGGGGTGACACTCGACCGTAAAAAACAAACCATCATAATTTTTTCAACGATAAATCACTTAAAAACCATTTTACCCAGGTTATCCATATACATAATTTTAATTTATAAATTGTGATAACTTATAAATATAGGACACATTTGGTGTTATTGATTCCACATCAGGTGTTATTGATTCCAAAAGAATCTATTCTACTTTTTAAAATTTTTGAGATATTAAGTAAAATAAAATTTTAACAATATGTGTGAATTTCTTTTTTTTTTTAATAGAATCAACATGTTGAGCATTGAATACCATCACCACAATTACTCAATAGCTTTGAATATTCCTATAGATACCATATTGACTTTTTTTACGGTATATTATTTTTGTGTTTATATTATATTCTATATATTTGAAATTTATTTTGCACTTTGGTTACATTAATTTTTACATAAAAATATTTTTGCTAATTATCAATATGTCAAGAACAAAATAATTTTAGTACTTCCCTTATTTTAAAAGAAAAATGTTCCGGAAAGACGAGTATTAATATAAAAAACTTAGTTCTATTTCTTATTACTAAAAAAAAATATTAATTATTTGGTTTATATATGGGTGCTTCATACAATTAAACAAAAGGAAAAAATATCATATCCTTTCTTAAATTATTTTCAAAATTAGCTAATCTACAAAAAAAGAAAACTATTTAAAAAAATTTTATCTAACTTTTGATATCAAAATGAAAATACATAACGACTACATAAAAAAATACAAATACATAGGTCACACATCAAAGCTTATTTTTTTCTTTTATAACAAACGGTAAACATTTTATTATACGACAAGAGAATTTATTTTTGCAAACAAAATTTACCAGCAATTGAAACAAATTTTTATTTATCAAACTATAGCTAGAAATAAATGTTCAACATTGCTCATTCCTAATAGCCACTCTTTAATTTTTATGGTAAATTTATTTATGTTTTCACTCTCCTTTATCTGACTTGGTATTTTATTATAAAGATAGGCTCCATGGTAAATAAGAGACCGTCTAAAAAATTCCGAGTTGGCTTTGGTTGTATTACAAAGTTTTAAATTTCGCATGCCCCGAGCATGTGATTTAACTTTTAAATGGCCACTACGCTTATAGAATTCCTTCAAAGTTTTATATATATATAAGTTTCGGAGAGGTAGTATATTTGCATCTTTAAACAATGGATAGGAGTGTGTTCTTTTATTTTTTTTGTATATGACTCGCACAGCATGCTTTTGCAAGGTGATTAAAGGCTTCATGTTTGTTAAATAAGTTCCACCAAAAGCAATCAATCCATACTCTAGTTTAGAATGTACAAAAGAGAAATATACAATTTTTGATAATTTTTTTGAGTTTATACTTCGAATAAGATATAACTTTCGAATACCCAAAAAGAGGTCTTTTTTAAGTTTTTTAATGTGAGTTTTCCATGTTAGATTTGAATCCAAATCAAGTCCAAGGTATCGGAAGGTTTGAACCGTTTCGATTTTAATACAGTCCGTAGAGCAATCATTTTTTTTACAGTTAACTTTATGGTAAACATGATTTGCGCAAGGGATGTATTTTTTGGATATGTCAAAGTACATAATTTTTGTTTTCTCACTCAGGATCATAGAATGTAAATTAAACCATATCCTTAAGGTTTCAAGATCTTTGTTTATATTTATGTCTATATTCTCGCAATTTTTTCCTGCATAAACTATGGCCATGTCATCAGCAAAAGCAAAAATATCACCTTGTAAACCGATATTGAATATAGAATTTAAATAAATTAGAAAGAGAATAGGACCCAGAATTGATCCTTGTGGTACCCCTCTTCTAACTATGGCTATATCGCTCAGTTCTCCGTTTACTTTTGTTTGCTGTGATCGATTTTGTAAATAGGATTTAAACCAATTAAACCCTATGCCCCGAATTCCAATGTTCCACATTTTATTCAATAAAATATTATGACAAACAGTGTCAAAGGCTTTTTTTATGTCAATAAACAAAACACCAATTTTCTGTCGATTATTTAAACTATTGTAAACTTTATTTAGAAACTTTGCGAAAGCATCTTCCGTTGAAATTTTTGATTGAAAACCAAACTGGTTTTTGTTAATAAAATTAATTTTTTTTAGGAATGACATTAGTCTATTTTTAACAAGTTTTTCTATTATCTTTGAAAAAACGTTTAACAAAGAGATGGGACGGTAATTTCCTGGATCACGTGTATCTCCCTTTTTAAACAAAGGTATTACTATAGCTTCTTTTAGATTATCAGGAAATACACCAGTTTCGAAAGATAGGTTAACAATATATGCTAACACCGGTGCAATATATATCCCAATTTCCTTAACGACACTGGTTGTAATTTTATCTGTCCCACTAGATTTTTTGTTTTTAAGTTCAAGTATTAGCTTTAAAATTTCAGGCTCACTAGTGGGAAACAAAAAAAACGAGCGTTGCGCATTACCTACTCTATCATGTACGAAGTGGGAATTTTCAGATGTTATTGGATGACTTGGAATAGTTTCACACAGTTTTTCAGGACCATTTATGAAGTAATTATTTATAGAGTTAGCTATATTCTTATTACTATTTTGGAGGTTGTTCGAAGAGTTATAAACTTCTTTTATTATATTATTGTTTGCTGACTTATTTTTACCCAACAGTTCATTTAGTATTGCCCATTGTTTTTTAGAGTCACCCTTTGTTTCCTTGAATTTTTTTTCATAGAAAGAATCTTTAGCTTTCTGAATTAAGGTATTATATTTTTTACACATTTTCTTGTAGCGATTACTAATGCTAGTGTTTGTAAAATTCTTCAATTTCTTCCCAAGCTTGTTTTTTTTATTAAGTTTATTACACAAGTGATCAGAGATCCAAGGTTTTAATTTTTTTCTTTTCCTTTTACATTTTATAGATTCCTGACAACTATTTATTAAAGCTTTTAGTTTATTAATAAAAGTATTAAAAGCTAAATTTGAGTTTTTTTGAGTATATACTGGAGACCAATCAACAGATATTATATGCTGTATTAATAGATTAACGTTTAATTTTAACTTATTCATGCCAGGTGTATTTCTGAAATTGTTATTATTTTTGACCTGGTTGGAAATTTCAAAATTAGCCAAGACCATATGATGGTCAGTTATATTTAGATCATTTGTTTCAGCGGTTATTTTGATATTTGAATTTACCCTCTTCCTATAATGAAAATGATCTAAACATGTAGTTGAAGTGTTTGTTATTCGGGTTGGAGTATTGATTGCTGATTTCAGCCCATGAGATGATAACAGAGATAGATAATCGTCTGTGATGGTAGAATCAAGCAAGAGATCAATATTTATATCCCCCAGCATGCACAAATTTTTGCATTTAATGTTACCTAACAAGCTCCTGAGTTCTACCAAGAATAAGGAAATATAGTTACTTTTTGGGATATACTGAATTCTATATATACATAGGAAAGAAAACTCTTCTTGAGCAAATCTAAGTTTAACCAACAAACAATCACACGATTTTAAGGAGATTTCTGTGAATTCATAATTAAAATTTTTACTTACAAACACCGCAACACCTCCAGATCTGTAATTATCATTACAATTAAAATGTGAATTATATCCATCTATATGGTAAAAATCCGTTTCAAGTGTGGATATCCATATTTCTGATACAAAAATTAGATCAGGTTTAATTTTAAAACTGTTTATATGACAAATGAGAGAGTCAAAATTTGACCGTAAGCTTCGAATGTTCTGATGTGTGACCTTAAATTTATAAGAATTTAAAAAGTTTGGGAGAATTCGAATACTTCTATCGCTAACCTGTGGTTGACTTATATTATTTTGATGTTCTATTTTTATTTAATTTATTTTTTATTTCCTTTATATCTTCCACAGATTTAATGACAAAAAAATTCGAATCCTCTTTTGATTTTTTAATAAAAATTTTGTTTCTTGACACACTTACGAATTTATAACCTAAATCATTACTTAACACTTTAGCATGAAAACACAAAATCCTTTGTTTTTTTGTTAAACTTTCGTTTATGTATATTTTACTTTCGATAGTGTGATCCAAAATTTTTGTAGTCAGTTTTGCACGTCCTTCTTTTGTTTTAGTTATGTCTGATTTAGCTTTAATAATTTCATTTCTTGTACTGCTGTTTATTAACTTGACTATTATTACCGGAGATTTTTTTTTATGTGAGTCATCATGTATTTTTCCATGTCCTATGCGATAACAAGTTTCAATGAGTTGTTTATTTATGTTTAATTTTAAAACGGTGTTGAAAATATTTATGACGTTATCCGTAATGTTTTCTTCTTTCGTAACAGGAATGCCATGAATTTCAATGCATTTGTCCTTCTCAAATTGTTCAAGTTTATCCAATTGTTTTTCTAAGGTTGAAATTTGTTTTTTTAAAATTACATTTTCCTTTGTTAGGTATTCAATACTTTTAAGAGAATCTGTTAACTTTATGAGAACTTCATCAACTCGTTTAGAAAAGGAATCCATTTTTAAATTTTGTTTTTCCATTGCTTCAAAAATTTGTGTGATTTTATCGGATATTGAAACATTTGGAAGTTGATTTGTTTCAAAATTTGTTTGACCCTGAGTACAACCTTGGCACAACCAGTCAGCCGATTTATACAACATTAAGTTACCTTCGTGATCTTTTGGTATATTTACGCATTTTATGTGAAAAATTTCATTACAAGATCTGCAATTTATTTTATTTTCATCGCGATTCACTTTTAGATTACATTTCTTGCATTTAGACATTTTATAAATCAACTTATGCAAGAATGATTCTTTAACGACCAGTGGCCTATTTCACCAAAATCACAATTTACATTCACAACTTACATCTAAAATATTGATGTACTTACACTTTACATTATTTTTTATTTCACCAAAACTACATTACAATGACTTTAGTGTATGATTTTTGCAAAGAATTTATCAAAAAAAAGATGTTTCACCAGTTTCGAAGAGGATTATTTTACAACAAATTTTGATTTGTTCTTAATTTGTTCAAATTTCTGTTTCACCAACTATAAATTTTTGTTGTAACTACATTACAACTACAAATTTTGTTGATTGTTAATGTTTCGGTTTCACGAAAAATTGATGTATTAACAATATTGTTAAATTGTAATCACAATTCTACACCCGAAGAGACGTGTGTAAAATTGTGATTTTAGAATATATATAAAATTCAACGTTAATTGATAGAGCATATATTTTAAATTTTAAGTTTTGATAAAGTTCTAGTGATTGCAAATAGTTTTAGGCTGGGCAAATTATTTGTGAGAATGTTTATAAATAACGGATTTAGGAGGAAAGGGGGTTTGCAAATATGTTACGGTGGGAGCAAAGCATTTTTTAATGCAAGAAAGAAAAGAAAATTTTTTACGCAAGGCGGATGGCGAATAAAAGAATTTAAGTACCAATCTAAATTTTAATTTTACAATGCACAGCTGAAGAAAAACGTATTCTAGACCGAATTGTGAAAACTTGACCTTTTTCATTTTCCTGAAACTTGGCATATAAGTAAAATGAATATATTAAAAATTCGAATAATTTAACAATTTTTTGAAGTGCATAGCTTGAGCATAGAGGGCACCCACAATGCATGAAAAATAAAATTGGTAGAATCCAATCCGATGTATCTTTGAAATTAAATTTCGAACGGGTATACCGGTTTGATCAAATTTTTTTGTTTGATAGGTGATTAGTTAATAGTCTGAAAAAAATTAATAACCTGTTTTTGTAGTTAGTTTTAAAATTCAAACATTAAAAAACTCTTTCAAAGATGGTCGAAGATAAATTGGAATTTAATTTATTTTTTTTTTAACCGTTTCATCTTTGGAACTTCAGTGGTTCAAATTTTTTGTGGATAAAAATTGTTGGAAACAATAATGAACAATTAGAATTTTAGTCGGACTAAAAATCTTTAAAATTAAATTTTTCAAGAACATGAATTAACGCCTATTTGTAAATTTGATATAATTCAAAGTAAGGATAGAATTGTTTAAAAAAGAATAAATTAAGTTCAAATAGATCTTCAACCCTAGCGCCATCTTCAAAATAGTTTTTTTTGAATTTAAGTTTTAAAGTTAATTACAAAAACACTTAATTAATTTTTTTCAAACGATTTACAGATCACTTATCAAACTTGGGCAATTTAAGTTCAAATTTACATCGGATTGGCAGAATTAACATTTTTCATGCATGTTGGGGTGCCCCCTATGCTCAAACTATGCACCATAATACTTATATATCAAATTTCAGAAAGATCAAAAAGGTCATGTTTAAATTTTCAGTAGATCTCGTTTTCATCAGCTTTTGAAATATTTAAAAAATATGGCCTCACTTAGTTCCAAACGAAATGCATGTTCCAAAAAAAATCACACTTATAGAAATGTTAATAATGAAAAATGTGAAAGAAAAATATAGCTATATGTGTCCAGTATTCATAATTTTATTCTTGCGGAATGAGAGTTTTTTCTAGTCATGTAAGGTACCAATTACAAATATATTTAACTCGTTATATATTTAACAAATATATTTTTCGTGCAATTTCAAATTTGCTTTGATCTCAAAATAATTCAGGTGGTAGAAAAACTAACAAGTCTGAATAGTTTGACTGACACCATCAACATTCAAAAAAGTTCATTACGTCTTTTTTTCAAATACAAGAGTCTCTGAGTTGCAGACTTGCCGCAGTGGATTAACTGTGCTGCACTCACAATATTATATCCAAATTTATTAGTTTGCAACAAAAATTACCTTAAAGTTCTAAAGTTTTTGATTTATCTATTTTCAACGGGTGATAATAGTTTTTCCTATTCAAGTAATTAATTGCATTGTATTAAACTTTAATTAACTTACTATCGTTGACTTTTTTGATGTTTACCATACTATACTTTTCACGCCTTTATTGTCTTTTTCGCAATCAGTACACAATAAAAAACGAAATCTACGCAGGTGAAAAAGTCGAGATTTGAACTTGACCATTTTTGATTTTTCTGTTACTTGGCATATAAGTAGCATGGACAATAGTGTTATCCTTTTAAAATAATTATATAATAATAATAATTATAATAATTTATCCTTACTCTAATAGTGAATTTTTTTCTACTTGTTCGGTACAAGTTCTGACTCCGAATTATCCAAATTTGTTGATTTTTGTTTTGCTTTTTTTACAAAAGAATACAAATTTCGCTAATTCTGTCTTAGAACTTGTACCGAACAGGTAGAAAAGAATTCACTATAAAATATATCAAATTTTTAAAGAGGTGTTCATTTTTGTTCTTGAGATATTTAATTATTTTAATGATTTTTAGTACGACTAAAGTTCTAATTTTTCATCATTTTTTCGAACAACTTCCATTAACATAAAATTTTAAATTCGATTAAATTTTAACTTTTTTTTTTAGAAGTAGTTCTATCTTTACTTTAAAATATATCAAATTTACATAGAGGTGTTAATTCGTGCTCTTGAGATATTTAATTTTAAAGATTTTTGGTCCAACTAAAATTCGAATTTTTCATCATTTATTCGAACTACAGTGGTTAAATTTTTTTGTTGATAAAAATTGTTCAAAAAATAATGAACAATTAGGATTTTAAACGGACTAAACATCTCTAAAATTAAATATCTCGAAAACATGAATTAGCACTTCTTTGTAAATTTGATATATTTTAAAGTAAGGCAAGAACCATATTTAAAAAAAAAACTTAAAATTTAATTTAATTTAAAATTTTTTGTTAATAAAAGTTGTTTGAAAAAATGATGAAAAATTAGAATTTTAGTCGTACTTAAAATCATTAAAATAAATAAATATCTCAAGAACAAAAATTAACACACTCTGTAAATTTGATATATTTTAGAGTAAGGATAAAACTTTTTTCAGACAAAAAATTTTTTAAATTCCAATTGCCCTCGACCCTAGCGCCATCTTTAAAAAAGTTTTTTTTAATATTTTTATTTAAAAATTAATTACAACAAAAATTAATTTTTTTTCAAACGACTAACTAATCATCTATCAAACAAAGTTTGATGAAATCGGTATAACCATGCTTGAGCAATGTTGGGGTGCCCCCTATGCTCAAACTATGCACTTTAAAAAAAATTTAAAAAAAGTTGTATTTTTTATTTTGTCCATACTACTTATATGCCAAGTTTCAGGAAAATCAAAAATGGTCAAGTTTCACAACTCGGTCTAGAACACGTTTTTCTTCACATGTTGTATTACAGAAAAGCAAGTTTTATTCAATTTCACTCGCCCTTTTTTATTTTATGAAAAATAAGAAACATTTTTCAAACACAGTTTATTTTGTTCCTAATTATATTTATTTTTATAATTTTTTTCCTTCCGAAATCCATAATTTTAGTTAACCTGATAAAATTGTAATTACAATTGATCAAAATTTTTGGTGAAACGCTGTTTTACAAAAATTGTAATCACAAATTTTTAATTGTAAATTTTAATTCGTAATTTTGTTTTACCTCTGTTTCGTTTTATTTTTACTTTATTTTAATCTATTTACGCTTGCAGGTGTTTATATAATGTATAATGCAAATTCAATTATTTATATGCATACATCTATCGTGTGTTTGTATTGTGACTTCAATGAATTATGATTTCTGTGTAAAAGGCCATTAAGCTTTTTAAATTATAGAAAATAAAAAACGGTTATGTTATTTAAATAAAGTATTCTTTTTAATGACCTCACTTGACTATGGAGCAATTCCACGTCACCGCAATAGCATTTGTTCTACTCCGGACTGACTCCTTACGATTTCGATGAAATTTCATACACAGATAATTAATGACGAAATAAAAATACCATTTCTTTCGAAAAATGAAATTTCGCTCTAGGAATGACACAGGGTGGCGGCAAAGTTTTAGGGGTTTGCAAAACATGAGTATCTTTGAATGTCGATTGCTAACGATTGACTAAACCGATTTAAGTCATTTATAGCTGATTGGAATTGATAGGAATCATCATTAGTAAGTTAGTAAGACTTGAGTTTTTGCCAGTGAAATCAAGGCAATTTAGAATTTTCACGTAAGCTCTACTCCCTATGTGAGAACAGTATCCCATGCAGGGACGTATAAAAGATTTAAAAGCTAGAAGAAGCTGTTCACTGTTGAAAAACTCACAACATCGCCCTAAAAATCATAACGTTTAAAAATATGATCATTCCACTTAATATTATTTACAATCTTAGCTCCTAGAAGTCTGATAGACTCATTCACGATTAGATCTTTGAGACCAAACGTTAATGAAAAAGGATTAGGTGTCATAAGTCTATAGAAATATATGACAAACCTGTGTTTTGTTTGTATTGAATTCAACACTGTTAGCAATACCCTAATCCATAACTTTTTTAAAATCAGTGTTAGGGGAATCTATAAATTTTGATCTGCAGTGCATAGGGTGTATATAATTATATATATATGCTGTTTTGAAAAAAATCGATTAAAATATATAAAAATAATTTTTTTTTCAATCTCCTGAAAAAACTGTATTTTTCACATCAAAGAACAAATATATGGAACCACCTCAGAATACACCTTAATATAATAGAATTTAAAACATCTAAATCGAATAAGCCATTTTCGAGAAATCGGTGCAAATACATAAAAAAAAACCAACAATGAAACACAAACCCTCCTTTTTAAGACGGTTGAAAACCACTAGTTTACCAGTACAATTCTTTAAAATCACAAACATCAGTGCTGTTCCTAAGTGAAAAACTTTAAATATAGCATTATACTTTCACATTAAACAGGAACCCTATGCCGGAACACATAAATGTGAATTTTAACAATATAGAAAAGTTTGTATTTCATCACATTCAACGGTAACGGTAACGATTTTACGAGAAACGAATTTCACAATATTGTCAAAAATGAATTTATACAATATTGTGAAATTCGTTTTTCGGAAAATCGTTACCGTTACCGTTTGATGTTATGCAATACAAACTTCACAATATTGTCAAAATTCACATTTATGTGTTCGGGAATAGGGCCCCAGCATAGAACATAGAATGGCTCATGCTACATACACAACTAGTGCACTGATGGCAATGGTAGCACAGCTAAATTATTTGAGTTGTATCATAATTTCACCCGAAAGACTTATCGATCTACAAGAATAACAAGTATTCCTCTGCATAAGTTTTTGGGAGGTTCTAACCATAATTTGATCTTAAGTACTTTAAAAATCGGAACCCCGAAGCATTTTAAAGCCAATGCACGTCGCTTTTGAGGCTACAAAATGCTTATTGATAAGGTCTTAGAAGGTATTACAAATCCCTTCCATGAAAATAGATTGGTTTGTCGGGACAAGATTCAAAAAGAGTGGATTCTTGTTAAGTGGATTTCCAGTGCTGTATTGAGACTGGAAATGCAAAGAGGCAATTAAAATTCCCCTCGCAATTAAAAGGCCCTCACCCTTTTCATTTGATGATTGCCACATATTTTATACTTCGTGAGGTGTCTGTCTGTCCGTGACGAGTCTGACAACGTTTTTATCTGCCATTTTCCTCGATTCAACCGCTTTTACTAAATATGACGATTGCTCGGAGTCTTTTAAATTTACTATCAAAATTTTGTTTATTATTAATGAGTGGAGAAATTTGTTTTAGAAATCAGGAGTAACCTTGTCGGACTTGACAATAGCACACCATTTTTTCCGGACAAAGTTATCCTCATTTTCTAAAACAAATTTTCACCCTCAAATAATAAAAAAATAAAATTATGGTAGTAAATGTACAAGATCACGGGCAATCGATATGTTTCGGAGTTTGCCGAGTGGAAAAAGCGATCTAATCGAGGAAAATGGCAGCTAAAAAAGCTGTCGCACTTGTCAAGGATAGGCATCTCATGAATTATAAAATATCTGGTAATCATCAAATGAAAGGAACGAGGGTCTGTTGAATACAATAGAAGACTCTAAAAAAATTTCGTGTTTAATTTTAAGTTTAACTTTATGTTATAATCTAATCTAACTTTATGTTTAACTTAATTTCTTAAATAAATAAATCTGGATAGCGAGATAATTAGCGGTAAAAAGTTGGTAGATATATATATAAACAGATGAACAGATAACCTTTGGAATCTCATCAAAAGGTTTAGATTTACTTTTAAATGTAGCTCCTTAAAAATATATCATATTTACAGATAGCTACGGCTGGAATTTTGTTTTTAAAATATAAGAAAAACTCGCAAACTTAATATATGTAAAAAAAATCCAATATCGTTTTCTAGAATCCAAATCCCCAATTTCAAAATATCAACACATTTATTTAATTTGTTTTATGTTTTTAATTTAATTTTAATAATATTCAAAAAATAATATATGGGGAAACCTAAAAAGTAAATTAATATCCTTTAGTCAAGTTTTAACATTATCATAACATGAAAATGGAGATGCTGAAATCTCAAGCTCTGAGATATCAAGACTTGGGTCTGGGTTAAGGATTTTAATCTAGTTTTTGGCAAAGAACTTTTATGAGGACATTGTTGTTAGTTATAGGTAGCGATGTATATTAAAAATTTTGTAAGAATACGAGTATTTTATCTCTTCATGGAATTTTATTACAAAACTAACGTAACTTAGTGAAAAAATAATACAATCAGCAAACTACTCAAAAACCTCTTCATTTAGCGTTTTAAGAAAATATTACAAAATCTAAAATTTAAATTTCTTTCAAAATTCTCAAAATATTGTAAAAGCAATAATAAAATCAAAAATTTAAACATATTTCAAAATTCTTCATATATTGCAAAAGTTATAACAAAATCGAAAATCGAAACTTTTTCAAAAATTATAAAAATTTTGCAAAAATTATAACAAAATCAAAAATACAAACTTTTTTTTAAATTCCAAAAATTATAATAAAATCAAAAATTGAAACTTTTTAAAATTCTAGAAAATTTAAAAAATTCAAAATGCAAAAATTCAATTTTTTTTAAAGTCTTAAAATATGCCGAAAATTGTAACAAAATTAAAAATACAAAACATTTTTCAAAATCCAAAAATTATAATAAATTCAAAAATTTCCATGTACCATGTTAAATTCATTTCATATCTCACATAAAATTTTCAAATTCCGAAAACTTTTTTCCAAATATAAATGCAAATCATTCTTTTGACAAACTTGACAATATTTTTTTGTAACACATGTATAAAAAATATGTAATTTTGTACTAGAATAAAATATAAGAAAAAACTACTTTTCCGCACATATGACCACAAAATATTTTGTGCACGGGCTAGCACGCCGCCTGCATGTGAGATTTGTAGTTAAATCTATCCATATATCTATCTATATATAATATTTTTATAGCACTAAAATATCAAAATAATAATTTAAATAACTTACCATATAGTAAAAACAACTTAAACACATTGCATCATTTGAATTGCAAGAAAAAACAATTCATTTAGGTTTTCAAAGTTCACAATTTTGACAGCTCAGTTGGATTACTATGTGTTTTTTTAGTTGGATTCTTGTGTTAACTAACTCATGTTTGGAACTAACTCATGTTTGGAAAACGCATTCGCACTAGTAATACAACCTACTATTTTGACCAACTTATAATGCAATAATTTATTTTGGTCTCACATACCAATTCCGATCACATTCATTGTTCCTACTCGTAATCACTTAACATGAACTCGTAATCACTTGAAATGAAATGAAAAAATGCATATTTCCTTGTTTTGACAACATGACGATTTTTTGGGCACACTTCCGGTACAGTTATCGATCGCACCGTCTTTTCGGTCGTTACCATTGTATGCTTGAGAATGTAATACTTAGGTCTTGAGACCGAAGTAATTATAATATGATAATCGACTAAAACTAAAACCATCACCAAATTAATTCTAATCTTTTTAGTCATAAAAACCGAAACGCAAACCAAAACTTATCACATAAATAAATAAATAATAATAAATAAACCGAAACCAACATTGAAAGCAAAAAATTTCTTCTAAGAAAAAAACAAAAATCACAAAACTCTAAAACACACAATTCGTTGGTTTGTATAAATGAAATAAAAAATTCTGCCAATAAATCAATTTTTCATAAAAAAATCTACATTTTACATTACATCTATAAAAATGTGTAGTTGTAGTTACATTAAAAAAATTGTAGTTGGTGAAATCCAAATTTTACAATTTTTATCGCATTTTACAAATTTTGTGAAAATATTGATGTAATTGTAGAATTGTAAGTTTGGTGGAATAGGCCACAGGTTTGAAAACACATATGCTGAATAATGTATAGGAAAAGTGGTTTACGTCGATAATGTGGCACCCTTTGTCGATAGGGTGACACCCTTGAGTTACAATGTCTCTATTCCAAAATTATTTCTAAAATTTCTTTACTACCTAATATATGTTTTACATTTCAAACAAATTAATTGCAAACACCTAAGGAAACTAATAAACAATCAAATCACCGTGTTTGTAAATGATCTCAAAATAATTTTCTTTCCTTTATCTTGAAACTCAGGGAATAAATTGGAATAGATCGTTTTTCAATGGACACAAAAATAATTACTGTGGAATAAAATGGCATAACTGCAGTTTTGCAAATTTGTATAGGTAGATACAAACTCATACTGTTTGTTTTCAGTTTTATATATTTATATTTTTGAATTAAATGAAAGTTTATCATTTAAAATTACATTTTGTTGGGTTTTCAATCCCTTGTAAATTTCAAACTCATCAAGTGATTCTTTTAGAGATCCTTGGCTACATAAATGTAAAGCCTTCAAATTTTTTTTAAAAGTGGTGTAGCTATTGTTATTAACTATGTAATTGGTTTTCAACTTAAATTTTCACTTTAAATTTTGTTTATTTTTCTTCTTAGGAAGGTATTCCTTAAATCAGTCTTTAAAACATTTTCCGGTTTTCCCGATGTAAAATTTTTCACAAAAATTACATTTAATTTTGTAAATTATTGAGCATGGTTGTAATTGGATATTTAATTTGGGTTTCAATTCTTTATATAAAATATCTTTTAGGATAAGTATGTTATACTTATATTTTTTTAAATAATTCCTTATAATATTAGGCATATGATTTGTATCTTCCATTTTATCAAATATTATTTAATATAAGTGGTTACAAGGAAATTTAAATAAATTAATTTTCTTGGCGGTGTATTTAGTCGTTAACACAGTGTACTTAATTTTAACTAGACATACATGTATCCTACAAATATATTTAGAATAAATGCTTTGCTGATATACCTACTATAATTAAATAGAATATTAAGAAACTAGTTTCATAATCGACGATTTTATCGCACGCTGATTTGTTTAGAAAACGACCCGCGCAGCGGGGAGTTTTCTAAAGGATAAGTGCGATAAAACGTCTTATGAAACGAGTTTTTTATACTATTTTTTCTATTTTGCATTTTTTGTCTTGAAATTTTAAAAAATGTGTATTTTATTAACAAATAGTCAATTTGAAATTTTGTTATTATTACTAATTATTTTAATTAATTTTTTTTTTTTTTTTTTTAATAAAATGTGTTGTGTAATAGGGTTTAGAATATGTGTCACAACAACACATAAATACCTTTTAAGACCTAGGTCTAGACCTGGGTCCCACAACAACTGGCGTTCTGAGGTGTAGATTAACGCTTTTTTTAAACATCAGTGGGTTGAAGCCACCTGAGACTAAGTGTTCCGGCAAACTATTCAATTTGTACGCAGTTCGGACAAAGAAGTCTCTCTGCGATCTGCCAGTATGACAGCGCGGGATCTTTACCGTTTCACTGGTTGCGGCAGCCGATTGCCGAGTGGAACGGGGGTAAGAATAAGTTTGAGGCATAATGCCGCTGATTTCATCTGAGCACTGCTGATGACGATATTTGTAAAAAACAACGAGGTCAGCAACAGTGCGACGATGTTGTAGGGAATCAAGTTTTGATGTCATAGTTCGATCACCTACAATTCGTATAGCCCGCTTTTGAACAGAGTCCAAGAGGGCCAAGATGGAAACAGAGGCAGCACCCCAAACTTGACAGCAGTACTCCATACAGGGACGAATATAGGACTTATAAACATGGAGCAATTGGTATGGAGTGAAAAATTTTTTGCATCTATTTAGGAGGCCGAGTTTTTTAGACGCGCTTTTTGCCATCGCCATTACATGATCGTTCCAGAGTAGGTCATTTGAAACTGTGACACCCAATAAACGCATGTTTTTACATTCACCTATTGGTTCATCACACATACTAAATAAAATATCTTTGGGGAACTCGGTCTTTAATCTGGAAACAATCAACAGCTGTGTTTTGGTGGAGTTGAAATTGACAAGGTTTTGGTCACCCCAGTTAGCGACTTTATTCAGGTCTTTGTTCACGTTTATGGCAGCGTCTTTCCGGGCAGGATTAATTCGTTCGTGCATTTTACCTTTTGAAGGAAGGGGCTCGAACGACTTGTGCAGACTATCATCTGCAAAACTATTTATTGGGTTGCTGGTGATTTTCAACAATTCGTTGATATAAATCAAAAATAGGGTTGGGGACAATACTGAGCCTTGGGGTACACCAGCGTTAATTAGTTTAGACTCAGAAGAATATCCGTCTAAGGTTACCGAAATGTATCGGTCGGATAGAAAATTTTGAATCAGCTTCACAACATTGGGATGAAAACCGTACGCAACGAGCTTGTTGATTAAGTTGGCATGCCAGACTCGATCGAATGCCTTGGAGATGTCTAAAGCGATAACGTATGTTTCACCACCTTTATCAAGTATGCTGTTCCAACAATGCGCTACATAGTTTAATAGATCGGTAGTTGATCTTTTGTTTCGAAAACCGTATTGGCTGTCGGATATTAAATGATTTTCTTCCAGAAATTTTGAAATATGTGTATTAATATAATGCTCATAGACTTTGGATAGGACCGATAGTAAAGCTATTGGCCTATAATTTGAGATATCGGATTTTGGTCCCTTTTTGGGGACGGGCTGGACATTTGCCAGCTTCCAGCACGAGGGAAATATACCAGATTTGTAGGATTGGTAGAATATTTTAGTTAAAGTTGGTGCAAGTTCTTTGGAAAAGGTTTTTAAAATAATGAGTGGAATATTGTCCATTCCTGATGCTTTATTGATGTTTAACCCCTTTAAAAGTTTAGCGACTATTTTGGGTTTGAAGTGAAGTTCATTCATATTAACTCCTGAAGACTGGATTTGGGGTATTTCTTTAGGAGTTTCCAAAACAGTGGAGTTCAGAGCAAAGCGTTCAGCGAACAAGTTAGCTTTTCTTGCGGGATCATTGACGATTAAATCACCATCAATAATAGGGGGAATAGAAAATTTTGTACCAGAATTTAAAGAATTAATGGCACTGTAGAAACTCTTGTCAGAAACAGACATAGACGTAAGTTTTGAGGCTTTCGCTCTGTCAATTTCGGACTTTTCGTTTGAGATAATCTGATTAGATATTTTGTTGGCCTTTAGATATTGGGATCGATTAGTGGGAGTTTTGTTATGAATCCAAATATTAAATGATCTACGTTTGTTTCTAAGTGCCGTTTTGGCAGCTTTCGAATACAAGTATTTTTGTTTGGGTTTTACTATGGAGAAAGGGACAAATTTATTGATAGCAAATTGGATGGTTTCTGTAAAGTTTTGAGCAGAAACATTTACATTGTCAGTGTAAAAACAATGACGGTCGAAAGGGAAACCATGGAAAAAATTTTGAAGACCACTCTTATCCATTTTTGAGTAGTGAAATATTTTACGGGGTTTGGGAGCTGTAGTTTTAAGTAAATCAGTTTTGATAACTGATGAGATTAAATAATGATCAGAATTTCCAATACTACCTTTCGCAACATCGACACTCGTAATATCTGGCATTGTGGTAAGATAGAGATCTAGTAGAAAACTATTATCACCGCCATTACGGGGAGTGAAAGTCGGGCTTTTAACAATTTGGAATAGGCCCTGAGACGCGGCAAAAATTTCTGCCAGTTTTCCACTATTGTCAACATCGTCGGTCGATTTGGAGAATTCCAACCATGATTTGTTGTGGACGTTGAAGTCACCGGTAACGATAACTTCACAATTAGGGGACTTTGCTCTAATCTCGTCCATAATTTTTGTCAGTATATTAAAAAAGTTTGGGTTACGTTTGTTGGGGGACCGGTATAAAGCTATTGTAAAAAAAGTCATTTCTGGAAGACAAATCTTTAAAACCATTGTATTGAAGCCGTCACCGTGTAGTTCAAAATTTGGAAAGCGCGTGTACGCAACACTCTCATGAATGAATGCGCATACGCCCTGATGGAGTTTGAAAGCTGATTCGAGCCTATATTTGGAATTAAGCGATTCTATAAAGAAAAAATTTTCAGAAACTTGTGTTTCTGTAAGGAATAGAATGTTCGGTTTGTCGTGCTCAAGATGATGTTGCACGTGGTCATGGTTAGCGTTCAATCCGCAGATGTTTTGAACATGTATTTTAAAATTTTTTATTGATTCATATATGTTTTGTCCCTGCAAATTCCGTGGACATGCCGCTTTATGGGCGGGTGGATTGCGCAAATTTGCTTTACCACTTGCAGACTTATTTTTTTCGGTTGTACTGCCATATATATATCAAAATGTTTATTTTATTTTTTTGTGTTTTATTTTAAAATGCATAACTAAGTAAAAAATCCTATCATACTACAAAATATGACATATGCCAATATTTCATGATAAGATGAAGAAATAATAACAAAATAATAAGTGAAAAACAAATTGTGAGAAATTTGCAGAAAACAACACAAAACTAAATGCCAATAATCCAGCTGATGCAGCGCACCCCAGACGCACCGCCCACCACCTTAATCGAGGCACAAAGCCCACACATAACTACGTGTTGGTTCGATTCCTCGGAAGAGCTAGTGAGCGGTACCGCTACGGAACGCTGCCCAGCTAAGACTGGAAGTGCTGCCGTTGACTAATTAAAGTTCGTCCGCCAGCACCCTAAGATATCATCTTGGCTAATGACATCTCCTGCCATTGCCAGTGGTATGTGATATCTCACGCTAACTCATATGTCAATGGCAGGGACTGGAGTACGCAGGGTAGTCAGACCCGTAGATCAACATTGATCATAATCGATCAAAATCGATCCCTCCTGCGAGTGAATTAAAATATTTAACACTAATTTAGATATTCTGAATAATTTAATTTACATAATTATTCGTTTTAATGGTCACTGACGTTTGTATGACCAATGTGACCAACCTTGAAAGACAAAACTTTTGCGTATCGTAATGAAAGCCATTTCGATACGCATTTGGGTATCGAAATGACTTTATTTTGGACGCAAAATAGAAAATATTTTTTTAGATTTCGTTTAGCAAATATCCCAAAAAATATATATGCCACGAGGAGTTCATACTTCTTAAAGAAAAAGTGGGTTCCAGCAGAGAAAGACCAAACCGGCTAAAATAGATGCAGTTCAGAGCATATCTGGATCCATCTATAAATATGTTACAAAACCCGATGATATCCAAGGTTCGTCAAAAGAAACTGATTCTCACGTTGATGCAACGAATGTTTCAGAGAATATTGGCTCATCTTCGGAAAGTAACAGCGACAATACAGAATTAATAATGATAACCTATTATGAAGACGAATTAGAAAGAAATACTGAAAATGACAGGGATAATGCTGCTAATGCTTCTACTATTGAAGACTGTATTTGCATGGGTGAATCACTTCAGGACTTAAGAGATGTATCACATTGGAATATACTCGTCTCTGATAATGTTCGCATTGAAATCATAAAAAAGGAAGTGAACATTTTCAAAATAGAGAAGGGTAGTTTGTTACTGTATCTAGACACGAGTTAGACATAAAAGGTGATGTTCGTCATCTTTCTAAAGAATGGTATTATAAAGTGATGCCTTATGGTGAAAAAATTTTGCGGTCATGGATGGTTTATTCACCTTTATATAATAACCTGTACTGCTTCTGCTGTCGTATATTTGCTGTCACCAATAGTAATAATACAAAATCTACGACTGAAGTGGTGAAAACTAAATCCCAAAGTAACCGACCATGAAACTTCAAATGAACATCTGGAGAATTTAGAAAATGGAAAACTCTGGAAATGAGGTTAAAATTTCATAAAACGATAGGAGACTCAGCATTGCAATTAATAGATAATGAAGAAGTCTTTTATCCAGAAGTCCAGATCCAGCTATTATTGGATATAACTTTGTTTTTATCTAAAAAAACCTAGCATTTTGTGAACATGATGAAGGATAAAGTTCTTCAAATAAAGGCAATTTAAAGAACTAGTCAATCTATTGTCAAAGCATGATGTAGTGTTAAAAGAACACATTTTGAATTTGGAGCATGGTAAATCACCAAAAGTATCATATTTGTCACCAGATATACAAAATGAGTTCATAAATGTTTTTGCAAATCACGTAAAGTTTAAGCTTGTCAACGAAATTAAATCGGTTAAATATTTTAGAATTATGTTTGATAGCACACCTGACATTTCACATATTGATCAAATGTCAGAAGTGATTCGTTATGTGAAAATTGATGGAAAGTGGAAATCAAGGAAGTATTCCTTGGACTTTTTCTTTTACATGAAATGCGATGAAATTCTAACACTGAAAAATAATTGAAGTAATGACAACCTCTTCTCGAAGTTGGCAGTTTATTATTCACGCAAAGAAAAGATATTTACAAACAATTTCACCGTGATTGGGACAACTACTTAGTACTCAGTAACAATGTCCTGACAACAGAATGAGGTTTATTTAAAATATAAAGTGTTATATCCAATATAACAGTAGTTGAATAAAGTTAATAACTATTTCCATGAAAACATATTTCTTTGGGCTTATATCATGAATTTTTCATTTTAAAATTTAAGTATTTGAGATTAATTGAACTATATTTTATTTTTACATAAATATTTCATGTGATTGTTGGCTTATAATTGTAGAGTTGTTGAATCAATATCGTAGTTCGATTCGCCATATCTGCCCGCACGCTGAGGTTGAGACAACTGCATTTCGATTTGAAATATGTAGGACATGTTTTTTTAGAGTAAAAATCTTGAAAATGACGATATAGATGTTATGAATTGTCGTTCCCAAGGTTATGATAATGCAGCTGTTATGAGTAGTATACATGGAGGAGCTATTATTAAAGCAAAAAAAAAAACAAAGCAATTTTTGTCGGCTGCATAGATCATTCAATTAATTTATGTGGCCAACACTCATTTGCACAGAACCTTATCCATGCAGCATGTGATTTTACGTTTCTTTGCTATCTTTTGTTTTGGAATGATATTGTAATGGAAATAATATCTGTGCTCAGATTGGATTGCAAAGCAAAGGCTTGAATATTGATCAATTAGTTACAAAAATAGAGTCAATTCGTAACGAAGCCACATTGTAGAAGAGGCAATAGATCTTGCTGCGAAAACATCGGACTATGACATTCCAATGGAAAGCCAAACTCGTCGTAAAAACGTAAAAAACGAATGGTTGGTGAGTTTGCCCCTGATGTTGGAATGACACTGAGAGCTCAACTTAAAAAGGACATGTTGGAATGTCTTGACCGATTCAGTGTTGTACTCCGCACTAGACTGAAGTTAGTTCAAGATTTAGCTTCATTGTTCGAGGTTGTACAGACAAACACTTAACTTTTGGCGAACAGAAAAGAGCTGAAATTATCTGTATCAAAATTTACCGGTTTTTATGATAAGGTATCGGCAACAGAACTCCTCATAGAGATACCAAGGTTGAGGAGGCATTTAAAAGCGGTCAATGTTACAATTTCTAATTGGGTGTACCTAGATTTTTTGAAATTCATCGTAGAGTAGGATTTTTCAGAATTTCTTCCGAATCTTACGGTCGCACTAAAGTTATTTATGACTATTTGCGTATTAGTGGCTTCGTGTGAGAGGAGTTTAATCAAATTAAAATTAATTAAAAATTACTTGCGGGCAACAATGACCCAATGTAGCTTATTAATAATAATCTTCATTTGTATTACTTGAAAAAATCATAAATTACGTTTATCGGCTTTTTATTATTATTGACAGTTTTTATTTTTGGGGTGACACCACAATATCCGCCCCGGGTGTCACCCATGCTAGCTACGCCACTGTCCAGTTGTGATATTATAAAATAAAAACGAAGTTTTGTGCGAAGCGACTTCGAAAGACGTCCGTTTTTTACGTTTAGTTTTATTTAATATTTCGTTTGCATCATGAACTCTGACTAATAAAAGTTTGAAAAATTGATAATACAATTTATGTATGTTGATGCAGTTGTGATACTCGAATAATCATCGCCGGTGGCATATTTGATAAGCATATCTGTCAGGATTCGAATAACGGCACTGATATAGAAGATTCGGATTTCCTTAGTTACTTGAGTTTAATTTTTTTTTTTTTTTTTTTAAGGCGTTCATGCTCCATGTAGGAGCGTTGCCAGGTTAATCAGCTTTGAATATTCACCACGGTCATTCGCAACAGCGACATAATTACCATGGCAGCCGATTTTTTTAAGGTCGTTTATTACGTCAGTCTCCCATTGTAGTCGTGGTCTACCTCGCGGTCTACCACTCCCTGGGGTACTAACGTACATTTTTCTAATCATTCCAGACTGTGCATCGGCTCGTAGAACATGCCCAAACCAAGCAATCCTATTAGAACGGATACAACCTATTATATCAGGACCCTCAAGAAGGTCTCTGATCTCAAAGTTATACCGGGTTCTATACTCTCCATCGTCTGTCTTAAGTGGACCAAAAATGTAGCGTAGGATCTTACGCTCAAATACAGATAAATGCGATTCGTCATTTTGTGTAAGGGTCCACGTTTGTGACCCATACATCACAACCGGTCTAATCAATGTCTTGTATAACTTGAGCTTGGTGTTAGTTGATACATACGGTGATCCAAGGAGAGGTTTAATTGAGTAGAAAGTTCGATTACCTGCAGCGATTCGAGCTTTAATATCTGTAAGTATGCTGTTGTTTGAGTCAAGCATTGATCCCAAATATTTAAAAGATTCAACTCCCTCAATTCGTTCATCGCCGCACATCAAATCTTTCTTCTCAGCCTCTCTTGAAACATTCATATGTTTGGTTTTATTGTAGTTAATTTGCAGACCAATTTTCCTAGCACCACTCTCAAGCGACTTAAAAGTCTCACTCATAACAGCTTCACTTCGGCCGAGGATGACAACATCATCAGCGTAAGCAATCATCTGTACTGAGTTTATTGACAAGATATTGTTATTAGTCGGTAGTTTCTTTTGACGGCACACATATTTCAAGGCTAGATTAAAAAGTATAGGAGAGATAGCATCACCTTGTCTTAAACCGGAGTCGACTTTGAAAAACTTTGATATTTCGTTCTCTACTCGTACACAGCATTGAGAGTTCTGTACTGTCATTTTGCATAGTGATACCAGTTTACCAGGAATTCACATTGACACCAGAGCAGACCATAGAGTCTCTCGTTCGAGAGAGTCGTAGGCCTGCCTGAAATCAATGAAAAGTTGGTGCACAGGTATGTTGAACTCTCGACACTTTTCCAAAATCATCCTTATCGAGAAAAGTGCATCGGTGGTACCTCGGCCTCGCCGGAAACCACAGTGATATTCTCCAAACAGTTGTTCAGCAAAAGGATTGATTTTGGATAGCAAAATGTAGGAAAAGATCTTATATTCTGTGCAGAGGAGGGCGATTCCTCTGTAGTTTGCACATTGTAGGCGATTACCTTTTTTATGGATTGGTATCAGCATAGCTTTGTTCCAGTCCTGTGGCATGGTTTCAGTCCTCCAGATCATTTAAACAAGTTCAAACAATCTTGAGGATAGAGTTTCGCCACCATGTACAATCATTTCGGATGTTATATCGTCGATACCAGGTGCTTTATTGCATTTTAATTTTGACAGCGCCGCATCGAATTCCTCTCTGGTGGGTTCTTCTGCATGTACCTTTGACGCACGAATAAGCTTAGCTCGTCGCCCGACTTGTTGCTGGTCACTTAAGTTGAGAAGATTCTCAAAATAAGCGGCCCAAGTATCTAAAATATTTTTAAGGTCTACTTGTAGCTCCCCATTTTCGTTTTGAATAGCAGTCGATCTAGTTTGAGGGCCCTTCTTTAAGGTTTTAACCTGTTGAAAGAAGTTACGCGATTGATGTTCCTTAATGAAGCTTTCAATCTCCTCACACTGTCTCTTCCACCATTCTCTCTTCGTTCGTCTAAATAGCTTTGTAACAGCTTGTCTTGCCAGTTTATAATTCTCCTTCGTGGACCTGGTGTTGCGTCCTTGTAGACACTTCAGATAGAAATGTCTTTTGTATTGAATAGCATCAAGGCATGCTTGATCCATTCATGGCTTCTGGGAGTGGTTCTCTGGTCGTCCAACTATTCCCTCAGCAGCGCTTAAAACAGCATCTTTGAGCAAATACCATGACTTATCGACGTCTCCATTAATGGTTTCTGATTTCTCCAATGTTTCGGCAATATGGATTTGATATCTCTCTTCTGTTTCAGCATTCTTTAATGTTGAGATATTAAAACGTCTCCGTTGATTGAATTTTGGAATGCCTGGATTTGGGAAGTGGAACCTTATCGTTGCACATACAAGGAAGTGGTCACTTCCAATGTATGCACCTCTAAAGGATCGCACATCCCGAACGTTCTGAAAGAAATGTGTTGTTACTAGAACGTGATCAATTTGATTTCGAGTATTTCCATTCGGTGAGACCCAAGTCTGCTTATGAATCGATCGATGCGGAAAGAACGTACTGGCAATTCTCAAATTATTTGATAATGCAAACTCAGTCATTCTCTCACCATTATCATTCGAATTCAAATGCAGGCTGTTGGGACCCACCACATTTCCATAAGAGATATCTCTTCCAACCGGTCCATTAAAGTCACCAAGAACCATAATGAAGTCGCGTGTTGGTGTTTGTTTCATAACCTCTTCCAGTGCTATGTAGAAATTATCCTTCTCGTCGACGGTCTTAGCTTCAGTTGGTGCATGCACGGCAATAAGAGAAATATTGTTATATGTACCGCGTACACGTAGGTAGCAGATCCTCTCAATGACCGGGATGAATTTCATCACGGCTTCTTGTATGCGTGCACCAACAAGAAAGCCAGTTCCAAACTCTCTTCGAGAAGGATGACCACTACAGTATAGAGAGTGACTATCCAAATCTTGTTTTCCGATTATCGGCTGTCTAATTTCTTGTAGAGCAATAATATCCATCCTATACCTCTCAGCCTCTGTTTCTAAACTTATAAGAGCATCAGGAGCGCTCAGGCTGCGCACGTTCCACGTTCCGATTCGGTAGTCTGGTCCTTTTTCACGTCCAGGTAAAATTCTGTTGTTTTTTCCGGGTCTGTTTTTCTCTTTCTGATAACCAAATTTAACATATTAGTTTTTTGAGTTTAATTACTCACAATAATTTCTATTTAATTTGGTAAAGAAGCTTAAAAAAGATTTGAATTAGCTGAATTAGTGATTTATTTTGAAGCAGAAAAGCTAAAAGAAAAATATTAAAATATCGCTTATATCGCTTATAAATATCTAAATAAGTGGCAAGTATAAGAGTCACTGACGTAAGTGCGAGCGATAGGCAATATAAAAAACAAGCGGATGCGAGTGAGATAGTTTATATAGTACATAGTTTAATTTTATGTTAATAAATCAATAAAACGAAAATCTAATAGTTTAATAAATAATGTTTTATAGCTTTAGAAAGCTTTAATATAATAAATAACAGCTTTAATTTAATAAATAATGTTTTATAGCCAGGAACTTAGTAACATATCCAACATTCAGCTTTTATACTATGGCGAAAGTTTAATTACAAATTATTAAATATAAACGGTGTCTGGCAGGGTATTGTCACGATAGTAAGTGTCTGGCAATGAATGACGTCATATCTAGGACTATCCCGAAGAAAATATAAAAAAATTTACCTTCATACTTTCACGAAACTTTGGAGGGGTTTTATGCCCCTTTGTTACCTGGTTCCTGCCAAAGCCACGATGATCCAAACTTTATACGTCGCTAATTGTTCCTACCTACTGCGCAGAGAAACTTTCAGCTTTTATAAAATAACGAAGGCCTGGCGGTCTCTGGCTATATAGATGCTAGAAGTGCGTAGTCTTAGGGGAATTTATAACACGAGGCGAATATGAAATTCTTTATCGAGGTTTGATTGCTATTATATCTTAACCAATTTAAAAATGAGTTTAAACAAAAAATTCATATTTATATTTGACTTTTAATTTAACACCAACAAATATGGATTGCAATATTTGCTTTAATGGGCCCATACACTATCAATCATATGAATGTCAATCTTGACTGATGATAAAAATTCAAACATATTTAAAATTTCATCAGTCATAAAATTTGACTGTCACTCATTATCGTCATACAAATACACAGTCAGTCATGAATGTCAATCACGTTGATTGTCATTCAAAACTGATCGTGTATAAGCCCCTTTAATTTGAAATTCTGTTTCTAACAAAAATAATTTTCAAAGGCGACAAGATCTAATTTTAATATTTTCTAAATCACAAAAACTATAATCATTAAATCGTTTTTACTTTCTACCCGATCAGGAATTAATCACTTACCACCCTTGGGAAGAAAGTGATTCAAAGACAGTAACAACTCTTTTCCTAACTATTAAAAATTCAGAAAAAGCCCTATTACTTTGAGAGTGTAGGAGTGAAATGTACTCAAAAAATCATTTTTAATTCGGTCGACTGGCTTATGATTATAAAATTACAACAATAAATAACGGAAGGTTATTCTTGTTTATAGTTAGATAGATAGTAAAACCTACCAAAATAATCCACTGATTATTATAAATGTATTACCAATGAAAAACGCAATGACTGAATTTAACCAAATTAACTTTAAAATCAACGTTATATCGAAGAAGGTCGTGTTATAAATAGCTAAAGTGATCTTACGATGCAGCATCACAATTTCTGGAAGTAAAGGCCAAGTTTCATTGGCCAAAACAGAATGTATTTCTTAAATGATTTTTTAAATAAAAGCAGAAACCGAACTTGTTATTAAATCTTAGTTTTCATTTCATGCAAGGTCATGCAGTCTTAAATTTAGGAATAAATCCAAAAACTTAAAAGCTCAAACCCAAAATTCCCATTCTAATTAGTATAAACCGAACTCATGATATTTTATGCAAATAAACAAAAATAATTTAAATTTTAAACTCTTATTAGTTTCGTGGAATGATTTAATTAAATATTCGTTCAATCGTCCTCTACAACGACTAATGACATTTGACATTTGTAAAAATAAAATAAATCCAAAAAAAATGTAAATAAAATTACTAAAAATAAAATCAAAAAACACATCACGTCATGAATTTAATTTTATTTTTTTGGTATTTTTAAACGTTTCTCGAAACAGCTTTTTTTTGGTAGGCTTAAAGTTTTGATAAAAATATCCGTAAGCTTTAAAACGAATAACAAGTATATTAGGATAATAAAATAAATTTTGGGGGTGTGAACAACGAAGTTATAAAATAATTTAAATTCTTGTTTTTATAAACAGGAACATTACGGCGATTCTGCGCTGAACTTTTACTTTCGTAAAACTGTTCGATATATTTTCTATTCTTGATCTTTTCTGCGCATAACATTTCTTCCATATCCAATAAATACCCTTCTAAGGTTTTAACTAGGGTTGGTTGGTAGAGATATCTAATTTTGATTGGACAAATCAGAGTGAGAATTTTGAAGAAAATAACACAACCACTAAATTGATTTATGATTACATTCTGTTTCGAGCAAGTAAGTGTTTCATACAAGTAATTGCGACACATATGCAACTACCCAAAATAATAGTTTTTAATTTTTTGAATAAAAAAAAGTAATTTATCGTGCCGATTTCACTTTCATTTGAACTTTTTAGGTGTAGTGGTATTTTTTTTCTCTTCGCTTAAGTTGTAAATCATACGATCGCGACTATTATGTCAATTAACAATAAAAAAATATCAATTCGAATGGTTAACGGAAAACAATTGAATCACTAGAGCTTACATATACAAAAATGAAAACAATAAAAAGAAATACAACGATGATGATCGTCGTTTATATTCGATTTATTTAAAAGAAATAAATTTCATTTTCTTTAAAGAAATAAAAATAATAATACTATTAATATAAAGTATAAGAAAATAATAAATAAAATCAAAAGTCATTTATTACTTGAACAAACATTAAATATGTAATATTGTAAAAAAAAATGGCGGTGAAAGTTTTTGTTGTGTTTTCTTTTTCCCCTCTTTCTACAAAAATTTTATATTTGTTGTTAACGCAATTGAAATTTGTTGTTTTAGTTGCATTTTATATAAGAAAAAAAATTTGGAGAAGTGACAAACACTTTAGAGAAAATATAACAAATCAATAAAGTCGTTAAAAATGTAATTCCACGTTACTTATTGTATCACGCGTCCATGACTAACCAAAACAAATTTGGCATTGGATTGTGGTTTTTATTGCATTTGATTTTGATTTTTGAAAAAAGTTGTAAAATTAATGTATATGTAGTTTGGAAATATGAGGCTTTCATCATATAAGGGATTGGTTAATCGTTTAGCAATAATGCTTGACTTCTTATCTTAGAAATTCAACCTTCATTATGTTCAGACAGATAATTTATGACAAGCTATCTATTTTAGGTAGATTTCATATAAAAATCTACCTATTACAACGTGCTTCATCTATCTCGGAATTTCGGAAAAATGTTGGTGCCAGTCGACTATAAATTCCGGACACGGAAAATCAAAATTATTGCAGTAATAAAATAAAATAAGTATTGCAGTTGTGACGTAGTTAGAAGGTTAATCCACCAAAAGATTTAATAAGTTATTAAGTAGTTTTAACCAAATTAAACAAAACTGTTCCGAAATTGCAGTGATAAAGTAGTTTCCGTTTATGTATTTAGTTTGGTTGGTTTGATAAATTTTTTAGATTATTCTGTTGCTACCTAAATTTTTTATTTAAACTAATCTGACATATCCAATTCTATTTATACACAAATCTGTCTGGTCCCGAAATCTATCTATTTCTAGCGGATATACATGCCGTTTGGACTTTTTTCCTTTCTGACGTTTACATCTTTTATAGTGAAACTGCAATTCAACTCGTTCCATCACTATTTTTCTCCAATTTTGACGTTATTTTTTTTTTTATTTACCTACGCTACCTAAAAATAGGTATACTCAAGGGACAGGTCCGAGAGGACGATGTGTTCGATAACTGTACCGGAAGTATGTCAAAAAAATCATTAAGTGTGTCAAAAACAGCAAATTTTCATATTTTTGGTTTAAAAACGTTCATTTTAAGTGATTACGAGTAGGAACATTAAATTTGGAGAAATCTTGATGGCAGGGATTGAGATCATATTGGAGATCAAAAACTAGATTATTGCATTATAAGTTTGTCAAAAAAATGTTGTCACGTGTGTCAAAAGAAAGATTTTTATTTATTTGTTACCCAATTTTTGGAAAAAAATAACATTAATTATTTCTTTGAAATGAATTTTATTATTATTATTGAGAATTATGGCATTATAAGTTTGTCAAAAAAATGTTGTCAAGTGTGTCAAAAAATGATTTCATTTATTTTTTTAGCCAATTTTTTTGCAAAAAAAAATGTAGATGTTTTGATGACGTATATGTAATTGCAAATGAAATTGGACATGGAAATTTTTGAATTTGTTATAGTTTTTGAAATACTTTTGGAATTTTGAAAAAAGTTTGTATTTTTGATTTTGTAATAATTTTTGCAATAGTTTTAGTAATTTGGAAAAAGTTTTAATTTTTGATTTTGTAAGAATTTTTGGAATATTTTTAGAATTTTGAAAAATTTAAAATTTTTGATTTTATTATAATTTTTGGAATTTTGGAAAATTTTTGATTTTGTAATAATTTTTGCAATATTGTTAGAATTTTGGAAAAGTTTGAATTTTTAAGAATTTTTGGAATATTATTGAAATTAAGAAAAAGTTTAAGTTTAGTTTAGTTTAGTTTAGTTTAGTTTAGTTAAAGTTTAGTTTTGACATTTTGGAATTGGTGTCAAAATTTGTTCACTTGACGTTCTTTACCTCTAAGGGCTTTGGACTTGGTGTCATTTAAAATTGTTCTATCTCGAAAACAAACCTAGTTAGGACTCAATGATATCAACCTTTCGGTAGAGAATAAAATCCTGATTCTAACAGTATAAAAAAACGTATTTTGAAAAAAATGTGACTTGGTGTAGTTTACCTACAGATATATATTGTAAATATTTGATTTTATTCTAATTTTTGGAATTTTGAAAAAAGTTTCAATTTTTGATTTTATTATAATTTTTGCAATATTTTTAGAATTTTGAAAAAAATAGTTTTTGAATTTTATATATATTTTTAGAATTTTGAAAAAAGTTTCAATTTTTGATTTTGCAAGAATTTTTGGAATATTTTTAGAATTTTGAAATATTTTAAATTTTTGATTTTATTATAATTTTTGGAATTTTGAAAAAAGTTTGAATTTTTGATTTTGTAATAATTTTTGCAATATTTTTAGAATTTTGGAAAAATTTGAATTTTTAAGAATTTTTGGAATAATATTGGAATTTAGAAAAAGTTTAAATATTTGATTTTATTGGGGATGTTGGAAGTTTTGGAATATTTTTGGAATTTTGAAAAAAATTTGATTTTATTTAATTTTTAAAATATTTTTGGAATTTTGAAAGATATATGAATTTGTGATTTTGTAATATTTTCTCGAAACGCTAAATGGAGAGGTTTTTGAGTAGTTTGCTGAGTGTATCATCATTTCACTAAATTATGTTAATTTATGATCTGTTATAATTTTCCGGCAACGTATTGATGTTTCGTGTTAGCTCTGTAATAAATTTCTAAACAGAGATGAAAAAAACATGTACTTGAACAAAGAGTTATGTTTGATAAACATCGCTGCCCAAAACTAAAAACTATGTCCTCATAAAAGGTTTTGGCGAAAACTATATTAAAATCCTTAACCCAGACCGAAGTCTTGATATTTCAAAGCTGTGAGATTTCAGCCCCTCCATATTTTTTTAATTAATTTCATTAATCGTACTATTGTTTCTATACTAATTCTATAATACTATTTATTAATATTACTATATACTAACTGATTGGAATCATATTATTGGAGTTTGTGTTTCTGTATGATAGAAATATTGATGACTATCCATGCTTAAATTGCCCAATGCTGGGTGCATTTTGTATTGGTAGTGGTAGTCTATTGAACAAATCAACTTCCTTATAAAGCAGCGTATTTAGTCCAGTGTTTGTTTTTATCTGGGGTAAGTTTAATTCATGTGTTTGTCTGGTGGCGTGTGTGAGTATGTTATGCCTACAAGATAGCTCAAAATTGTGTTGGTTGTTTTTAGTTTTATAAATCAATCAAGTAATTTGTATATTATTAATTACTTCGAGAAGGAGCGTTCTTTCATGTATCGTATATAGAATCCTAGTCGGAAAGAGTCTGGAGTGATCATAAATCGTTTTTACGGCTTTGTTTTGAAGTATTTTAAGCTCGTTTAATCTTGTTGTGTTCGCATTGCTCCATATTGGATTTATAGGTAAAGTAAGTGTGTCAAAATGTGCGAGTTGTAAATTTTCCAGAGCGTATTTTCATGTAAGTACGGTTTAAGGCGTCGCATTGCAAATATCATAGGTCTAATTTTGTTTTTAATTTTATAGATATGATTTGACCAATTTAACTTCTCGTCAATAACAAGCCTGAGATATTTAGTTGAAAGCACTCGATTTATTGTGTCATTGTTTATCGTGGTGATTGGTAAGGGATATACGTTTATCACTTTATTTTTGTTGAATAACATGTAACTGCTTTTGTTTCTGTTTATGTTTAAGTTAATATACTTTGCAAAAAGCTATCTATTAGTTTAATATCTTCTGCCATATGTAGAAAAAGCAGTTCAATTTCTTATGAGGCGTAAGATATTACGGCATCATCAGCATACATTTGTATTTTTCCCTTAAGTAGGAGATCAAAATTTTGTTAATGTAGATCAAGAATTCCGGTGCTGAGAGCACAGACCCTTGTGCAAGACCACAAGATATTTGAAGTGTTTTACTTTTACATGAGTATATTTGTGTAAATTGTTGGCGGGCCGTGTGGAATGATTGAAAGAGCTTTAGAGCATTGTGTGTTATGCTAATTGCCTCTAGTTCAGCAAAAAGTATCGGGTGTTCAACTGTTTCAAAAGCTTTTATTATGTCTAGAAACATACAAGTTACCGTATTTCCCTTATCTATATTACTTTCTATAAAACTTGTAAGTGATACACATGCTGTTAGTGTGCTTGATTTTGTGACAGAGCCATATGGTGTTGTTTGGTATAAATTTAAAGTCGCGTTATGTGTAGATGTATGTGGTTGTTGCTAGTGAGTTTGTGTGTGATTGGTATTGGTTAGTGTAATAATTAGTAGTCGTTGTGGTTGCAATGCCGATAGAAAATTGGTTCAGGATTTCTGATACTTCAGTTGGGCCGTGTGTTAAAATATTATTTAGTTTCAACGTAATGTTGGGGCTTAATTTTGTATTGTTTTTGTTGAATAATATTTCGTTTGTTGTCGACCAGAACTTCTTGCTGTTAGTTATATTATTGTTAAACTTGTCAGCATAGTATTTTTGTTTTAGTTCTTTTATGGTGTAGTTGGCTTTATTTCTGTAAAATGTAACTTTGTCTGCAAAATATTCATTGTTATGTATCGTTTTTTCAATTTATAAAAGAAGTTCCTTTGGTTTGTTAAGTAAAGTATTTCCGAATTCATCCAGGGTTTTATAAACTCTCTATTCTTATTATCTGTTTTCACATACTGAAATGTATTACTTCGGTCTGAAAGACCTAAGTTTTATATTCATGAGCCAAAAGTGAAATTCTTACTCCCACTTTTTTTGGCATTTCTCGACGTTTTAGGACCTACTGATTCTAAAAAAGCAAAAAAAAACGTATACAACGGCCGGCCGTCATTACCTACTCTGCAGGGAAAACCGCTAGACGGATTTCAAATATTTTTCTTTCTAAAAATAGGTATACTCAAGGGACAGGTCCGAGAGGACGTTGTGTTCGATAACTGTACCGGAAGTGTTTCAAAAAAATCATTAAGTGTGTCAAAAACAGCAAATTTTCATATTTTTGGCTTAAAAAACGTTCATTTTAAGTGATTACGAGTAGGAACTAAATCTAGATTAAAAGAAAAAAATAAGAAAAAAATAAATAAAAATCTTTCTTTTGACACACTTGACAACATTTTTTTGACAAACTTATAATTGTCAAAAAAATGTTGTCAAGTGTGTCAAAAGAAAGATTTTTATTTATTTTTTTACCCAATTTTTTGGAAAAAAATAAAATTTTTGTTGGAAATGAATTTATTGTTATGATTGAGATTTATGGCATTATAAGTTTGTCAAAAAAATGTTGTCAAGTGTGTCAAAAGAAAGGTTTTTATTTATTTTTTACCCATTTTTTTAGAAAAAAATAAAATTAATAGTTTGTATGACATGAAATTTTATTATTATTATAGAGAATTATGGCATTATATGTTTGTCAAAAAGATGATGTCAAGTGTGTCAAAAAATGATTTCATTTATTTTTTTAGCCAATTTTTTGGAAAAAACAATGATGCTGTTTTTATGACGTTAACGTAATTTAGAATGAAATTGGACATGGAAATTTTTGAGTTTGTTATAGTTTTTGAAATAGTTTTGGAATTTTGGAAAAAGTTTGTATATTTGAATTTGAAATAATTTTTGCAATATTTTTAGAATTTTGGAGAGTTTTAATTTTTGATTTTGTAAGAATTTTTGAATATTTTTAGAATTTTGAAAAATTTTTAATTTTTGATTTTATTATAATTTTTGGAATTTTGAAAAAAGTTTGAATTTTTGATTTGTAATAATTTTTGAAATATTTTTAGAATTTTGAAAAAAGTAAATTTTTAAGAATTTTTAATATTATTGGAATTTAGAAAAAGTTTAAATATTTGATTTATTCTAATTTTTGGAATATTTTTGGAATTTCGAAAAAAGATTAATTTTATTTAATTTAACAATATTTTTGGAATTTTGATTATAATTTTTCCGGCAACGTATTGATATTTCGTGTTAGTTTTGTAATAAATTTTTAAACAGAGACAAAAAATACTTGTACTTTAACAAAGAGTTATATTTGATATACATCGCTGCCCAAAACTAAAAACCATGTCCTCATAAAAGTTTTTTGCCGAAAACTATATCAAAATCCTTAACCCAGACCGAAGTTTTGATATCTCAGAGCTGTGAGATTTCAGCCCCTCCATATTTTTCTGTTATAATTTTTTTTATATTTGCTATAAATGAGTAACAGTCCCCTGAGTTTGTATTTTTTGTCATAGAAAAAACATCGATATGATCATATTTAATCATTTCTGTAAGCCTGTTGTTGTTTTCGTTTTTAGTGTTAAGATTAATGATGTTGGTTAATATATATCTGTGGTCCGAAATATCAGTGTCGTATAAATTTATTGTATATGTGTTTGCGATTACATCGGTGATGACGTGATCAATTATGGTTCTTATCTGATTACTTCGCCTAGTGAGACTGTCGTTGTCTATTTTGTTTAAGAGAATAAATTGAAGAGAATATTGCATCTATATACTGTGAAACCAGATTATCGGTATTGTTTGGTATGTTTATGTTGAAGTCACCAAAATAGATCGTATTTTTGGTTTTGTGTAGAACTGCTACGAAGTGATTGAGAAAATTGTTAAAGTCAGATTTTGGGGCTTTATATATACCAAATATATTGAGATCTGTAGTATGGTTATGCATATGTACTCCCAGTATATTGTTGAAGTCAACATCTTGACTGTGTATTGTGTTTGTTGTGAACGAATTATGTGTGAATATTGAGACGCCCCCTCCTCTGGATTGTCTTTTACAATGAGTGTGTTCAAAGTTCGGTAGACTATATAGGTGCGCTTCATTGTTGTAAAGTCATGTTTCGATTATAACTATAATATATATGAGTTTCTGGTTTTGGATTAATATTTCAGTTCATCTATTTTATGTTTAAGGCTTCTGATATTGATGTACATAATGTTTAAGCCGTGTGTGTGGTAAATGTTATTGTGTTTATTGGTGTTATGTTCTATGTTGATGTTTATGTTTTTGTTTGGATCGAATATTTTATTTATAATAGAAAAAAAATGTTATTTATTATTATTAAACTTAAATTTTAAAGATACTTCTAACCTTCTGGACATCATTGGTGTTATTAATCTTGATGATAGGTGTCTCTTCAGCTACTCGAGCTAAAATAGAGCCATATTTTATCCAGAGATATTTAATGTTGTTTATTGCACAAATTTTCCTCATTTCTTCATAGAAATTGCTGTTGTATGGGGTAAGGTAATTTACATTAATTATTGGATGATTTAGCTGGTGAACAATTAACATGAACATAAAACAATTTACGAACATAAAACAATTTAGCTGGTGATAAAAGGAAATAAATTCGAATATAAATTCAATCTTTTAGTGAAATTGTACCAGTGATTTATACAAGTAATTAATGTAAATTTTTCATACAGGTAATTAATGTAAATTTTTTGGTTAATTTTATTTTGAGCGTAGTTATTGAGTAGTTGAAGAAGTATTGGTCCTTGAAATTTATTTTGTTTAATGATTGTTTCCTTTAGGCTTGTTGTTTTTAGTTCTGCTACTATTACTTGAGGGCGTCTATCATATTTTGAGAGCATTTGCCTTACACTTAGGATGTCACTATTTCCCACCTCGACTTTTAAAATTTTTGCAGTTTCAGTAACGATATCTTGTAGGTCTTCTTTTGGTTGTTTTGGTATGCCATGAATTGTAATATAGGATGAGAGTTGTGATTGTTGTTGCCTGTAGAATTCTGTTTCAACGCTGAATAGGTTTTTTTTAATGATGTCAACCTCAGCTATTAGTGATTAGTTTTCATCCTCAATCTTTTTTTGTACGGTCGTATCTGTTCGTATCGTATTTGTTTGAAAAAAATTTACGGAATTATAAACATCCTTTAAGAGCGCGAAAATATCTTTAATTGTGAGTTCATAGTTAGGGTCGTCAAGTCTATTTCCTAATTGCGAATCGCTTTTACCAGCGGCAGAATCAGTAGTGTTGTTATTTTTCTTAGTTTGCCTGGTGTTACCTGCCATATTCGTAGTTTAGATGTTCAGTTTAAATGTTGTTTAAGGTAATTTGCGGTTTCACAAAAGCTTTTATTTATATTGTATATCACTGGTACAAATTCACTAAAAGATTGAATTTATATTCGAATTTATTTGCTTTTATCACCAGCTAAATTGTTTTATGTTCGTAAATTGTTTTATGTTCATGTTAATTGTTCACCAGCTAAATCATCCAATAATTTTATAAAAAATGCCTTTTTTCATATTCTGTATAATTGTTGTTCAATCTGGTTCAGTGCTGCAAAACGTTACTCGAAACGTAACGCAAAAACGAAATAACGAAATGAAATAGCGTTATTATTAATAATTACTTTCATAACGTTTTAAAAATTAAATTGCGTTACAATAACGCAAAACGTAACGATAACGTTAATATTTATTTCGTTTTTTTGGTATACTTTTTGTATAATTATATGGAAATAAAAGCGCAAAAATCGGTTTTATAAAATCCAACTATTGTCTGCCGTTTTTCAATTTCTGTGGACGCTTGAACTGAAGGTTTTGGTAATTATAAAATTGTTTGATATTTGTAACAAAATAATGAACATTTTGTAAAATTTTAAGTATATTTCAAGTATTTTCAAGACTGCACTAGCCGTTTCTGCATCACAAGTGTTGTGAATAATTTTAAGAAGCAATATTTTTATGCTGGATGCAAATTTTTTTAATGTATTTAATTATTTAATGTTATTTTACTACGATTTACTATTTTTTGCATGCAAAATTTGAAAAATATTAATTTCATATTAATACTTTTCTAATTTTGCATGCAAAAAGTAACTGTTTATTAGAAATTTTCGATTTTTGTACATTTAAATAGGTTAGTTTTAAACATAACATTTAATTTTAAAATAACGTAACTATAACGTTATAACATAACGAAATATAATATTTTTCTGTTTCATAACGAAATAACGTACCGAAAAAATAAATATAATGTTATAAAAACGAAACGCATAACGTTACGAATTTTTTTTTCGTTTTGCAACACTGCTGGTTATGATCGGCGATACAGGGAATGGGATTATGATTTTTAGCCGTATTTTTATTTAGTTCTCTATAATCAATACAACGTCTGAATTCACTTGTTTTTTTCTTAACAAGTATAACACGACTTGCGAATGCTGTTGAGCAGTGTTCTATGATCAAACTTGAATTCAAAGAAACATTATTTATCGGAAACCCAGTGCCGGCGGCTTGAAGGACTGCGCAAGCAGACTCCCAGCCGTCGAGATCAAGCAACTGCAAACCATCGGGAGGTACCCAAACTACAAGTTTACCTAGTAGAGAAAGTAGTCAAGTACTGAAACCAAATCAAAACAAGGAACTTGATGTGCAAAATCCGTCCCAACTTAGCAGGAAGACGTCAAGATTTCCTAAAAGAGAAAGAAGCAATATTTTGCTAAATATAAACACAAATGAAGTGGAAAATGAAAGTGAAGAACGTCAACAAGACTAAAAAGAGAAAGAGAAGGACTCATGCATCTAGAAAAAGAAAATCTAGAGCTCAAGAAAAAACTAAGCAAAAAAGAGGAGATAACATCTAAGCTAAGCAATGCCATTAATCTAATCAGCCGATAATTTAAATATCGGCAAAGATATCAGAAGACGACAAACGCATTTCAGTATCTAACAGATGAAGAGGAATTGGAAAGAGAAACAGATTGAATACTGAAAAAATTACGCCAAGTAAGAAAAGTAAAAAGAAGAAAGCTGAAGTTTCCTCTGAGTATGTGCCATCAAGCGCTAGACAACCGTAAGATGCACAAGCAATTGATAAAGACAAAGTAATTTAAACAAAAGAAACGAAAGAGAAAAAGCCACCGCCGGTATTTGTAACAGGTGTTTCAAGTCGTGCAGAAATTCAAAACATAATGAAAATGGTAACGGATAAGGAGTACAAAATTACTGCTCTTAACAATGATGTCTTGCAGATCAACACATCAAACTCTGATGCATACAGAAATTTAACAATGATACTAAACATTGACAAATATTAATGGGTTACATATGAAAACAGAAACAAATGCCCAATCAAGGTAATGGCAAGAGGACTACATCCCACTTGTTTGGCCAACGATATAATTGAAGATCTGACACGTAAAAGTCTTAAAACCTTAGATGCTGTTAACATCATCAAAAAGGAAAAAACACCAACGAAAATGGAACCAAAACTATCCATAAAAGAGGACTTCCTCTTTTTATGTTAATATTTCAACAAAATGAGAATATACAAGAAATTTCAAATATAAAGCTGATACACAATATGAGAGTGCAAATTAACCCTTTAAAGAAAAAATCTATGAGAATACCACAATGCAAGAAGTGTCAAGGTTTTAATCATACACAAAACTACTGTGGACGTGTACCAATATGTGTCCAGTGTGCCGATAATCACTTAACGCAAGTCTGTCCAGTACACAGAAACAGCATAGCCAAGTGCATAAATTGCAAGGGACAACATTCACCAAACTATCGTGGATGCGAAGTTGCTATCCAACTCCAAAAAAATAAGAGATAAAACGCGTAAGCCATCACAAAACAAGCAAAATAACGTTGGTAGATTCAATGGAGCGGGCGTCTGTCTTGAATCAAGCGGCTCGCTATATAAACGTGTAAAAAGGTTGTTTCTGGTGACCCTAATATGCAGAACGGACCCATTTACGACAATTTGGGTTGGGCCTAAGGTTAACACCCTAACCTCGGAAAAAAACTAATATGTTAAATTTGGTTATCAGAAAAAGAATAACAGACCCGGACAAAACAACAGAGTTTTACCTGGACGTGAAAAAGGACCAGACTACCGAATCGGAACGTGGAACGTGCGCAGCCTGAGCGCTCCTGATGCTCTTATAAGTCTGGAAACAGAGGCTGGATATTATTGCTCTACAAGAAATTAGACAGCCGATAATCGGAAAACAAGATTTGGATAGTCACTCTCTATACTGTAGTGGTCATCCTTCTCGAAGAGAATTTGGAACTGCCTTTCTTGTTGGTGCACGCATACAAGAAGCCGTGATGAAATTCATTCTGGTCAGTGAGAGGATCTGCTACCTACGTGTACGTGGTACATATAACAATATTTCTCTTATTGCCGTGCATGCACCTACTGAAGCTAAGACCGTCGACGAGAAGGATAATTTCTACATAGCACTGGAAGAGGTTATGAAACAAACACCAACACGCGACTTCATTATGGTTCTTGGTGACTTTAATGGACAGGTTGGAAGAGATATCTCTTATGGAAATGTGGTAGGTCCCAACAGCCTGCATTTGAATTCGAATGATAATGGTGAAAGAATGACTGAGTTTGCATTATCAAATAATTTGAGAATTGCCAGTGCGTTCTTTCCGCATCGATCGATTCATAAACAGACTTGGGTATCACCGAATGGAAACACTCGAAATCAAATTGATCACGTTCTAGTAACAGCACGTTTCTCTTCGAGCGTTCGGGATGTGCGATCCTTTAGAGGTGCATACATTGGAAGTGATCACTTCCTTGTATGTGCAACGATAAGGTTCCACTTCCCAAATCCAGGCATTCCAAAATTCAATCAACGGAAACGTTTTAACATCTCATTTTTAAAGAATGCTGAAACAGAAGAGAGATATCAAATCCATATTGCCGAAACATTGGAGAAATCAGAAACCATTAATGGAGACGTCGATAAGTCATGGTATTTGCTCAAAGTTTCTGTTTTAAGCGCTGCTGAGAGATTACTTGGACGACCACAGAACCACTCCCAGAAGCCATGGATGGATCAGGCATGCCTTGACGCTATTCAATACAAAAGAGATTGCTATCTGAAGTGTCTACAAGGACGCAACACCAGGTCCACGAAGGAGAAAACTATAAACTGGCAAGACAAGTCGTTACAAAGCTATGTAGACGAACGAAGAGAGAATGGTGGAAGAGACAGTGTGAGGAGATTGAAAGCTTCAATAAGGAACATCAATCGCATAACTTCTTTCAACAGGTTAAAACCTTAAAGAAGGGCCCTCAAACTAGATCGACTGCTATTCAAAACGAAGATGGGGAGCTACAAGTAGACCTTAAAAATATTTTAGATACTTGGGCCGCTTATTTTGAGAATCTTCTCAACTTAAGTGACCAGCAACAAGTCGGGCGACGAGCAAAGCTTATTCGTGCGTCAAAGGTACATGCAGAAGAACCCACCAGAGAGGAATTCGATGCGGCGCTGTCAAAATTAAAATGCAATAAAGCACCTGGTATCGACGATATAACATCCGAAATGATTGTACATGGTGGTGAAACTCTATCCTTAAGATTGTTTGAACTTGTTCAAATGATCTGGAGGTCTGAAACCATGCCACAGGACTGGAACACAGCTATGCTGATACCAATCCATAAAAAAGGTAATCGCCTACAATGTGCAAACTACAGAGGAATCGCCCTCCTCTGCACAGCATATAAGATCTTTTCCTACATTTTGCTATCCAAAATCAATCCTTTTGCTGAACAACTTTTTGGAGAATATCAGTGTGGCTTTCGGTGGGGCCGAGGTACCACCGATGCACTTTTCTCGATAAGGATGATTTTGGAAACGTGTCGAGAGTTCAACATACCTGTGCACCAACTTTTCATTGATTTTAGGCAGGCCTACGACTCTCTCGAACGAGAGACTCTATGGTCTGCTCTGGTGTCAATGGGAATTCCTGGTAAACTGGTATCACTATGCAAAATGACAGTACAGAACTCACAATGCTGTGTACGAGTAGAGCACGAAATATCAAAGTTTTTCAAAGTCGACTCCGGTTAAAGACAAGGTGATGCTATCTCTCCTATACTTTTTAATCAAGCCTTGAAATATGTGTGCCGTCAAAAGAAACTACCGACTAATAACAAAATCTTGTCAATAAACTCAGTACAGATGATTGCTTACGCTGATGAGGTTGTCATCCTCGGCCGAAGTGAAGCTGTTATGAGTGAGACCTTTAAGTCGCTTGAGATTGGTGCTAGGAAAATTGGTCTGCAAATTAACTACAATAAAACCAAACATATGAATGTTTCAAGAGAGGCTGAGAAGAAAGATTTGATGTGCGGCGATGAACGAATTGGGGGAGTTGAATCTTTTAAATATTTGGGATCAATGCTTGACTCAAACAACAGCATACTTACAGATATTAAAGCTCGAATCGCTGCAGGTAATCGAACTTTCTACTCAATTAAACCTCTCCTTTTGGGCATGTTCTACGAGCCGATTCACAGTCTGAAATGATTAGAAAAATGTACGTTAGTACCCCAGGGAGTGGTATACCGGGAGGAAGACCACGACTACAATGTGAAACTGACGTAATAAACGACCTTAAAAAAATCGGCTGCCATGGTAATTATGTCACTGTTGCGAATGAGCGTGGTGAATATTCTAAGCTGATTAGCCTGGCAACTCTCCTACATGGAGCATGAACGCCTTAAAAAAAAAAAAAAAAAGATCCAATGTACTATACCAAGAGAAATTGCGTGAGCAATCAAAGATTGTAAAAGATGGAAAATCATACGCACAAGTTCTAAAAGGCTCATAGTCAATCAAAGACTCAAAAGTAATTCTAGGGCAGTTAGATGACCAAAGCAACCTAAACGAATTGATATTCCCAAAAATTAAACAGATAGAAAGCTGAAAACCAATCACCAATAAAAATTAAATATGAATGCAACACTCAGAATTGCAACCTGAAATGCAAACGGGTTAAGCAACCACACCACAGAAGTTGAAATGTCTTTGAAGCTAGAAAAACTAGATATTTTTCTAGTATCAAAAACTCACTTTGTTATATCATCATATATAAAAATATCTGGATATAAACTTTATCATGCAATTCATCCAGCAGAAACAGCGGGGAGAGGATCAGCAATACTGGTCAGAGAAAACATAAAGCACCATGAAGATATTAAAACCGAAGAAGAAGTAATGCAGGTCACGTTGGTAACAGTTATTACTAAAAAAACCTTGTTATGATTGATTTGGACGCACAACAAACAAGAACAAAATAACATTTAAGTATATTATTAATATCACCGGCACACAAAAAAAAACAAAGTGGTCTGAACATTGGGCGCCACCTATCTACGGGCATGTTTTTCGACCTGCGAAAAACGAATTTCAAGTCAGTTTTAGCCGTCCACCCTCCAATTTCGAATTGCGAAAAACCGTGAAAAATAGCGAAAATTGGATGTTTTGGTAAAAAAAAATTTGGGGATCTAAGACAAGCTCAATTTTCATATATTTTGATCTCGTGAAAACTAATTTTAAGTGTGTTTAGGTCATAAGCTGTTTTAAATTCGAGAAAATTGTAAAAAACCCTTAAAAATGGCAAAAATCGCAAAAAATTGGAATTATTTTGATAAAAAAAATCTTGTAGTTTTGGATCGAGAAGAATTTTCTTGTAACTCGATCTCCGTAATCTGAATCTGCAATATACTTGGTCCAGATTCCTCTAAAAAAATCGCAAAAACCGATAAAATACCAAATATTTGCTACTGATAAAATTGAAAAAAAATCTTGTAAGTTCTATTTAATACGTTTTTTGTATTCAAAGAGATCAAAATACATGAAAATTGAGCTTGGCTTGGATCCCCAAATTTTTTTTTTCTACCAAAACATCCCATTTTCGCTATTTTTCACGGTTTTTCGCAATTCGAAATTGGAGGGTGGACGGCTAAAACTGACTTGAAATTCGTATTCCGCAGATCGAAAAACATGCCCGTAGATAGGTGGCGCCCAATGTACAGACCACTTTGTTTTTTTTGTGTGCCGGTGTATTTATTTATTTAAAATCATTTTTTTTTAAATTGTGATATAAATTCAATTTTTTTTTGTATTCAAAATTTGTTAAATTTTTCGGAATTTATATTTCCATTGATATTTGTGGTTTCAAGACAATACAAGTTGAATTCAATAAAAATAAATTATAACTTTTAGATTTTTTTTTGTGTATTTTGTGATTTATGATTTGTGTTTTTTGGTTGTCTTTTTTTGTAAAAGCAAGTGCTTGTGTTTTAGTTGACTTTTGTGTTTTCTTGAGTTCTTTAAGTGCCACCGAATAAAAAGCTTTTCCCCCACTAAAACAATATATAATATAGAGTGTAGCTCCCAATGTGAACCCTATATCCTTCTGGTGATAAAAGCAATGAGTACTCACTCTGGAAAGCAACAAAGGGGCTCAAAAGACCAGTACCACAAATACCTCCGATTAAAAAAGATGATGAATCATTGGCCAGAAGTGCCCAAGAAAAGGCAGATCTATTTGCAGAGTTACTAGAGGGCACTTTCAAACCATTTGGTCGACTGACAGAAGACGAAAATATAACGAAAGCGAACAAAACTGATTCACAAGAAATATCATATGTAACATACATGAACTTAGAAGAAAAACGTACCAGTTTGGTTCCAAAGAGGTCCCAGGCTACGATTTAATCACCAGTGAAGTTGTTAAAATGCTACCTGATAAAGGTATGCGCAAAATACTTCATATCATTAAGGCAGCATTTAGATTATGGCATGTACCGATGCAATGGAAAGTAGCAAAAGTAATTATGATCTAAAAACCGAATAAATCACCAAATGACAAAAACTCGTATGGACCGATATCTTTACTCCCAACGATATCGAAGCTGTTTGGAAAACTTTTTCTTAAAAGACTTAAGCCAGTAATACAAAATAGAAATCTCAAACTTTCGCATCAGTTTGGTTTCAGAGTAAACCACTCCACCATCGAACAAGTGCACAGGATCACGAATATTATTGAAGAAACGATTGAAACCAAAAGGGTATGCTCCGCAGTTTTTCTTGATGTCGCTCAAACTTTTAATAAAGTTTGGCATCATGGCTTAAAGTATAAATTGCACAGAGATCTGCCCAAACAGTTTTGTGAAATTTTGAGCTCTTATCTGGATGCCCGCCACTTTAAAGTCAAATATGATAATAGTTATTCTATATTGAAAAATATTAATATAGGACAGGTACTATACCTGCTATATACAAGATATTTGCCTGGCTTAAGCAAAACAACTATTGCAACCTTTGCGGATGATACCGCAATTTTGACCACCGGACATCCCATAGAAGAAGCAACTAGCAAACTGCAATACGCTACTAATATAATCCACAACTGGACAAAAAGATGGTGAATTAAGCTGAATGAACAAAAATCCTCTTATGTTAACTTCACTAACCAAAAGGTAAGTCAAATACCTCTGAAAATCAACTCAACACAAGTTCCATATGCAAACACAGCAAAATATATAGGTATGACACTGGATGCTAAACTGAGATGCAAGAAACATATTAAAAAGAAAAAAGAAAAACTGAATTTGAAATATTGGAAAGATATACTGGTTACTTGGAAGAAACTCAGTACTATCTATTTAAAACAAACTGCTTCTGCATCGTCAAATACTGAAACCTATGTGGACGTATGGTATCCAGCTATGGGGCTGTACTAAGAAAACGAACGCGAAAATTATCCAGTTGTTCCAAAACAAAGTCCTGCGTTGTATTGTTAATGCTCCGTGGTACATCAGAAACGAAGACCTCCATAGGGACCTAAAGATAGAGTTCGTGAAGGACGAAATAAAATTATGCAATTAAACACACCACGCGTATTCGCGTACATGAAAATATTAAAATACGCCAGCTAATGGATGTGTCCGTTGCTGACAGAAGGCTTAAAAGAACGAAGCCACTAGATTTGATCTTATAATCAAAAGCGTGCTTAATAAAATAATGTAAATTACTAGATGAGCGCATAGCTCAGTTGTTCTATTATAGGGGCATTCCATGTCCCTCACGTGACAATCCCAAGCAAATTTTTTTTTTGTTTGCAATTGTCACGTGCGGGACATGGAATGCCCCTATATTAATAAAAAAAATTAAACACATTGAAAAAATTTAACAAATTTGAAAAAATTTAATAAAAATTAATGACGTTAGTTAATATACTTCAAACTCTATTTGATTGAAAACACTATCTCTTATATCTTAGAGAATTCATTTAGTACCTATATTTAAATACTTTACTTGAGGTTGTTCGGTGTACGTGTGTCCAACAATCAAAGATATTTCTTGACAATCCAACTCAACTATATAATCTTTGGTACTAGCAATCACTCTTTCAATATTAATTTGAATCGTTGCGACTCCTATTTGAATCACCTTCCCTCCGCCATAACCGTTCAAATCCCAATCATATTCCGTTTCTTCGGAATATACAACAAACAAATGTTGAGCAACATCTTTTTCATTATTGTACTAGTAGTGCCTAGATCCATATAACAGCAACTACAATGACTAATATCGTAGCCATTTTAAAATAATTTCGGGATGGGTCTTTCGAAAACAAAACTTCCTTCGTCTTTGTATCTTTAATTTTTTTTAGGGCTTATTCCCAATACTTCCTTCGGCTTTGCATCACTTCTGTTTTTATTGTGACAGTTACGATAAATATGGCCCTCTTCGTTACATGAAAAAGATACAAACTTTGGTTTTTACTAAATGGACAATCCTCAGTTTTCGAATTATTTGTATTTCGATTACTCGAAGAATTAAATTTATTTTCAGTGTTAAATGGACGGGAACAAAAGTACGCTGATTGTCGGTGTTGGCTATTATATGGTTTTGATTAAGCATCTTTAATGTATTAGCTAGCTTCTATCAAGTTTAGTAATAATGCATCTGCAGTTTTAAAATTTCCTAACGACCCTAAACAATCTCAGTACATATCTATTATTGTTTCAACTCTTAACCTTCAAAAATTCTTTCAATTGTTTCTTTCCCGCTCATTTTAGCCTTCTTACACAGTGATAGTTTAATATATATACATTAAAATGTCCTGATTTTTTTGGTAACGTTCGCAGCATTTCTTTGTTCCAAGCAACTTTTACCATTTGGAAAATTTCCATCCATTCCAAGCATGTTTGAGCTATAAAAGTATAAAAGTACATGCAACGAGAGTTACTTTATTCTGCTCACTTTTATTATTGTTTTTAAGTCAAATAGCAAATTTATTCAAATGGGTTTGTAATTCTCCGAAAAGTTTCAATACCAAAATGGCAGTGTCGAAATGTCAGCGCAAATGTCGAAATTATCTGTGTAATGTATGTCCCATAGGTCTCCTACTAGTCACAGCATCCTGAGACTTTGAGTGATAACGACCAAAAGATTCGCTGGCGGTAGATCGGGTAGTCAGTCCTAGTATCCGATCTTATTGATTTCTAACAAAAGAATCCGTTTCGTGGTAGATCCCGAATATCAAATAGCGACCTCGAACAATACACTCGTATCTAAACCAGTGATGAAGCGGCCGTGGCGAGAGACCAACTGGCTAATGACTTCATCAGTCGCTAACAACGCAATTCAGTGCTAGTTCTCTCCATAAATATAGTAAATTGGTCAACCAAAGGGGGCCCTACTATTAATGGAACAAATAAGGGACCCTTTGGAAGTAAAATGTTCGCAGAGTCAAAAACTGAAAGCATATCTTCCTCTTGTCCGGAGGCTAGGTAGTGCAAATTTTCGGGTCGTATCAACATAACTCTTGGAGACTTAAAAAGGGCTCTAGCAAGTCACCATTCTAGAACAGTTTGTGGTTTAGTGAGAAGGAAAAAACTTTTGGTTCAGTGAGAAGGAAAATAAGGAAGGTTGACGATAAAAACGGGTCCAAACAACACTTCAGCACGTTCTAGTAGTGCGGCTAAGGCGGACTAGTTTTATAAATTGTCGAATCAGCCGATGAAATAATCACCCAAGACCAAAAGAGTTTGATCAAACAACACCTACATGAAGTGGATGAATCAGAGCAGTTTGATCCAGCAACACCTATCTCAATGCAATGCAATTGCAATGCATTGCAATGAAAGACGGAAAACTTTATTTCAATGTGCAACGATCGGTCTTATTGCATTTCATACTCTATATTTGGAATCAAAATCAAACACAAAAACAACAAGTCTATCAGCAAATTTATAAACATTTTCTCAACAGTACTTTAAACATTTTTTGTGTATGCTAGCACATTTCATATATAAAAATTGTTCTATCCTCATGCAGTTGCAAGTTGATTGATTTTTTGCACCACACATAAGTTTTAATACATATTTCTTAAGTCTGAATACACCTGAAGAATTTCATTTTTGGTTTTTTTTTCATTATGGTTTTTCCTGTGTTATTATTTTTATTATTTTTTGTATGAAAATTTTGAAACCGTATGATAGAATCGTTGTATTGAACGTAAGAGTGACTAAGGTATATAAAACAGAAACAAAAGATAGAAAATTCTAGCTATAAATAATCGATTAATCATTATAGTTGGATGCGCTAGATTTATTTCAACGAGAAACATATATGTATATATGTAATAATATTGGATGATTTTTAAACATTACAAAGCACAACAGTAAAGCTTTTAAATGACCTCACAGTTTTGTATGGGAATCAAGTATTGATTTTAAAGAGTATGTTCTACTGAAGGATTTAATGACAAATGATTATTATATGTATGATCGTCATGCTGTTTTAACATTCGATCATGTTCATATTTGGTGTGATATAATTGAATATATTGCATTGCATACAAAGGGTAAATGGAGGCCCCTACAGATTGTTGCATTTATGGTTTTGAAAATATTATTTGAGCTTGCCTGCATTCAACATTTTTCCACAGGACTGGTTTTGGAAACACATTATTACTGTAGGCTTTTTGTTTTTTTTTGTATAACTTTTTTTGTTTTTTTAAATTATTTTTTTTTAATTATAAGTCTTTTCATTCAACTGATTGGTGGTTGGTGGTTTCAGGTTGCATCCCATGGAAAGGGCCCAAAGTGTCATCAATGAAGATCTGCGACCTTTTTAAGTTGTGTCTGGCCATAATCATGGAAAATCTGAGAAATCAGTATCAGGTCCTGCCATATGAAGAGCTGTGATATTTTGTAGAAAAGAGGTCCTCCAAGTCTGAATACCCAGAACCTGCATAGCATAACATAAAAGTCTTGATATTAATCTTCTGGCTGTGTTACCAAATGTCGGAGGAAAGCAAACTTTTGTAAACGCCCGATAGCAAAAACCATGGTCTTTGTCTATATCTAGAGTATCTAGAGTTTGATGTGCAGAGTGATTATTATGCTCCAAAACATGCGAGTGTCATCGGAAATATCTATGAGCGGTCATAGATATATGGATTTTCTAGTAGAATCGATCCCAATGGAGAGCTGTGTCCATCAGAAGCCGTTACCGCGCTATAGCTCATTAGCCAGCTCAATGACCTGTTAGTCCAAACTTTTGAGAGTTCATGCCACAAAACAAATTAAGATAATGCACATAAGATGGGGTAGGAGAACAAAAACCTTAACAAACTTATAGACAAAATTAGAAAAAACTTCTAAATAGGACCTTGAAAACTCGTCATGGTTCGTAAATCAAAGAAAAGGTCTTGAAAAATACTGCGAGTCGATTGACCAGCATGGTAGCAGTGTCTGTTTGCAGGTAAAGCTAAGCAATAAGCACCACGGTAATTAAATGGGAAAGTTCACGGACCGTATCCATCAGAGATGGTCCCTGAATTTAAAAATGCTATCTTCAGAAAGGGAATGACTCTTTTTGAAATAGAAGGGCTTTCGATAAAGACACTTTTGAATCACTCCTTAACGGAGCGGTGAAAGACAGAGTGAATAAAACACGCCCAAGTTGAATACAACGGGCGCGACGTTGGCAGATCGATGTTTAGTTTAACAACACTACAGTCCTTTAGAACAACACTACAGTCCAGTTAGATGTGAAGCGGGACTGTGCTTAAGCAGACGTTCTATCACCCTTGCTGTAAAACATGATGGTAGACCAGATCTTAAATGAATTAAACGCTCAAGGGCTGAACACATACGCTGATGATGATAATATTTTTTTGAAAGGAAACAATATGGGGCATCTCTGCAGCAGAAATGAACATTAACAACAGTTGGGCATTGCCAACAAAATCGTTACGTTTGCCAACAAAACGAAATTAAACAACTTTTCCCTTCCTTTAATTGGTAATAACACATTAACACTTCAAGATAGTGGGAAAATTTTAGCGGTGCTTTTGACAATCGGCTTAACTAGGCTGAACTGAACATTTTGCAGCCTTCTGGTTTTTTCGTTTGGACGTTGATCCATCGAAGGAAAATCTGTTTGACTAGTGAATTTATAGTTTGTAACGACAGACTATTTCGAATTTGTCTCTAAAATAAGAATATTCATATTTAAAGAAATTCGCTAACAATTTGCTAATTCGGTTCCGGCCTTTGAATTGAAACAAACATAAAAGAATTTATGTGTGCTACAAGTCAGTCAATCACATTTTAACATTTTGCTTTATTGCGTCACATTAAGAGCATTTTTTGTAAAGCTTAGTCATAGTATTACAGGTAGATGCAATACAGTTGCTCAAATTTATGTAGTTGTAGAGAAGTTGTTTGGTGAGATGATATATAGAAATGGTTGATTTGCATTATATTGAGCGATATGGGGAAGTTATAAGTTTTTGTGCGATGAAGAGTATAATTAAGGAGAGGCAAGAAATAAAGAATCTCACTATATATACTCGACCAAATGGTGGATCGAGATTGACAATTTAATTTTAAATCAAGAGGTGACCCGAAAATAAATGACCTGCCAAATTTCCAATTTTCTGTTAAGTCTCAGCTGCTCAGAAATTAGACTAATTGTTGGACTACTAAGTCATATATATTTGATTAAACACAGGTTAGCAGTAGGAAATGACCCAATATGGGATTGTAGGAGAATGTTTGGCCCTTTTAATAGCAACATATTAAAATCAAGTTATCTAAGGATAGATGACTTCTGGAAAAGCAGATTATTCAAGGCTATTGTTCTTTTTTCAAAAAGTTCTTAAGTTCTCGATCATGAGAATGGCATTATGAGCTTGGCAATCTACTTGTCAGACTTTAACTACATAGTCACCTCAGCAAAAAAATGGCTGTTCCACAAGAAACACAAGAGGAAAAATTTTTATGCAATGCATTGCAAAAAAGAGACAAGCCCAAATATGCTTTGAAATTGAAAAAAAAAAATCAAATGATTCTTTTGGTTACTTGAGTTTAGCTACTCGCAAAAATCCAAATTAATCAAAAAATCTGTTCAATTTCAGTGCAGCGATTCACAACACAAAATTTTTACTAATGTGGAAACTAAAAAAAAATGTTTGACTTCAAAAATAAAGTCTATAAATGCATGTAAAAAAATTGAAGTGCGTAATCTTTACACGCTGTTGAAGTAAAACTTCTTTGGCTACTGTGGCAGGTATTACTAAAAATATTAAATATAAAATAAATATGTCATATTGAAATTACAAATTAAATTTCACGATGAATACATGTCCACTTAATTCAACAACAAGATTTGGTTGTTTGGATGATGCAGTTTTTCAAGAAATTTAACAAATTTTCAAAGTAAAGTTTATGTTTCTCACTTTACACAGTTAAAAAAAAATTGAATATGTAATGCAAATTGCTACACATATAGGTCCTACGAAAGTTTCCGTTACAAAACAATACAAAGCTTGCTATATAAAGTTAAACTAATGCTCTTTGCATCAATATTTAACAGAGTACTTGGAGTAAAAGAAAAAGCTTGTTGTTTAAAAATATCTGTTATTTGCATTAAATAAATTACGCGCAACATTTTTTTAGTATGACATTTTAATGCAAATTACATCATAATTTCGAGATACTTTGATTATTGCGCACCTGCCTAAATTAATCAAATTAAAATAAAAAAATTACAACGGAAAAAATTAAAACATACATACCACCTTAATCACTATTATTATAGACTTTCAGCTGAGAAGCGATAACTAAAACATACGTGAAACGATTTCAACTATATATTTCTAAAATGGATAATACTCTAGTGAATTTTGAAATTTCGTTGCAATGCAACATTTAACTGGTAGTTGCAAAATATCTCTCTGAAGATGATATATAATCGAAACATGTTAGAGAAAATTAATAAGAAAAAACAATTGTTTAATAAATTTTAAAAGTTATTTTGAATATATAAACAGCGTTTTTTTAAATTGTAAAATCAACAAAGGAATTTTGCCTGTAAAACATAAAATAAATTGTTATATAGTGATTTTACCGCACTCCGAAAACAAAAATTGAAAATTTGAATGCAACATTTACTTTACAATTCACTAATAACCTGCAACGCATAGCTCCTATTGCAAGACTTGCTTTAAATATTGCAGTTACTTTTTCAACTGTGTAGTTATCACCCAAGTAGCAAAAATAGTGATTGTCAGTACTTAGGGTTTGTCGAACCGGTTAACAGAAACAGAAAAACAGCTGTTTTTTTCAAAAAATCAAGAACAGAAAACAACGGTTTTTTCTGTTCTGTTTTTTCTGTTTTTATTTTTATTTATTTTTTTGTGAAATTCACCGAAAAAAGGATTCACCGAAAAAAGAAGTTTAGGTATGAAAAATATTTATTATTTTATACAGTTCTGTTTTTTTTTGTATTTTTGCATTGTGTAAGGTGATTAACGGTTTAGCCTGTTTTAGTTTCTATTAATTACATTCGTAGCGTAAAAAAATATATTTTTTGAAGATATTATACAATAATAACATTAAAAGGTAAGTAATATTTCTTTTAAATTTAAATAATCTTGAATTTTCTAAAATAATTTTAGTAATTCTAGGTTAAAACCATGCCTTTAGTATGGAATTATGCTACAAAACGAAAGAATCCTGTCACACAAGAAATTGATGCGATTTGTCTTCGTTGCAATAATACTATTAAGTGCTCAGGAGGTTCAACAACAACTTTGAAAAGTCACTTGAAAAGTAAACATGGAATTGATTGCACCGCAGCTCCAAGTAAAGAAATTGAAAAGCAAGCTATTGAAGAAAAGAAAGCTAAGACTATGCCGGATTTTTTTAATCGTAAAAGTCTTAAGGAAATCATCTCAGATATGGCAACAGACGGAATTTCAATCAGAGCGATTACTAGAAATAAGTACATTCAGGATTCAATCAAAAGAGATGGATTTAAACTGCCGCAAAACGAAACCCGGGTAATGAAGTTGATTCACGCAGATTTTGAAGAAAAGAAAAGCAAAATGGTTGAAGAGATCAAGTCAAAAACTGAGAAAGGCATAAAGTTAAGCATGACAGTAGATGAATATACTACAGTTCGACACAGAAGATATTTTGGAATTAATTTACATGATGACAAAGATAAGAAGACCTACAAGATGGTTTAGTTCGTATTTTTGGATCATGCAATGCAGAAACAATGGCGTCAAAAGTTAAAGCTCATTTGGAAGAATTTGGTATAAATTATGTACAGGACATAGTTGGTTCTACGCAAGATGGTGCAGCAATTAATTACAAGTTTATGAAAATTATGAAGGTGATTGACCAGTATTGCCTCAATCATGCTATTCATTTGGGTGTCTGCGATTCATTGTATAAAAATAATAGTGTTTTGCAATCAGTTGTTGAAGTGGATTCCAATGATTCAGATGAAAGTGATAATTTTGATGATGCTTTTGATGTTGAAGTGATTCAAGAAGAAAATCTTGATCATATCGATTTCAATGAAACGTTACAAAATGCACGCAATATAGTGAAGTTCATAAGAAATTCTACAGTCCGAAATCAAATTTTCCAGTCTAAAGTAATCACTGAATTTGGCAATGAAATCGAACTTCATTTGGATGTGAAACACCGCTGGAATTCTATTCCAATTATGATTGCCCCATTGATAAAGACAAAACGCTGTCTCTTTGAAGCTTTCTCTGAACTCAATTCACTGAATATTATCAACCGACTAGATTTTGATGCTTTGTTGATGCTGCAAAATGCCATGGAACCAATCAAGCTTGCCGTTGAAACATTAAGTCGTGAAGACTCTACATTATTAACTGCTGAAACTGTAGTCGAATTTATGCTTAATAAGATATCCAATTTAAATAGCAGCATTAGTTTGGAGTTGTACAAGAACATAAAAAAACGCACAAATGAAAGATGGAATACCGATGTTATGAATCTCCTAAGATGTTTAAAAGACCCTTCAAATATTCCATCTAAAAATACAATCTCTTTCGCAGGAAATTTAGCATCACGTCTGTTTGGTGTTGACGAAATTGATATTTCAGAGAACGAACAAAATTTTGAAGTCCAAACTAGTCAACCGACTACCGCTAATATCTCGCTGAAAGATGAGCTGAATTTATTGCTGCACAAAGAAAATTTAATACAATCAACTTCAGCAACAGAAAATTTCAAATGGCTGAAACAAGAATTCATCTTATTCAAAAACACGGGAAAGAGAACTGCAAATTTGCAAAAATTATTCGATGCACTTCTCAGTATCAAGCCAACTTCAACAGACGTCGAACGTGTGTTTTCAGTTTGTACGAACTTTTGTACAAAAATTCGCTCACGCTTGTCTGACACATCGTTAAATGCACTTGTATTTTTAAAATTTTATTACAAAAAAAAATAGCTTGTACGATTTAGTAAATAAAAATGAATAAATATTACAAGAATTTTGTTGAATTTTGAAAATATATTGTGTTTAAAATTATTTTAGAAAATTTCAGGAAAATTCTAACTATAGTAATTGTCGGTCGAAAAAAAACCGAAAAACAGCTGTTATCCGGATTTTTTTAAAATCTAAAACAGAAAACAGCTGTTTTTTTGAAATGCCTGTTTTTGACAAACCCTATCAGTACTTAAAGAAAGATTTAAGAAGACTTAAACAAAGCAACGCCTCTTCTTAAAGAAGGATTTAAGTATGAATTAAGTACAAAAAGGCGCATGTGGGCGGTTCGATAGAAAGAATTAAGAAGCGTATTTTTATCTTATTTGCTTCTTAAAAAGGTTTGTTATTTTTCAAGTCCTTCTTAACTCCAGCTTAACTCTTTCTTAAATCGCTATGTCATTTTTTTGTTATATACTATCAAAGTCAAAGAGTGACGCAGAATTTTCTATCTCTCTTTATCTTTATTAAATTGATTTAAATTAAAGTAATAGACAATGTGGAAATGAAACAAAAAAATATGACATGTTATTCTGTTTTAAAATTTAATGAAAGAATTGATAAATAAAGAAAAATTATATGTAGAGTTTAAAATCAGTTTTAAAAAAATATTAAACCGATATTTACAAACGAAACGAGTTTTATGGTGAAATTGGAACTTCTAGCTCATTTAAAACTCACGCGCCTCCATGATTTCTCTAATTTATTACAATTGTTGAAAATATACCAAAATTCAATGCGCCCTAAATTATGTTTAAAATTATTTGTAGATCAAACCCCAACATATTAATGCTCACATCGTTATAAATATAAGTAAAAATAAAAAATTCGTGCAATATTTAATGTTTATATTTTAACGGAAATTTTTTCAAATTAATTCTTAAAAATTGCTGTGTGAAAATATGGCGGAATTTTGTACTTGCTCAAGTAGAACGAAAATTCTCAAATTAAGTTCAAATATCTTCTTAATTTAGTATGACACAATACCAAAAAAGTCGATATTCCTTCTTAATTCGGGAGAAAAACCAAGAACGAATATATACTATATTGGGTATGATTAGTTTTGAACATGTAAACTGGAAAAAAAGGTGGTGTAATCTACAATAAGTTAGTTCAATCAAATTAATTTTGTAGTATGATCTAAAATTAAGAACAACGTACAAAGTACTAGCAGGGCCCGGCGTGCTTTGCTACGCTTATTAATAAAGTTTTTGCGTATACATTTTGTTGACGTAGAAGCAATGATTTCAAAAAGTGATAATGAGAAATGCTAGCATATAATTTTTAATTTTTCTTTTTAAATATATGAATGAAAAATAATCAGAACTCTAGCTGATCAGTTCGGATATATGAATACCACTTTTTAAAATCATTGCTTCTACGTCAACAAAATGTCTACGCAAAAACTTTATTTATAAGCGTAGCGAAGCACGCCGGGCCCTGCTAGTAAGAAATAAAGAAAACAAAACACCCACCTTGCTAATATGTTTTATTTCATAATACTTGTGGGTATTCAATGTTTTTTGTTGATCCATTGACTGTGGATATAGAGATTGCCTGGTTTGTCAACTCTAGAATACGCAACATATAATTGTCCATGTGAGAAACAATCGTTATCTAGATCTAAACCACATACTTCCAATGTTTGACCCTGAGCTTTTTTGATGGTGATTGCAAATGCCAATGGAATTGGGAATTGCAGTCTTTTAAATTGAAATGGCATATCCGTTGGTATCATGGGTATGCGAGGAATGAGGACATTTTCGCTTTTGAAAGGTCCATTTAAGATTGTTGCTTCTACTACGTTGCTCAATAATTTTTTTACTGTCAGTCGCGTGCCATTGCAAAGTTTTGGCTGATTGATATTACGCAACATGATGATTGGCACGACGATTTTAAATTGTAGTACATGTGGTGGCATCCCTGGTAGATCAAGTGAATTCAATTTTCTGTTGGATAGCTAACTGCTTCATCTGCTTCCATGACAGTGTCTACGGACTTGTATGTGACTTCCTCGCTTTGAATATTAGACAGAATTAAATTGTTAAATTCATTGACGTCTTTGTTTTTGGCCGCAAGAATGATTCGTTCACTCAGCCAATCGTGATTCTTATGATTAATTTGAATATCAGTAAATACTTTTCAATTAATTCCTCTTTTGACGACACTAAATTGCAGAAGTTATGAGGCAATAAAATTCGTCCTGTTGTTAAATCAACCGGCACCTTTCCGTCACCAATTCTCAGCAATTGATATGAGAATATCTCAGCTGATTTATCTTTTTGGAGGAGAACACGCATTTTTATCGATATATTTAACCTTTTCACGAATTGTCACAAAGTAGAATATTTCAAGCAAGCATATATTTCATCTGCCGGTGTTGATCGGGGAACTACAGCTAATGTTTGTCTGAAATCTCCTGCAAGCAATATTAATGCATTCCCAAATGGTCTGGTATTTCCACGCAAATCTTGCAATGATCGATCAAGCGCTTCAAGTAATTTTTTGCGTGCCATTGTGCATTCATCCCAAATGATTAGTTTACATTTCTGCAATACTTTTCCGATTCCCCATCCTTTGGAAAGGTTGCATGTGGGCATTTCAATGAATTGCATGTTTAATGGCAATTTCAAAGCGGAATGAGCTGTTTTTCCATCTGGTAGCAATGTCGCAGCTATGCCGGACGACGCAAGAGCTAAAGCTATGCTATCTTACGATCGAATTACTGCTAGAATCGTTTAAGAATCGTTTTAGAAACGTTTTGGCAGTTCCTCCTGGCGCATCCAAGAAAAAGATTCCTCCAACCCCGTTATCAACATTTTGCATTAGTTGATCGTAAATTGTTTTTTGTTCAAACGTTAGCTTCGGAATATTTGATTGCATATACGACAATTACTTCTGTAATCCTTTTATTAATTTATGATGGATGATAGCATGGAAATTCGTATTGATGTTATCAGCATTCAATGGTATTGCTACACTCGAATCACTTAAATTTAATGTTTTTAAGTACTCAGAAATACAGCTAAACTTTCCATCTGATTCATTGGCACTTTCATAAAAATCAATAAGCGCAAGTTGTTAGTTATTCATGCACAGTACTGTTTTATATATTTAAATTTCCTTCAAAACGGTAAGTTTTCTGTAGCCAAATGCTTTAATTTATAACAATCACAAATAATATGCAGATCAGCTATTTCATTTATAATACTAAGAACAGATAATTAGTAACAGAAGTTATTTAAAAAAAACAGATGTTTAACGGTGGATTGAATCCAAAATTGCTTAAACAATGGTTCACCACCTGATCGTGCGATATAGTAAAAGTAAAGATATTCACATATATTATAGAGCAATGTAAATTAATTGATATTGTTACCAACCTTGCGACACAAATTTTAATAATCAGTTACCTTGATATAAGTAAAGGTTCGATCCACGTGCGAAATCACGATTTTATATTTTCCTGATCCGTTTATTGGGAGAAATATGTAGCAAAAAGATCTATTTTGTTCAGTGTAAAATATTGTATTACAGATTGCTTCAAGGAGAATGTTTTTATAGTAAATGAGAACTGAGGACATTTTTACTCCTGCCGAGGACAGTCCTACCGAAAGGAGAACACGTGGCAACCTTATTGGTTTACAAATTAGATAAAATAATCTTTGGGCCTATCACTATACGAAACTAATCGATTAAATTGAGCATGAAGTTAAAATCTACCATAAAGTTGAGTGATTTGAGAATAAAGCAGGTGAGACACTTGTAATTGTTGACAGCCTACGTTATAAAACATATACATATGTATAATGAAAAAAAAAAAATAAAAAAAAAAAAAAACTATGTAACAACCTTTCTGTATTCGAATGCAACGTTGTGTCCAAATTTCAAAAGATTCGATCAAGTACTTTCAGAGATTACCTATTTTGAACAAACGAACATTTACATTTTTATTTATATAGAAGATTTGTCTAACGGCAAAACGTTTTGTCAATCGTACTAAATTGTATATGATGTTACAAAATTGATTTGGTTTAACTAATATTGTAGAATTTTTTTTTTTTTTTTTTTTTTAAAAGGCGTTCATGCTCCATGTAGGAGCGTTGCCAGGTTAATCAGCTTTGAATATTCACCACGGTCATTCGCAACAGCGACATAATTACCATGGCAGCCGATTTTTTAAGGTCGTTTATTACGTCAGTCTCCCATTGTAGTCGTGGTCTCCACTCCCTGGGGTACTAACGTACATTTTTCTAATCATTCCAGACTGTGCATCGGCTCGTAGAACATGCCCAAACCAAGCAATCCTATTAGAACGGATACAACCTATTATATCAGGACCCTCAAGAAGGTCTCTGATCTCAAAGTTATACCGGGTTCTATACTCCCCATCGTCTGTCTTAAGTGGACCAAATATGTAGCGTAGGATCTTACGCTCAAATACAGATAAATGCGATTCGTCATTTTGTGTAAGGGTCCACGTTTGTGACCCATACATCACAACCGGTCTAATCAATGTCTTGTATAACTTGAGCTTGGTGTTAGTTGATACATACGGTGATCCAAGGAGAGGTTTAATTGAGTAGAAAGTTCGATTACCTGCAGCGATTCGAGCTTTAATATCTGTAAGTATGCTGTTGTTTGAGTCAAGCATTGATCCCAAATATTTAAAAGATTCAACTCCCTCAATTCGTTCATCGCCGCACATCAAATCTTTCTTCTCAGCCTCTCTTGAAACATTCATATGTTTGGTTTTATTGTAGTTAATTTGCAGACCAATTTTCCTAGCACCACTCTCAAGCGACTTGAAAGTCTCACTCATAACAGCTTCACTTCGGCCGAGGATGACAACATCATCAGCGTAAGCAATCATCTGTACTGAGTTTATTGACAAGATATTGTTATTAGTCGGTAGTTTCTTTTGACGGCACACATATTCCAAGGCTAGATTAAAAAGTATAGGAGAGATAGCATCACCTTGTCTTAAACCGGAGTCGACTTTAAAAAACTTTGATATTTCGTTCTCTACTCGTACACAGCATTGAGAGTTCTGTACTGTCATTTTGCATAGTGATACCAGTTTACCAGGAATTCCCATCGACACCAGAGCAGACCATAGAGTCTCTCGTTCGAGAGAGTCGTAGGCCTGCCTGAAATCAATGAAAAGTTAGTGCACAGGTATGTTGAACTCTCGACACTTTTCCAAAATCATCCTTATCGAGAAAAGTGCATCGGTGGTACCTCGGCCCCGCCGGAAGCCACACTGATATTCTCCAAACAGTTGTTCAGCAAAAGGATTGATTTTGGATAGCAAAATGTAGGAAAAGATCTTATATGCTGTGCAGAGGAGAGCGATTCCTCTGTAGTTTGCACATTGTAGGCGATTACCTTTTTTATGGATTGGTATCAGCATAGCTGTGTTCCAGTCTCCTGCTGTTACTAGAACGTGATCAATTTGATTTCGAGTGTTTCCATTCGGTGAGACCCAAGTCTGTTTATGAATCGATCGATGCGGAAAGAACGTACTGGCAATTCTCAAATTATTTGATAATGCAAACTCAGTCATTCTCTCACCATTCGAATTCAAATGCAGGCTGTTGGGACCTACCACATTTCCATAAGAGATATCTCTTCCAACCTGTCCATTAAAGTCACCAAGAACCATAATGAAGTCGCGTGTTGGTGTTTGTTTCATAACCTCTTCCAGTGCTATGTAGAAATTATCCTTCTCGTCGACGGTCTTAGCTTCAGTAGGTGCATGCACGGCCATAAGAGAAATATTGTTATATGTACCACGTACACGTAGGTAGCAGATCCTCTCACTGACCGGGATGAATTTCATCACGGCTTCTTGTATGCGTGCACCAACAAGAAAGCCAGTACCAAATTCTCTTCGGGAAGGATGACCACTACAATATAGAGAGTGACTATCTAAATCTTGTTTTCCGATTATCGGCTGTCTAATTTCTTGTAGAGCAATAATATCCATCCTATACCTCTCAGCCTCTGTTTCCAGACTTATAAGAGCATCAGGAGCGCTCAGGCTGCGCACGTTCCACGTTCCGATTCGGTAGTCTGGTCCTTTTTCACGTCCAGGTAAAATTGTGTTTTTTTGTCCGGGTCTGTTATTCTTTTTTTGATAACCAAATTTAACATATGAGTTTTTTTCCGGGGTTAGGGTGTTAACCTTAGGCCCAACCCAAATTGTCGTGAATGGGTCCGTTCTGCATATTAAGGTCACCAGAAACAACCTTTTTACACGTTTATATAGCGAGCCGCTTGATTCAAGACAGACGCCCGCTCCAAGCCGCCCCTGACATGGAGAACAGACGCTTGAGTCACATTGGTTTTAAGGCGCCAATTCGCCGTGATGTAGCGTCATTGACTAAGCAGTTTTTACTCTGCTTGTCTCCAATACACCAACCTAATTCTGTCAGCATTACCCAGGCAGCACGGCGTGGACGTCGAATTTCGGATTTCGCTACCCTATATTTCACTACAAGCTTATGGTATGTAACATACCAATATTCGACGTATTAAAGATTTAATACTTCAAATATACATACCAAATTAAGAAGCCTTTAAGAATTCTTTATGCGTGCTCATACATTCCGATTTAAGATGTTGATATGCATACCAAATTAAGAAGTCTTTAAGAATACTTTAAGTGAGATCTTATATACCGATTTAAAGCCAATATGAGAGAACCATTTCAAGAACGATTTAAAAAGCATTAAAGAAATAAACATTTAACATACCAACGAATGGATTAAGTTGGAATTAAGAAATGACATCCCAAAGCAATACCAATTTTGCTACTTGGGCATAAACCTCTAATTTCATATTCCAATTATGATAATAATTGATTTGAATATGTAATACATTATGCAAATATTGCTTTTTATTACACATGTTGTATATTATATTATCAAGAAATGCTACTCTAAATTGCAATATGACATATTTATTTTATATTTAATCTTTTTAGTAATACCTGCCACAGTAGCCAAATAAATTTAATTCAACCGCGTGCAAATATTACACGCCCCCATTTTTTGATTTAACAAAACAAATTTAATAAACACAAATATTTTTATTTAAAAATAAACTTTAAAAAAAACGAAAATACTCATACTCATTACTCATAGAAAATTATATACGACCACCTCGACATCTACAGCAATATAATACATCTCAAACTATCCAAACAGATTAAGATGTTTTGATTAAATCGCCTAAAATACATAAAAATACGGGTTTTTTCAATTGTCTGAAAACGGCATTTTTCACATCATAAAAAATTATGGGACCCTCTCGAAACCAACCCAAATAGAATACGATTTAAATCATCCAAATCGAACGAACATACATAAAAAAACCACAATGAAACACAGAACCTCCTCTTCGGCTAGAGAATAGTCGGTAAAAAATAATTCAAAATATAAATTTAAAAAATAACGAAACTCAAAATCGACAAATTCAGCTCATATAATATTTAGTACGAGACTGAATAAAAAATATAATAACATTAACATTTAACAAATGAATGACAATTGACACACACAATAAACATAATCGGATTGTATCGCATACTTGCCGAACATAATATTCGTTTGCCTTTTCAATTCATTGTTGTTTGAATTTTTTCTTTATTTTCTTTATTGTTTTTTTTTTCAAAATGTTACTTCCGTTCAAAAAAGATTTGATTTAATTGTCATATCGCGCCTACAGAAGTTTTACTTCAAAAAATATTAACACACAAATTACACTTTTTATATAATTAATTTATCAACATCATAACGATCAAACTAGAAAACAAAAAGAGATGCACAACATCTATCACAAAAATTGCATTCGTAATTTTATTTTATTTCAGATCATTAAAATAGTGTGAACCATAGTATCACACTAAACATTTCACTTTTCCCATTCAAATATATTGGTTAATAACGAAAAACTGAGCGTTCCAAAATTGAAAACTTGGAATAACTTTATATTTGAGGATCAATCGTTATTTAGCAGCTCCATAATAAAGGTCTAGCTGTGAAGTGAAAAAGTTAGAAATACGGAGACACACAGATGTTAGCTTGCGGTCATCTTACACATAAATTATTCAATAAACACATTAAAAACATTATTCGAAATTTTCATCGTAGATTTTATCAATTTTGTGACTTATTATAACGTTATTTTCACAAACCAAGATTTTTTTCATAGAAAACAACGGCTTGGCTCTATAACTCTGTTAAACAAATTTAGTAACAGTATTCTACTCTCGCCTCTCGCTGTCCTTAACGAGTTACCAATCTACTGTGACGACTTTATTTTATTTGTAATTATTTTATCAATTTGTTACTTGTTATTCGTTGCACGAATAAAAGTTCTCGAAATTCTTCGTGTTCTTCAAAACTCAACAACAAATTTAAATAAATAATCCAAAACCGAACATTTAAATTCACATTTAAAATTGTCTAAACTCTAAACTATCGATTTGTATCGTTTGATCGAATGTGCGATCGTTATGACTCAGACTTTATTCTTAAAGTTAATTTCATGTCTTACGAAAACAAACCAATCTCCTTATTGCATTTTATAACATAATTCCAACGATATCACTGTCATCTAATATATTTAATCAAATAGCCTTCTCAATTCCTGTTAATCACTAATCTTATTTAATTAGCACAAAACAACTTCATCACGAACAATTAATTAAATTTAAATTCCCTTCCGACATCTAACAAATTTTTGAATTTTTGTCCTTCAATTCGTCACGTTAAAATAATAGAGAACAAAATAAACAAAATATAAATCCATTCTCAAAACTATTCCAATCTCGTAACTGACAATGTTTGTTTTAATTATAAAAGTAAAAAAAATTAATTTAATTCCATTAAATGAATCATTTAATTAAAATTAAAATACATATCCCTATGACATCATGATACTGACGGTATTTTATTTTCCATTCTCTTAATTTTATGATGCAATATAACGAAAATGAACCAAAAACGTAATCAATCAATTATTTGTTTTTTGTGATCAAAATACATAAGAAAACAAACGTTAATAGTTTTAAGGTGGATTTTTGTTACTTAGAAATACGTCATTAACATTCGACTTATTTATTTACATAATATTTCTTATCTTATCTATTTTATTTTACAGTGAAAATATTGAAATATAATGACTTACATAAATTAACGATCGTGACGAAATCTAATCTTTAAAATATTTGTTGATTCTTTCTTGTAAACAAACATGTCTGCAAACAAAATGCTGGGTCACATTTCCATATATTGGAAAAATTAAAGATAACTTTTTTTTTTCACCAAGATCAATCAATACCAACGAATAAAAATGAAAACAAAATAATTTCAGATTTCCAATCCCCATCAACAATTGTATATTGAAATCATGTCTACAATTTTATTTTTTTTCCTTCATCAATTTGATAAAAAATAAAAATAAAAGATTAAGTTACATCACAGTGTCTTGTTACAGTGATCAAGATCAATAATGCAATAACAAAAAAACATTAAAAACACTTTCACAATCAACAAACCGATACTTTTGCCTTTCAACTTTTACAAATTAAGTTTTTATCGATAGTCGTAATTCATTCAAGTGTGTAGTGATTTTTTAAAATAAGTAGAATTTTATCATGGCAAGTATGGCAACTATTGATTCACAAGGACTGTAATCCGTTTTATTGAGCAAGTCATAGAACAAAAGATGTACATCATGCGTTGAAAGTGTTATAAGGAAAGGTTAATGCTAAACAGTTATCCATTATATCTAGATCGCGAAGGAAACATTCTGACAGAGCTACGAGCAAGCTTTCGAGGTGTCAGTCACTCCACATCCACAGCAATATCCTTTAACAAAGTTATGGCTCAAATAAATATATCGCCAAGTCATAGGCGATAAACACCTAACCTACAAATGAGCAATGACCACTACAGAAATCTTCTGCCGTCAGTATTTTACTCTAAACCCTCTGCCACAGACGGCAAAAGAGCAAAATATCAACGTGGAGCTAATATGCCAATGAAAACTGTGGTAAAGACAGACTCAATAAACAGCATAATTGATTATCAATAGACAGCATGAATCTACCAAAACACGTCTTATCAATTTTAAGTGCTATCCATTATAGTTACTTACTAAAACTTTGACTGTAGAACAAACAAACAAACAAGAACTACAAACAAACAAGCACTAGGAGCATAGTGTTGTTTAAAGCTTTGTTTTGGTGAAGCTTGTTGAACAATGGAAGTCTACTTTGCAAGTAAGTGCGTTTGAGTGCCTAAACGAAGGAAAAGAAGCAGTAAAATTGGTAAGAACAGTAAAAGAAAAAGTGTCGGGTACCAAATTGTAAGAGGGGTACTGAGATAGAGACCAGTGCATTACATAATCGCAACGAAATACAAAACAAAATTCTATTCATTTGCAATTTCCCCTGTAGAATATTTCACAAACAATAACAAAACTAAAATCAACTATTTCCAAGAAAACGGGGCGAAGATAAAAATAAAAACATGAAATAAAATACATCCAAAATAATATCGTCGATTTCATCAGAATTTCTCGAGTTTTCTTTGTAAAGTAAAGTTAATTTTTAATTGCGTAAGTTTTAAGTTATTTAAGAGAAATATTTTGTGTATTATTTTGGACGCTGTGGGGTCGAAATTTCTCACAATCAACCGTTAGAGTTCTTGAAGCTATCAAATATTCTTGTTAAGGATAATTTTTTGCAAAATCGATTTCCTGTTATGAACCAATAGCGGTGTTGAATACTAACTAAAACCGGGTGGTTTTTGCTTACTAATCAGTAATCGAATCCAGATGGAGATTTGACCAATATGTTTATCGAATTGAGAGTAAGGCCAATTCGAGTCAAAGATAGAAACACGTGATAATATGTAAACGTTGTTTTGTTAGTGTTGATAAAGGTGACTCTGGGGTGTGTAATGAACACTGGACGTGCTAGTGAGTCACAAGCAGGAAGCGATCGGGGGACTGCGTTCCTGGTAGAGTTATAATCCGACAAGCTTCAGCCATGTGTGTTTGAAGGGTAATATCCTCTAGTTCAGTAAAAATAACCAAATATGCACGCAAAAGAGCCTGTGTAAACGGAATTAAATAAACAAAACAAAGAGCAGGCACTCTGACGACCCCAAAGACCGAAAAAAAACTAGAGCATCACACTACTACTTAATAATTATTACATTTAAACGTTTAAATAAATGATTTGCTCACCCCATGATTGTGTCAGTTCCAACTCCTAAATCCAAAGAAAAAAATTATTCAATGAGTCATCTTGAATGAATTATTATATATAACCAATATCGTCTTGTTATATATAATTATTCATTCAAGATGAATAAGTATTAAATGTTGCGCCTAATGACCAGGCGATTGTTGCATATATTTAACCAAACGAATAACCATACAAGATTTGAACATCAATTTCGCCACCAATGTAATACGGACCACAGTGAACCGAACAGTCAAAATCGTTGTTTGTAATTTTGAACGAGGATATCCAGCAACGAGCATTTCATCATCTTGACTACGATTAAGAACATCTTGGCATGTAGGCTACCTCTGTTCACATTGATCCGGAGCAATTTAAATAACGCTGTTTCCTTTTGCTATAAATAGAACACAAAACTGAATTACAGGTGAAACTGCACGTGGAATTCTGTTTGAGTACTTGTTTTTCCTATAAATTTCCATCTTTAACACACCACACCCAAAAGGTTTAAACCAAAAAAACTCGTGCACGTATTAAGTTTTCGTTTGGTTCATTGATTTTTTGCTGTTTATTTGTTTTTTTTTCTTTTGTAAATTCTTTTAACATCGAGTATAGAAATTATTTTATTTGACCTCTATCTAAGGTTATAAATCCGATCCTTCGTGATCACACGCAGAATCGACTCGACTGTTAATTTTTTTTTAAACCAAGACAATGGTTAAGCAATAAAACCCGTTTACAAAAACAATCAACTAAAAATTTTTTCGCTTCAATAATTCTGTTGTTGACTACAGTTACAAAAAAAATTTTAAGTTGATTCAACAAAACGAACAAATAGCAAAATTCTTTTTTTTCTAATTATTGTAAATTTAACTATGTTTGAGAACCTTCTAATATCTTCACAAACAGTACATGTGTTAAACAGTATGTTTCTAAAGCTAGTTACACTAAACATTCTAAATTTTTGTCTGATTGAAGAATAATGTCGGAATAATGTTAGTTTATTTTGCCTTTTATAATTATAATTATACTTTTCAAAAACTAACAAAATTGGTTGACTACCAGGCATCAACATATATGAGGTAAATACTTAGCTGTATTGTCTTAATATCTCCTTTATGTTGATCAAACATTTCTCAAATAAAAACTGGCATCCATAACAAAGTTTTACTACACAAAAACCAATGGCACTATAGAAAACTTTTAGATTATTTTGCATGTTTTAATTCCGATTGATTGTCCAAAAATTATGAAACATCTAAGTAAATATCAAACAAATTTCATGAACCAACAGCATACAAAATGAGATAGCAAATCAAACAGGTTGAAAAAAGAAATGAGCAAAAAACGATCAGTTGTATTGCGCGCGTTGATTTATGCATAATCGGTTGTTAAGACAACGGAACTTTTACGCGGAAAACAGTTTCGTAACAGGACAAACTACCTGACCACATCGTCATGAATAAGTTGCCCCATGTAGAACATCTATCATGACTTTTGCCATCAATCATGGAACTAACTGAAGACAGTCCTTAACCCCATCGAACCCATAACCTATCTCACAACAAAAATCAGTGACTCCGTTTAGTGAAAGCTCGAGCTCACGCTCTGAAATAATATGATCAAAGAGATCTCGTACAACTTCTATCGTGGAGACAGAGTCATAAATTAAGGATAACTGTTTTTACAAACGAAACGAATATTGACTAATCAAATTGTATTCGTTCATAAAAAAAAATGGCAATGAAATACAAAGCATACAGAATTCAATCAATTGAAGGAAACGACTGAGGCAACAGTAACAAAACAAAATAAAATGAACCGCAAATAACTCAGGTCGTCAATAACAAGCATCCAACTCACATAAGAGTACAATATCAGATTCCACAGAGTGTGGGTAGTCAGCACCCAAAAAAACTGGTACACTATCACTATCCAATAGAAATCGCACCCAACAACCACAATACGATAGCAAGACTTCAAAAGACAACCCACCATATATAGGCAGCTCACCTGCACAATTTAAGGATCAAAAGACAAAGCACTGGAAAACTCGAACCTATACAACCTGAGATTAAGACGAGATATGCACTTTGTATGATGAAGACAGCGGAACCAGAGTGAACGAAAGATAACAGAAAACTTTGCCATGCAATTTTAAAGAAAACATTAAGCACGTATATCTTTCGAATGATACACACCTTTTCTTTCGGAAACCAGGTCTTCCAGTTCGTATGCGGCCCAACTCACTAATCTTAGGACCTTAGCCTCGACAAACTTCTGTGCAAGCTAAGCAGATATCTGTTTACCTGCATCACTCAATATAAAATTCCGTCGGAATACGGTATCATCAGGTTTGAAAAGCAAAGCTCTAGAAAAACAAAGATAAAGAATAAATAAGCTTTTCGCGCTACAATCCGGGGTTATGCTAAAAGTCTTCAAAATTTGTAGTCTAACGTTTCGTATTTGAACTCCTGGTTGTCTTCTGATTGTGATACAAACAAATTAACGTGGACCAAAATCAATCACAAGAAAAGCGGTATTTTTTATGCACAATAAGACAAAGACTATAGAACTTTCAGTCCGCATTTTGCAACTGAGCATTGAATGCATTATTAAATCGAAAAGCGAGCAAGTTAAAAGAATGCTTAAAGGTTACGATATCGACGTTGTAGCTCTTCAGACACATTGCTGCAGATGAAACGCAACTTATACCTCTAAAGGAAATATTGTCAGCTAAAAATTATCCAATCCTACTTACCATCACGTGGATCTCCCACTTATATTAAATCAGACATCTCACATCATCTCATATACTTATATACACAGCCGAAAAACGATACACATTTTACTGTTGTGGATAATCTGATACTTCACCTTACCCCTTTTGTTACGGGTCGGAGTTGGATACACTGATTTGTTGAAAGGGTATTTGCTAAAAACTACGATTTGCAGCCATCATTTCAACTGATAAGAAATTTATTTCAATATTTCCGTCAATTTACGTTTGAAACTTGTTAGAGCTTTAATAATACCCAAATTACTATATTGCTCAAATATTTTCCATAATTGTTCAAGAAAAAGTTGGGATTTACTAAATGTAACATTTAATAACTGCGCAAGATATATATTTAATCGAAACAGATTTAGTTCTATTTCTACCTTTTCTTTTCAAATTTTAAATTGTTCTCTTGAAAATTATCTTAAATATCGTTCTTGTCTATTTTTGCATAATTTAATAAAATATAAATGTCCAGACTATCTTTATGAACTTCTCATTTTTCCAAGATTTCAACGAAATAAGTTACTGAAACTTCCAAATAGTTGCCTTTCTTCACAATTTAGATCATCGTTCTTTGTTGAGAGTATTAGATTGTGGAATAATCTTGAAGCAGGCATTAGAATTCTTGAATCAACTTCTGACTTCAAGAGGAAATGCTTGCTTCATTTCTCCTCATGTTAAGGGTTTGGTCATTGCACAGAAGTGATAATCAATAAGTTTAGGCTTTTTGAACTCAAATTACTATTTATTAAAGAAAGCAGTTCATTAATGTCACCAGATTGATTTTGTAACATTTTCAATAATTCTTTATTTTCACAATTATTTAATTCTTTTTTTTTTTTTTAATTAATCAATGAATAATTAATATTTTAATATTAAACTTAGTTCACGATAAACTTAGGTTTAAAAAGGATTTCCTTATGTGAAACTACACTGTATTAATAAATAAATAAATAAATAAATAAATAAATAAAGAATATATTCCTGATTGAAGAGGAGAAAGCGACACCTAAATAGCAATGAAGCTGACGTGGTTGATAACATGCTTTATTCACAGTACGTGTCGAGGACACAAAAATAGACTAAAACTGAAAACACATTGATTTTTCCCATTCAAGCAGGGAAGCTGTGCGTCACCTTTGGAAGCTTGTTGAATAAATCCAGAGGATATTGCAGAATCATTTTGCACATAAATGTCTCGATCTTCTATTGATCGTCTCCATAGGAAAGTCATTAAATATCATACAAAAGAGCGAAATTATTTGTCTAAATCGAAATATGCTGACTCTTTTAGTATTGAAAAACTAGATTCAGCTCTGAATCAAACGAAAAACGGTAAGCAGCTGGGTACGATGGTGTTTTTAATAATTCGATTATCCAGAATTGCTAATTAATTTTTTCTCGAATATCCTAGTAACCGAAAATCGTTTTAGGCCTTTTAAAACTACGAAAGTGATAACGATACCAACCGACCAATAAACTAGATAGCTATATTAATCCATCTCCTTCCTAAGAACTTATTAAAAATTGCACGAACGCCTTATATATAAGCGTATTGCATATCTGTCGAACAAGCTGATTTTCATCCTAATAGCAGTTGCACTGATCAACAGCCCCATATTGCACCGAAATCGATTAAAAAAATAGTGCGACGCTGTTGCATAGGCTAACTTTACCACAGCCGTGGAAACAAAATGTTCTGGATATAAAGTGAGCTAAAATCCACTAAAAAAATTCTTTAATTAAATGGCTACCCAATGTTATAGATTTCGCATAGTTCTAATTATGTAAACATTAACGAAAACTGTAGTATCCCAACAAACATAAATTCTGTAGTACGAGCAAAAGTAAAAACAAATTTTTACTGGAACTGAAAAGTCGGAAGTTGGGTTGCAGAACTGTTGTTAACCGTACTAAAAGTTTATGTACCAAGTTTCATCTAATTCGATTATCAGGGACAGATGCTATTCACCTTTCAAAAAACAGGTGCTCAAAAAAATAGGTGATTGAACTTTGTTCAATATCGCTCAAAAACTAATCAGCTCCTTGCCGTACATATTTGCATCTTTTTCCAAAGTGTCATCAAAATTCATTCACGAACGAATGTTGTATGCTCCCAACAAACATTGAAAACATGGTGAAAAAACAACCTTCTACCCAAATTTTTAAATGAACCCAGATCTTCCATTTTAAGTGAACCTGGATCAATTGACAAAGTTGCATCAATATCCTATGCAGTAACGTAACGAAACCACTCACACAACCACCCACAAACATACACCAAAATTTTTATTGACTATTTAGATAGAGGATGGTCCAAAATAAACGATAAAACAAAGTTTGGGGTATGTAAGATTTTTCTCTCGATAGATTCATTACTTGATACTTTACAGAATTTAAAATTGTGGTGATGTAAAAATAGAACTAAAAATGTTTTAAAAATTGAAAAAAAATCTAAATAATTAAAAACCAAATTAATAAAATCAAAATTAAATTAATAAAATAAAAAATTATGTTTTGTATCGATTTGAATTCTGCTAGTCGATGACACGTTACGGCTGCACCACAAACTACACTGAAAGAAAAAATTCGGTCACTACAACCTCTTTTGTGCCAACCAAATGTTTTCTGTCACAATAACCCAAATTCGGTTGTCTTTTCTTCAAACACCACATTTTATTTGAAGAAACAACAACCGAATTTGAGGTTATTGTTACAGAAAATATTCGGTTGGCACAAAAACGGTTGTAGTTACCGAATTTTTGCTTTCAGTGTATAAATTTATAATTTGTTTATTTAATAATTCTATTTCGTAATTCGAAATATCGAATTGGTCTCTAAAATAAATCTACTTTGACATTTGTAACAACAATAATAATGAAATAATTACTTCATATTTCGCTTATTAGAACAATTATAATTAATCTTACAACTGTGTACTGTGATAATATTACTGTATTGTATTGACTTTACGCGAGTCAAGACGAAGTCACCCTTTACCTGGTTTTCTAGCTAGGACATTCGGACTACTCCAGGAACTTGTAGAAGTTTCTATTATTCCTAAAGCAACATACCGTCAAGCCCAACTTCTCACCCCTTAACTTCTCAACGCCACCGCCAAGAAAACAGTTTTTTCCAATCCCAGCTTCGATAAGGACGCCTGGAGTTGGATAACATCTTTCAGCCTATGCTGTTATACTGTTGTCAGACTGGATAATAAAGGATTATTTGATTCCAGTGATAACCACTGTATTGACGGTTGATAAAAATTAAAAAGCTAGGGCATCCCAAAACGGTCAAGGTTAACTGATTTGCCGATTAAATTTCATAATCGACTTCACGATTAATCGACTTACAATTAATCGGCTGAAAAGATTCTTAGAAAATTCATATGAAAAAACATTTGAATCACAAACTAATTTTCATCCAAATTTCAACATTGGAATTGGTCTTCGAACCTCAAGAGTGAATTTTGAAGCAACCAAACAGAAATCTACTGTTCTCGCAAAATTGTTTAAGGCAGTGGTTTCAGTCCGACCGACAACTGACGCGAGGGAAAGAGTGTTTTCCGTTGCTAGAAATTTTGTGACAAAATAAAATTTTGTTTAGCGTTCAATACAGTTAATGCATTTTTCTTAAAATATTATTTTTTACAAAATAAATAAAGCTTGATGCTTTGTTATATACATAAAATGTGAAATTATTAAGTTATAATAAAATCCTATTTTCCTCAGGAAAATGGGATTGTTTAGTTTATTTGACGAATAAAAATTAAAAAACTGAGTCTAGATGACCAAATATACATTCATTATTTTTTATGTTTAATATTTTTAATTTTTTCGTGTATATGTCATTATTTAAAAACCACTATCGATTAATCGGTTAACCGGTTAGTTAAAAGAAAGTTAGTCGATTAATCGGTTAATAAAAAGTCGATTAGATGGGACCTAAGGCAAGATGGTAATCCCATCAACTCAAAGTTTTTCGTATTTCCAATGAAAGATACGTTCATGAAAATATCCATTGGTCCATGGATAGGTTGTACTTTCCAATCTACAGTGTTCGTTCTATAAAGTATGAAGTTCATTTAAATTCAGGATTTCGATAAAACAACGGTTCTACCAATGGCACTTATCGAAGCACCGCTGTCTAGGATACCTATTCAATTTATAACAAGACCTTAGCATAAGGACGTGGATCATTTTTGACCAATACTAAGGACTTATCAAGGTTTATCAATACTTACTAATACTAAAGAAATATCTTTAATATTTTTATTTTTTATTTTTATGTGTTCCGAAGCGAGACCGATCTAGAGCTCCACCAAAGAAAAAGTTTCCCTTGTATTTATTTACTCAACATTTGAAGATAAGTGGTTGGCCTTTAGTTTGAACAGTGATATTTGGAGGAGTTGATCCAGTCAAGGTCGCACAGATGGCAGATGTGGTCCAACACTGGCTTAATCATTACCCAAGTGTCGGGACATCCAAGGCTCTCAGCATCTGTGGGCGTTGCAAGTGCATTCAATCAACTGTCTCTCATCGCACCTCGATGATTGGTTAGCACTACCTCGTACTATATGCAAGCTGGATCATGGACCACATAAAAACAAACGTAGCCAAACAATCATCCACTAATAGATTTAGAATTTTTACCAGATTTTGGATCAGTACCTAACAGAAGTTTAAACTTTGGTTTTGATAAATCGTGGAGAAGTAAATAACAAATGTAAGTAATATATCAACAAACATTTCTTATCATAGCAATTCAATTTTCCTAACAAAAATTTTCTTCGACAACAAAAAAAATAAACAAAAATAAAATTAAATATTAAGTATATACATTTTCTTATCTTAATTATAACAGTTACATTATAAATTAATCATATCACAAACTCACAACAGTAATGAAAACAAAATATAATAATTTTATTTTTCACTTTAACAAAACACTATCACCTAAATTTTTTTTATCATAGATTTTAAAGTAAACAAACAAACAAAAAAAATGTAATAATAATAATTTAATTTAAGAACTACGCCTTATGATAAACAAAATAATGTCATATACTACTCAAAATGATAAGTAATTTTTTTTTATTTTTAGCTTACTCTTTTGAAGTGATAAGTGATAACATATAAGTTCACTTTAAATTTATGATAAGTTTTACCATTATTTGTATTATATGTAAAGAAATTTTACAATAAATATACAAATATTTATTTGCGGAATTTGTTCAAATCTAAGAACTTGAATGTTGTATTAAAAATCTAGGAAGAGGAAATATTCACGAATTAAACCGTATCAGAAAAGAACAGAAATTCGTAGAGAAAAACAAGACAGGCACTAGAAAAATAAAAATACAAAACTCAAAACTAGAAACGAATAAATAAATAAAGGAAATTATGACAAGACACGAAAAAAAGAAGAAAAATAATTATTGTATAAATTAACACAGAATAAAAATCTAATTAGCAAAGAAACTGAAAAGAAAAGCAAAAATAAAAAAGATTGGAGAAATAATGAAAAAGAAAAGAAGGCGAGGCGAGGCGAGCAAAAATAGAAACAGAACGAAAGGATGATGGATAAAAACAAAAAACAAAAAGATATTTTTTTCCTTTTACTTAAAAAACTGGTTTAGGCTGGTGACGCCCATATCACCCTTACATACTAACTTATGAACTACCAACACCAAAACTTAACATCGAAATCGGCTCTGTAGTTCTAATTCGGTAAATATATATAGGATTTGACCGGATTCGAACCGTCGACCCTAACGATGCGTAGACTAGTGTTTTAACACACTCGGCTATACATCGCCTCAAAACAAAAAGTTAAAGACTTAGATTAATCGTTTTTCATTTTCTAGTAAGCTTTAATTAGCTTTTGATTTTCACATTTCAAGTACTGATTTGTGTAGCGGGTGGTGGTATCACTAGATCATTTTTTCGATTAAAAATACAGTTTTAAATTATATAACTCTAAATTAAATATGAATTCCATTTATAATATCTAATTTTTATGTTCAGTCCCAAATTAGTCGTGTATACAAATAATCTAAACACTTGGCACTTTCAATTGTTCAAATGTGGTTGAGGTAGCTGTAATAGATTTTATTGTAACCAAAAAAGAATTAACAAAAATTAAACCACCGAAGGAGTTCAAAGTAAAGGCGTCGCTTAGTTCTTTGGAAAAGCCCAGGTTTTCAATGCAAAACAGGACGATGTACCAATGGTTTTACAAGTTAAAAGCGCACTAGAAGCAGAATCCCTAAAAAGAGCATCTAGCAAGAGATATACCCAGATACTCTATACACCTCTAGGCAGCCTTCAATACAATTCATGAGATTATTTGTCTAAGTATGAAAATCTACCGATATCATATTAAAAATCAGCTGAATGGGAAAGAGAAAAACAACTTGACATAGTTGTGATTAACAAAAAGTTACTTGTCGACCTGGTCGAGAGATTTTTTACGGCCTCATCACCATTCATCTAAAAATGTTTGCCAAAGACGTAACCAGAAAGTCAGCCACAATGGTAGTGGCTTAGGTTGCATGAACTGAGTTTGTTTCTTGAATAGAAAACGTTCTGCACACTCTTCCGGTTCTCTTGCGTGTAACGGTTCCGAAAATTCAATCAGCTACATTCATATAAACTAGGCACTCTCATAACTGCCATCTTATACTAGGCACTCTCATAACTGCACTTTTTTTTACTAAAAATAGGTTTGAACTTCTAACTTTTTTAAATAAAAAGTGTTGTGTTATTTACAATATGTGTCACAACAACACGTAGACACCTTTTATGACCTAAGTCCCACAACAATATGCGTTTTGAGGTATTGATTGACGCTTTTTTAAACTTTTGTGGATTCAACGCTCCGAGACTATTGATTCGGGCAGAGCATTCCATTTGTACGATGTACTGACAAAGAAATCTCTCTTTATTCCGCATAACAGTTTGACTGTTTGCACAAACCGATTTTCGTGTAAATCGGGGAATAGAATATATGGTTGAGGCATGATGAATCTGAGCACTGCTGGTGGCGATATTCATAAAAAACAACGAGATCAGCAACAGTGCGACGATGTTGTAGGGAATCAAGATTTGATGTTAAATTTCGATCACCCACAATTCGAATATCACACTTTGAACAGAGTCCAAAAGAACTAGGATGGAAACAGATGCAGTGCTCAAAACTTGGCAACAAAACACCATGCAGGGACGAATATAGGACTTATAAATGTGGATTGAAATGGAGTGAAATATTTCAATATAAGATTCGTTTTGAACTCTTAAGTGTACATCGTTAAAAAGTGGTTTGTGTATAATAAACACTATTTAACAAACCACTACAACCATCGATTCTATTTGCAAGTCCCACCAAAGAAATAAGAGTAAAAAACTACATAAGGACGAAGAGGTGAAGATGTGAAATAAAACAAAAATGTTTGAGAGAACTCTTCCTCAATTAACACTAGGGCCTTTACAGTCAGCTGAACAACTCGACAGATTGGCGAGGTGATCACAGATTAGTTTAATCAAGTTTCTGAATATTATTCATCTTAAAAACAAAGCTGCTTAGAAACGAAATCCTCTATGATGAACCTAAGAGCAGTTTTTTCTTCGTATGAAGCAAGCACGGCATTCAACATGTCACGACCGGCCTTATTTCAACTCATACTCTATATTGAGATTCAAAACACAAAAACAACAAGTCAACTACTTAATTAACAAATTTTTAAACATTATCTCATACCTTACGTTAGAAAACATTTTTTTGTTGGCTAATACATTTCATATATCAAAGTTGTTGTATGCTCATGCAATGAGCATGTTGATTAATACGTTGCGTCCCTCAATACATGTTTCTAAGTTTGAATACACCTTATGAATTTCAATAATAAAAACTAAGGCATGCAAGTATTATGAAAGAATTTATGAGCTTGCGTCATAATGAATTACGGTTCTTCAAAATTTATTTTTTTGATCTGTGTTATGGATTGAAATTTTTTGTAGTTTGATAATTTTGAGATCATATGATTGAATCGTTGTATTGAACGTAACCAAGTAACCAAGGTATATAAAAAAGAAACTAAAGATAGAATATTCTAGCTATAAATAATCGATTGAGCATTACGTAAATTTGATTCAAAGTGATCGGTAGTTGTTTTAATGTGATTTATTCAATTAATTAGTAATTATTGTTCGAAAAGATAAACCACAAAAACTAAATATATCTAATATACATACAAATTGCGTGTCACGATGTTTGTCCGCGAGGAACTCCGCAACAACGTAACCAATCTTAATGAAATTTCGTACAATGCGTGTACGATGGTCCAGCTTGAGAGATAGGATAGTTATTATCCTGATTAAATGCCTAAATATTTTTTAATTGCGAATTAAATGTTAAATATAGATGGTTCATATGCCAACTTTCAGATGACAGCGTAAATCCATTTATTCAATTGATAGTAAACTTCAACATCTGTATAAGGCTATTATTAGACTATTGAATATGGTTTAGTAAAGAAAGTTTTGTTTATTTGATAATAAACGAAAAGCATATTATGCTAAGTCAAATACGTTACCAAAGATTATTGATAATTGTGTGGAGGTTATATATTAATTATAGAAGTGTTAGAAAGTATCGAAACCTGTAAAAAACTTAAAAAACTGTTAAAACTTGGTTTTTATAAAGTTTGAATATAATTTACAATGTTAATTATATTATTAATTTACAATGTTAATATGTTAATTAATGTTATTTCAATGTTAATTTATAAAAATCAATATTAAATTGAAAAATACTCTTATTTGTATTGCTAATTAAAATAGAACGATTGGAGGTAAAAAAAATGGTCATCAAAACT